>JAEQBH010002421.1:0-539663 GCA_016808115.1 Tetrastigma voinierianum | reverse complement strand
CAATTTAACTCTGAAACTTTAATTTTATATCATAGCTTCTATAATGGGCCCGTGGTCGTTCGTGGATTCAAACCGTTTAAGCTAAGAAAACTTTTACTGAGAATAAGTCAACATTAGAATATTATTGAATATCAAACAATATATAAAATTATTTAATAACAATATAATTCCTTCGGTTAAATATTTTTTGATGACTTTCCACATAGGCCGTGTTTGGTTTCTTTTATAAATTTTGAGGCAAAAAAATAGAACTAATGGAATAAAAATTAATAAAATAACTTTAATTTAAATTATATTTACTTTATTAACTTAAAAATTATTACTTTTTTTAAAAGTATATAATTTCGTCCCGGACTTGAACCCTAATGCACTCTCCTCTTTATAGACCTTAACCACTAAATTAGGCATCATTGGCCTTAATTTTTACTATTGATACCTAAAATTTACTTAAAGCTCATTTTGGATCATCAAATTGACATATTTATCCTGCAAATAGTAGTTTTGGGTTTCTGCCCTACCCTGTCTCGTCCCTAATAGAAAGGGGTATGGAATTTATGATCAAAATTTTGACAAGTTTTGGATTTATGTAATCGGGTTTTTGCATTCTTGAATGAAATGGGTTGAGTGTGCTTAGTCATCTAGCAATTATATATTAAAAAATACTTTATTTTATTTTATATTTTAATATATAATAATACTTTTCAATGAAATAAAATTATATATAAATATAATATTTTATTATATATATATATATATATATATATATATATATATATATATATATATATATATATATATATATATATATATATATATATATATATATATATATATATATATATATATATATACCCGTTAACCCTTGGAATGCTAGTGAATGTCGGGTAACGCAGGCACGCTAATCGGGGCGAAGTCTCGCCTTAGGGAGGCTCTGCAGAATGCCACAACAATCTTGATCAACATCATAAGATATAACATGGTAAAAACGGCCACTTGAGCTATACGACAATACTCATCAATATCGTATTATGTCGTGGTTTCGAGTTAATAATTTACTGTATACAACACTTTTAAAAGTTAAAACATTAATACGTATCAGCTAAAAAAAAGCATGACCATGGCCGTTCTTGATGTCGGCCTCTAAGTTGAAGTAGTCTCCTCATCACGTTCCTGTACGAAATAATGTAATTCGCCGACGGTGGTAATGCGATAGTGGAATCGCTTTGTAGTTACTCTCCTTTTTAAGTGCGTATCTGTCTTCCGATGTAATATTTCAGTAAATGTGATCCTGCGGATAATACACATGTCATCCCATGTCACCAGTCTCGGAAACTCCTCCGCTTCTTTAGCGTGTATGAGAAAAATAATCGTTCAAACAAAAGCACATTTGTTATTGAAAATACGCTCACCAGAAAGGTGTCGGTAAAAATATGGGACTTACCCTCAGGCGAATGTGTTGGAAAAGCTTAAAGCGATCGAAGGTATAAGTAAAAGTGATGCGTTGGTATACCACGACCGTTATCAGGAAAATCATGTGTGAAATTCCTTTACGCAACCATTTTAAATTTCTTTCAATTTTCATGTAAATGCGCTGCGCTAGTTTAAGTTCTCTGAGTGCATATGAAATGCATTATGTCATTTCAACTAATTCATATAACTTACCTTAAATATATCATCATGCATATATTTACATAATTTAAATACCTGCAAACATGTTATAATTTGCGTCAATTCACTGCAAAAAATTAGGCTCCGTGGGCTAATTTACATACACGAGCAATTCGATTTGAATTATTTAACCAAACACATTTTCTCATAAATTATTTCGTGAACACTATTCACATGAATAGTAAAACCACTCAGGATTCTTGTTCACGACCACCTGAAATAAATTTTATAAATTTGGTTCAAAGGCTTTTGAGAGGCTTAGCGGGGTTTCATTAACAAGCCTCAAAAGCGTTAATGTATTCTGTGTGGCCAGAAGAATATAAGTAGAACAACTTTCGCTATACTCGTGAAAACCGGCGATCGATTTTGGTAATCTAGGAAAGTGGCTCTCTACTGCAAAAATAAAAACTCAAGCCTTTGCATCTCATATTTTTACTCGCGTTTTTCTCTTGGCTTTTTGAAGGTATGAGATGACATATGCGATATTTTGTTTATTATCATTTAACTATTCATCCATGTCCACTGAAATCTTAGGTGTTCGACATTTAAGCGGCTATTTCGGCCGTCGTTTTAATCATTTCTCTACTAAATGTAACATGTCTGCAGCTGGTATGTTATAGATGACTTTTGTCACCTCACATTTCGTTTTACGACACCCGATACTCGGTGTCTCGAAAAGCATGCAAATTTCGACTCTCGGAATTCGACGAAATTCGACGTGTTAGCTAGATTTTGTGAGACGATTCCAACGGTGAAATCCGTTTCGTCATCCGAGATAATAGATTTGTACCGAAATTACGATTTTGCCATTTTTCATAAAAATTGGAATTTTCTCGGGGTTTCACAAAATATGTGGGATATAATATATTAATTTAATATAATAAATATAAATATAAATAAATAAATAATAGCTAATGTGAATGGGTATAAAATTCTCATCCACAGACCCATTTAAAATTTTAAGCGTCTGAGGGGTTTGTGATGTGAGCGCCTCACCTCATTGCTATCCCTACCATTAAATTGTTTTAGGCTCTGTTGAAATTTGCGATTAAAAAGCGCATTTAATTGCAAAGTGTGTTTAGGTCTAAACGCAGTTTTGTAATGTTTGATTAATTTCAAAAATCTATGGTAATCGATACAATTGAATTTTTTAAAAGCTTACAATTTTATAAGCGAGATAAGACATTATTTTACCGTGACAAAAATTGAGTACGCGTCCACGTTTTTATTTATTTGGACAAAAATAACATGAAATAGCTTTTTATATTTCTGATAGACGAATATAAAAGCTAAACTTCTACGTATGTCCTCACCCTTTTGCAAAACACTCGCTATTATTATTCTTGAAATTTTAAATCTCACAATATTTAGTGTACGGTTCTTGAAAACTTTGGATTCTTTTGATTAAATTTCTTAGGTAGTTTTTAACCGTAAATATTTAAGCTATTAAGTTGTTTATTTACATTGTTTTGTTGTTTTTATGAACGGCAAATTAATTGGAGATGTGACCTATGAATTGGCTAAATATAGGAAAAATGTAAAGATGCACTTTATCAATAGATTTACAAATTAACCTAATGAAAAATCTGAAATGTTAAATTAACAATTTTTATGTTTTTAATTATTTCATATTGAATATTATAATGAATTTTTTGGTCATCACTATTATTATTTTTATTATAATTATTGTATTAACAACATTAATTTAAAATTATTAACATTAACATTAAAAGGAAGATACATGTATGGATAACTATCATTTTTGGTAATTTTATATTTGAATCACACTTTTAATCATAGTTTTACCAAACATGTAAAAACATAAATTCTATATCGCAGTAACTTTAACCAAAGCGTGTCTCCTTTGTTTGTAAAACCTGATTTATAACCACGGTTTGTTAAATGCACATTTCTAAATTACACTTTTTTCGTGCAATAAGCAGGCTTAGTTTTTGTTTGATTATGAAAATTATGGAGGAAAGAAGAAAGCTAAAAATTTGTAGTCAAAATTTTTTCAGAAAATAAAAAATATAAACAAAATTACATAGAAACTTAACAAATCTTAAATTATTTAATCTTATGGTTTTAAAATAAATAAAATTTGTCCGAAATAACAAATAAAAAAAATAATACATGAATTTAATGGCTAATTTTATTTTGTAGTTAATTTTTCCTTCCTTTTTTCTCAAGTCGTAAGATGTATGCGAGCGAATTAAGTGCGCACGTAAGCATGAAAACTAGGAGATCTGCCGTCATCTATTCATGTTTGATGGTATTTGTCCTTCCACTTTTCTACCATATTTCCTTTCCTTCTTGTTTTTGTCAATGCTTAGAGGTGTTAATGGTCGGTCTGCATACATAAAAGGCACCTCTAAGACATACCACACTTAGAACAATCCTCATTTAAACCGAGATTTTCCTTCCATTTTTCCTTTAACAATTTTTTTTTGTCAGGTTATGAGGTATCCTGAGAGAGTTGGTGCTTACACGGAGAGGAACACTATAAAAGCCCATCTGTGCTTTGGCCCGATCCCCATTCGAGCCAAGATTTTCCTTCACCTGTTTTTTTTTTGTCAAGTCATGAGGTATCCTGAACGAGTCAATACACACATATAATGCACCTCTAAGCCATACCATACTCAAACTAATTATCATTTGGGATAAGATGGACCATAATGATGATAAAACTCAACCACAACTGTATTCCTAGGGCTCGAACTCGAAACCTCTAATTAAGATATGAGATACCCCTACCATCTTACCTATATGATTGGTGGTTCCTTTTAACATTTTTCGAAAACCAAATATAACATAAATATATTTAATATACATTTTTCTTACAACTAAATATTTTAGTAAACCATTCTTATTGATACTCGACTCTAAGACCCTACCGCTCACTTGAGCGTTTCGGCGCAGAAACTTTGAATGTTTATCGAAATGGAGTTAGATATGTTGGTATCCTTTCATATGCTCTCCAGGAGATAGGCGAATAGAATATGAACATAAAGCGTTTAATAAGCGATTTCTGGCCGAAGTCAGTAAGAATTTGTTTGCAAGAATCAGGAATGATCAAGTCTTGTGTTTGACCACAAATCTCGCTGAACTCAAGTGTTAATGCATAAGCAGTGGTGTTTTTCGAGTTATTAGCGGTCGTCTCCAGGGATAAATGAAATATCTCCCCATCAAAGCTTCTTTACAATTGATTAGCCGAACCGGTATGCGAGAACTCAATCTGTGAAACATATGAAATTAAATGAATGAATGAATATGTATATTTTTAAATGGAGAAAGTGTGTGGCGCTTTAAATAGACATGCTTATAGTGACCAGTCTGATCATGAAGCTTGAAGGGTGCCAGTATCTGTTGTTTGGTTCATAGCGAATAGACACCGGTCGCGTCTATTTGGAAAAGGCGTATCAGTCAGCTTGATAGCCTCTGTAGCAACACGTTTGATGCCAAGATGAGTTTAAGGCCCAGCTCACGAACCCGGCTCGGTTGAGGCGGGGCGGCGGCTCGCGTGTGGTGAACAGCATAGTAGTCCTCTCCTTCTAAAGCGAGTTGCCTCTTGGGGCCCAAACAGCCTAAGCGGGTGTGTTGTTATACCCTTTAAAAGTCTTTGTTCCATCAGGTGTGGAATGTGAGAGCTTTTATGAAGTTAAACTTTTGATTCCAATTTAAAGGGGTGATGTTTGGAGGCAATTTAGGTCATTTTCGTTAATGGTTTTGAAGCATTTCAGTATATGATGTAGTCATAATGGAGGAGAAACAACGTCTATGTGGGCCACTTTCAAAGAAAACTGTGGGACTAATATAATTTTAAACTTAAAGATATTTAATTGTGGCCTTAGGCTTAGTTTTTCAACAAGATATGTGAACATATATATTTAATATAATTAATTAACTTAAAATTGTTCAGTAATTAACAACTTAGTGAAGTCATCAAGACTTAAATTATTGGTTTATAACAAAATGATGGAGCATTATCTAAATAAAATTATATATATAAACCTAAAATGAAAATTGAAAATGAAGTGGCAAGTTGGAAAAGAAAAAAACAATTAAACTCGAATTAGGATTCTCCTTGGAAGAAGTATATATATAAAGGGGAAGGTGGGGCTTTTATTATTATTCTTTCCCTCCTTTGAGACAGTATGAATGAAAAGAAGGGAAATCTCTTCTTTTGATTGGCGTGCAACACTCATCATTATGTGAGAAGCCAGAAACCAACTTCCTTTTAATGTGAATATACTGTGTAGTGATTTATTATATGGAAAAATAAGATTTGCTGAAATGTGTTTCATTCTATATGAAAAAAAAAAAGATTTCTACAAGTTAACTTGACATGAACCATGATTAGAGTGAACGAAGACGTAAGAAAATGATCGTATTTGAATTTTTTATGATAATAAAATATTTATAACTCTTTGCAATAAAAAATGAATAAATGTAAACAAAAAAAAAGATTTCTACAATGATACCTAATTCCAAAATTAATAACAATTGATGTAGTTTAACCAGTATTCAGCTTCTGTCAATAATCGATTTTTTTTTTATTTGGACTCAAACTAATAGGATTGAGAAAAAGAAAAGAAAAAAAAACAAAACAAAACAAAAACAGAAGTTGAGTTTCTATTGTTGGGGTTTATACCCAATTCTTTGAGATATTTGGAAGCCCTCTTCATTGTTGTTTAGTGATATGAAGAATGTATAAGTCAGACAAAATAGTGTGATGCATGAATTGTTGTAAGCAATTAATAGCAAATAAAATATCCACCCTTATTAAGTTAGAAAATATATTTTAAGGCCCATGTTGGATCAAAAAAATTTTTTTTTTTTTTTGAGAACCAATAAAGAGTTAGATGAGTAGAAAGTTTATCATGAGCTTGAGATATTTTAATGGAGAATAAGGAGGCCACTTCTTTAGCATGTGAAGAAAACCACTATATGCCTTGATAGAAAGAGACCTTTCATGGTAGAAATAACTTCTAACTCAAAAAATACAATTCAAAGCACCGACATCTTGCATTGATAATTGATTAACTAAAGCAATGAATAATTCCGAACAACATATTTTGAAATTCTAAAAGGAAGATGACCCGAACCTCGAGGTGATTCGGACACTCGTAGTTATAAAAAATGATAATTAGGAAATACTTCCATAAAAATGAAAGATCGTAAGGAAAATATCGATGGCCGTTACGATGGGTGATGTCAATCCATCACAAAATTTTTTTTTAATACAAGATAAACTATCATATGGAGATATTGATAATAAGAATAAAGATAGGATGATGAAAAATAGAGAAAAATAGAAAAATTAATTATTCATTATATTTAAGCGTGTGATATGGTATTAAAGTGTTCGTTTTTTAAAAAGATAGGATATAAGAAGGAAAAATGTTGTAATTATTAAGAAAATTTTATCAAAGTGTTTAATTCTAAAAAAAACCTAAATTAAGAACTAAATAAGTATCTCCCTAAAAGCATCTCTTTTATAACATAAGATATCATTATGATTAATTATCTTATTAAAATATATATTTTAAAATCGAAACTACTTACATATAAATTAATTGTACCAGCACCACAATCATTAACAACAATCTCATATCTCTTTCATTTACTATTTACATTGACCTCTTCCTTAATTCAAACACATTTGAATTAATTTACAAAAGGTAAATAAATTTATCCCTTTCTTCATATACTATTTAAAACCAAAGTTTATTATTTTAAATTATTAGTACAAAATTAAAATTTACTTATTTTCCTTTAATTTTTATTATTTCAAAATTAAAATATGTTGGGCAATGAAACTATAAGTATAGACCACTTGAACAAGTAGTGGAGGCTCATGCTATGAAGGCTTTAGGACATAGATAATAGGGATGACCTATTGAAAGGAGGGCCAAAAAATGAACGACCTTTTGAAAGGTACTCTAGAAAATACCATCATTTTTTATTTTTTACATATTAGGGCATTTTGTACAAAGGGTGAGCATATTCAAAGATTAGTCTTCAAGAGTCAACTCTTCAATCAGCTTGATCAACTCACCTTGAATTTGGTTCTCTATTAAGCCAAGCCTTAAAAAAAAGGTATTGATAGTGTTAACTGTTAAGTTTAAGTCCTTGATCTTCACTATTCACGTGATATAGAACATCACAATCCGTCTATTTAGTCCAATATTCTTATTAGCACACTTCTGATCAATGATTAAGTTCTAATATAATTTATAATGATCTAATTTTTCAATTTTATTATAAACATATAACTTTTCATCTATCTATCCTGATTTTACTCTCTAAATAACTAAAAAAAAAAAGTCTTATTAATATTAAGTTCAAAATTCTTTTATATAGACATCTTTAAGCACTATCGGACAATGCGGAACCCACCACACTTTTAATCAATTTCTCTAAATAATACATCATGTATATTTTATGCATACAAAGCAGGTATTTCGAAGGACACGGAAGGTAGAATAGGGGTCTTGTGATGGAGTGGGGTTAGGGATTAAATGGGCTTGGTCGAAGGTGGATTAACGTTCAAGTTGGTTCGGTAGAATTATTCTGCTGGTCAGTTTTATTAGAAGTTTTGATCAGTCGAGTCAGATTAATTTCATAGGTTGTCTCGTTCGTTAATATTTTTAATTATTATATATCGACTTTAGAATCGTGTATGGAATATGTATATATATATATTTGCTCCCGCGTTTATAATATTAGCTTATTAATATAATTTATAGAATAATATCCTATTCTCTTACATCTTTTAACAAAGAAAATTAATTATTTTAAGTAAATATATTTATAACTAAATAAATAATAAATATATGATTGTTTAAGAATAAAAATAGAGATATATTATTTATGTAAATCTAAGTAGAGATATAAAATTAAAAAAAACTTTAAAATTTTATATCTGAAAATATTGAGTTTCTATGAGCTTTTAAGTCGAGTTACGAGTTCTTTCGACCAACGAGTTAACATTCGAGAGTCGACTCGCACAGTCGAGTTTAGTAGAGTTTTGATCGAGTTGAGTTCAAATAGCTCGTGAGTTATGCCGTCTGCGTGTGTGCTGATGGAATAGGAGTAGTGTCAATGTATGAAGTAAATGTCACGTATATGGAGGCATGGGAATAACGATTGTGAAATGAGAGGGAGAAAAGAAAGAAATGGAAATGAATAAGTGGGATTAGAGGTTCAAAATTCCGTACTACTACTCAACTCTTACTCAAGAAAGAAAACTTAAATAGAAAAGTAGGTTATAGGTGGCCAATTTCAAAATAATATGACTTTAAAAATAAAGTTTTTTTTATAGTCCAATAATAATATAATTTAAAAGAAAATATTATGAGATAATGATTATGTGTAATCTGCCACTTTCAAAAAATATTATAGGATAATAGATTATGTGCTGATTGTTTTTCTTTAACAAATATATCTTTTTGTACATCTATCTCATATTCACTATGATTGTATCTTGACTTCCCTAATATCGTTTTTAAAGCTCATTAATATTGTATCTCAGGTTTACTAAAATCATACCTTAAATTCACTAAGATCGTATCTAGACTTTACTAAAATTATACCTTAGATTCACTAAGATCATACCTCATATTCACTAAGGTTGTCCATAATAGTAATTCAAAAGTGAATAACAAAATATGAAAAATAAATAAAAAAATTGTATACACATTTATTCTCTAATGAATCATACAAAATAAATATTGATATATAACCTATAAGATGGTTCCCTAATTCAATGAGATATATAACAGAAAACTCTTAATCACCATAATCAAACGAAATTTGGATAAAACCCAACATAAAACTTCTTATAGCTTTCCTTCTACATAGGAAGCTGCTAGATCTAAGAGGTGTAATGAGGCGAGACAATTCGAGGTACTCGGACTCGACTTCAGTCAAAACTAAACTCGTATGAGCTCATTTCGAAATATTAACGAGTCGATTGAGACCTTCATCTTCATTTCGAAAAAGTAGCTGAAGCTTCAGATCTTTTATATCTGCTCTACTTTGGGGATGACCAAAATAATATATCTCTATTTTTATTCTTAAACGATAATACATTTTTTATTATTTATTTAAGTTTATAAATATATTTATTTTAAAATAATTAATTTTCTTTAAAAGAAAAGATGTAAGAAGAATAGGATATTATTCTATAAATTATATAAGTTAGTAAATATATATATATATATATATATATATATATATATATATATATATATATATATATATATATATATATATATAATTCTACCTTGATTTTAGGAGCTACTCGGGCAGGCTCGATCAAGCTTCATTTCGGAAGTAGGCTGAGTAGAAATGTTAACGGCTGTTTCTAGAAGTGGGTTAGACCAGTATTGGCGTCATTGCTTTATAAGTTTAGATGCGATGATAACTTCATTCATTGTCAACGAATCTAGAAATATTAGTTCGCATCCTGTTGTCAAGCAATCAAAGAATGATGACTTTGCATTTCTAATTTCACCATTCTCGACTTTATAACACCTTGGAACACTAAGATTCTTTGCCTCCTCAGTAAGTATTTCAAATGCAGTGTAGCTTAGGGTTTAAAGATAACAAATAAAGGGTGTAGGAGGACGAGGAGCTAGGGATATGATATTCTACGTTTTTGTTTTGTTTTGTTTTTGTTTTTTATCAATAGCTTAATTGGTATATAGGTGGATGTATAGAAAAGGGTATTCTTTCTTCAAAAGGAAAAACAATCATACCTTAAGTATGATCCTAATAAAGTTAGATCTGATCTTGAGTAGAATTTGAAGTCTGACGTTAATGAACCTGAATCTGATATTAGTGAGCTTTAGAATAATATTAGTGAAGTCGAAATGACCTCTTTAATGAATTTTAGCTACGAGGCTTAGTGAACATTAGATACATTATTAGTTAAATTTGAGATACGAGATGAATATACAAAATGAATCATCTTTATCAAGAAAAAACAAATAACACATAATAAACTATCATATAATATTTTCTAAAATTGACATAATATTATTAGGTTATAAAAAACTTAATTCTTAAAATCATATTATTTTGAAATTAAGAGCCATAAAAACCAACTCAATGATCGGTAATGGCAAGAATTAAAAAACCATTTTTTGGATGCTAGCGGAAAAATATGGTGCTCGACGGTCGGTAAAGCAGATAAAATTTGGTTGTTGAACGTTGTTATTAAAAAATTGGCCAAATATGGCGATCTTCTCATCCCGATAGTAAACAGTGGCAATTATCGCGCCGATATTATGGCGGGTTGGGGCGAAATCCTTTAGTGAACCGCGGCACGAACGGAAATCCAAATATTCATCACGGCATGAAGAAAATCTAGTCACGACCCAGCGGTAGCCCGTGAACCGTTTTGAACTCGGGTTGAAACAAAATTCTAATGCAAACAAATGGAAAGCGATTTCCATGCTCGGGGAAATCAGCTATTCGAAGAAGGGAAAGGTCGGAGGAAATCGAACCCATTTCGCGACAAGCGTGATGGAGTAAGATCCGCGATCGTCAATACCACGTTTCGGCAGCCGGTCAAAAGGTAGATCACTTGGCATGCCAACTTCCTCCGTTAACGGTGAGATCTCCGGCACGAAAGGCCGCCCGACCAGCCCGTCTCTCTTCCCAGGCGATCTCTTCCCAGTCGCGTCTTCTTCTCAGCTGTTTCGTTTGGTATTTGAAATGAAAAAATAAAATCTTTTCATCATGTTTTTGTAAATACTTTAAAATACAATTAAAATAAAATTTTTCTTATTATAGATAAATTTATTTTATTAACTACAAATATTTTTATTAACTGTTATTTTCAAAAAATAATATTATAAATAAAATATTATTAATAAATGAAAAAAACCATAAATTTTTTGTGAATAATTTAAAATACAAATTTAAAATAAAATGTTTTACTTGATATGAATTAATTTATTTTATTAACTACAAATATTTTTCATTATTTTTTTATAAAAGTACACAAATTTTAAAATTAATTAATATTTATGTAACCCAAAAAAGTTCACCTATTGAAATTATTAATTCAAAATATTTTATTTATTTTATTGAATTAATTAAATATTTATGGCCATTTATTTTAATTGAATCTTCTATTTATTTTAAATTTTAATTAAATATTTATTTATCTTTTTAAATCGATTTATAGTGTATGTAGTGATATAAATGAATGAGAAAGGTACGTGATGTAATTATTAAGGGAAGAGAAAGGGTAAAATTCTGGAATAGATTTAGGATATATGTAAAGCTTTTCAGATCTTTCCATTTCTTGGAGATGTTTATTAAATCTCAATATACCTTTTAAATGAAAAATGAAACTTTCAATGCTTTTTTCTTCTTCACTGAATGTTAACCTACTTTTCCAAACTTAAATACCTAATCGATCATGTCTCAATAATTTCCAGGAACCCCACCGACGAGTGTGACATTTATGATTTGGGGCGGTCTTTCCGAGGCTAATTTAGCTTTGCCTTCTTTCCTTGCGTCCTTCCCCAGCTCATGTACTACTATTGCATGAATTAAACATGATGCTTGAGTGCAATTGTACTAACGTTTTGAAGTCTTTAATTTTATTCCTTCGAATAATAAATGTATATAAACACATAATGAAATTTATTAAAAAAATGCAAGATACATATATCAGAAGTTATGCGTAATAGATAGATTAAATTTATATATTCGATATTATTATTATAAACTCAAATATAGCTTAGGATTTCACGGTATAGTGACTATTATTATAATTAGAGGTATTGCCTCTGAAGAACATGTTTTATTAATTACAATCGTTAAATACACTTAGGTAATGTAGCAAAAGACAATAAAAATAAAAATATCGTATTAAGATATATAGTATGTCACTGACAAGAAGGCAATGATGCGAAAAAAACAAATGAAAACTTCGGATATGTCGACGAAACTTTGACTGAGAAATGAGGTATAAAAAGATATATGGAAATGGTGATTTAAGTAAAAATGAAAAGAAAAAAAAATTACCCCATAGCGCCCCTCTCTTTATCTCGTTGGTAGCCAATTCTGGCTATAAAGGAGGATGATATTTTGAAACGTTATTGTTTAAATCGCTGAATTCCATGGTTTTCTCTCTCAATTTGAAGTTTATTTTCCAATAAAATTGTTTTTCTATAGATTTGGGTTTAACTTTATTTTACTCCCATTTTTCGTGTTTTAATGGGTGACACATTATAGCGTGTTTTATCGTTGAAACTTTGTTGTAGGCTTGTTTTGTCATTGACATTCACGATTGGGTAATTATATTCGCGACGGTTGGGCTTTTTAAATGGTTTCGCGTTGGCATTTTAGATGAATTGATATAACTTAAGTCGTTATATCAAATAATGTTTGTTATTATGTTGTAGATCGATTTTTAGGTATTTGAAGCATTGTTGGATTATCAAATGTGTGAGGCTTTGGCCGTGTTTTTCTATCAGCGTGGATGATGCGTTATCATAAAGTTTTAATTTCTTGCTTTTGTGTTAGTATCGATTATGTCTTGTCTGAATAAATAAATTAATCTTTTTATAGAAAAAAAATAGAGTTACAATATATATTTAAAAAAATAACATAGGGTTAGGGGCAGCCTAAAGAGCCCATAATAAGTGGACCGCCACTTGCAAAGCAAGTGAAGCCTATAATCCAACCCTTCTAGAAACATGTTGGATTAAGTTTTAACCCATCAGGTCTGAATATATTTGCAATGAATCGTAAGCTTTAGGCTTTTAGAACGCCTAAACAAATGATTCAAAAAGAAAATATTATTTTGTAAATAAGAAATACCATAAATATTGTATTCCTTGGTCTTTTTCATAAATAAGTTTTCTTCTAATATATTTTCTATTATATCTATTTTATTTTATTAATTATTAAGTTTTTAAAAATAATTTATTGATGGCCATGTACGTTAGATAAAAATGCGTAATTAAATACGTTAAAAGCTTTTTAAAAGACAATAATGATAATATAATAAAAGCACATGTTAACAGTATGATGTGATTTATTTAGTGCTTGTTTACGTTGAATAAATATATTATGATGAATGCTGTGAATTTAGTAAACCTTATATTAAAGAAAAGCAAATATTTATATCGAGGCGATCTGATCATATAAATAGATGTTGAATAACCTAAATAACTAAATTTGTGTGAAAAACTAATTTTTTTGAGAAATAAAATGATATAAAAAGATGTTGAAGATTGAATTCAGATAAATAATGACAAAAAAAAAAAAAAATCACCCTCAAATAGGGTTTTCTTGGAAAAAACTTTTTGTTTGAAAGGACATGGAAATAACTTAATTATTAAGTATTGGTTATGTGTGGATTATAATAAGAATATGCTTCATTTATAACAAAAAGTCAAATACATTTCTATTCAATCAACAAATTTAAAAATGGGTAATAAACATATTAGAGAAGTCATTACACGTGGAAAAAACAAAAAAAAAAAACAGAAAAAGAAAAACTCGCCTTTAATATTTAATGAAGATATTTGGATCATCCGTGACGCTCCTTCAGTTTTTCTATAAAATAAAAATATATATTTAATGAAGATTTAAATACAAGGCAGCGAACACAATTTCAAACTCACGTAATTTACAAATATGTCGTTAATGTCTCAACTCCAAGGGCCCAGGCAGTGCTTCACTGGCCATTTATCTTCTATTTACAGTATAAAATAATCGCCCCATTCTTGCCCTTTATTTACAAAAAGCCCTACCAACTAATTTGACCTACTACTGCCCCCATTCCTACTTTAAATATGTCATTTATGGTGTTGTTTGAAAATATTTTTGGTTTTTTGAATTCAGTGTTTTCTGATCATTAAAATTACAATAACTATTATATTATGATAAAAAGATACTTCCATAAATTTATGAGTATGAATTTTAATAAATTATAATCTATTTATTTGCTATTCAAGACACTTGGTGCATTTATCACCAAGAAACAATAGAAAACTGATTGATAAAAATAGAAAGTCATTAGTTACACCAATAGGAAACCTTTCTTAGTGTTTTTTTTTTTAAATGTTTTGATTGATTAATCAAAACCATAATTTTTATATTTTATAAATCCAAACCAAAATTTGTATTAAATAAAAATCAAAACCGAATTAATCAATTCTATTTATGGATCAAATTTATTTGGATTTTTTTCCCACCCCTACCATTAAGATGACATTTGTTTTTTTACTTAATTCTAAAGATAACTTTTGTTCTTAATAGGATTAAGTATTTAGTAATATAAAAAAAAGATTAAGTATTTAAACGTTTATTTGTTTAAAAAAAACTTTAAAGTATTATCTAGAATTTTGAATAAAAAATTCTAAAAATTATAGATTTATTAAAAAAATAATGAATATTTTACCATTTATTTAACAAAATTTTAAAAATTAATGATAAATCGTGAAAGGTACAAAAAAAAAAAAGCTAAATAGTAAAAACAAATTGATTTCAGGAAAAAAAAAGTAAGCAAACTCCACCTAACTAGTAACTGTTTCCCACCACCCCAACCAGATTTGAACCGTTGAAGTAAAAACCGAACGGATGAAGAAAATGAAAATGCAGTTTGATGGTAGGTAAGTTAAACCTTAAACATATATATATATATATATATATATATATATATATATATATATATATATATATATATATAAAAAGAGATTCGTGGAAAATCCCATGAAAAATGAGAATGTGGGGGTTGAAAATCTAAGACAGCTTTTTCAGAAAGATTGTGTTCTACGTGAACTGTGAAGTGAAGTGAAATTCTTTTGGGGCATCTTCTTGCTTTCTTTTCTTATTTCTTATGGCGTGCAAGCCAACCCACAGCCACAAACCCCCGCCCCTATCACCACTACTAGTAAGAATCTTCATTAGCTGCTAATTTATTAATTAATTAATTACCTGCTTAATGACAAAATAATTAATCATATTTTTAAATTCTCTATCATTTTTTTATACTTCGGGTTTTGGTAACTATAGGTCTCTATCAAGTGATTAAACTAATCAAATTCTCTTAAATCCTTCCATTAACATATGGTCAAAATGATAGAATCTTCCCAAGATAGGTGTTGTGATTCGTGCTGCTAAATAATGATAAAACTAGAGAAAAAAAATGAGAATGAATAATATACAGATTTAGGTGGTTCGATTATGTGTTTATATCCACAAGAATAATAATTAAAACTTTCATTATCTCGTAATATGGTTACATAAAAAGGTATGTATAATAATTCTATATATAACAAAATCATAAAAAACCCTTACGTCATTATGCAGTAGTAAACCGATTATGATTTATTAACGTAATAACCTTTATGGATTTGAGCATAATTTTGAAGCTTGTGTATTATTTTATGAATTTTTTTAAGAAATTTATTTTGGGACAAATCTCAAGAACTTTATCGCGCGTCTTGTATTCTTGGAAAATATGATTGACCAGATCCCTATATATATTTCCTCATTGCATGACATTATATATATATATATATATATGGCCTAGCCACTCAAATACAATATTTCAAAGGCAATTATTTGGAAACTCCACGAGAATGTTCTTTACTCATGGACGATTCATCACTGACAGCAGCTGCCTTTCTTATTGGACATCTTTCTTAATCATTCAACCATTCATCCATTATATACTACAAATATTTGATTAAAGTAGCCTCAAATAATCCAACAGTTTGTAAACTCAACCCATTTCATGTTTTTTCTTGAAAAATAATATTTTTTGAATCAAAAATTATATTTATTGTCTTTATATAGTATACTTTTATTAAATGACCTTTTAAAACCCTAATTTTTTAAATTTATTGGCCCCATCAATTTTTACATAATTTTAACAAAAATGTTTATCTTATTTTTTGTAAAATAACCCATTTTTAAAGAGAAAATATAAATATATGAAATAGATAATATATTATTGTTTATATTAAAAAATTTAAGAATTATTTAGTGTATTTGCAACAATCTTCTTTTAAATGTTTATATATGTATTTGATAAGAGATGATTAGTTTAAAAGAACAACGAGTGTATTTTTATCAATTAAATCAATATATATATATATATATAGAGTTTATGTGTGATATTTGTAGAATAAAAAGAAGTAAGCTAATTACGGTAGGATATGAAAATAAGAAGAATAAAAAGAAAGGAAAAGTATAGCTTATAATTACCAGCTATAAAATTGGATTAAAGGGCACCTATAGGAGAATTGCATTTAATACTTCCCACTTTATTCCTTTTGGAATGGAAAATAAGAAAGCAATCATCATATATTAGTATTTGTCTTCACCATGATTATAATTTTGGGTCGATATCTCGTGTTGATTATAAAAATCAAAATCTTAAGGAATAATTCAGATTAGTTTTACCATAGGTTTATTTTTCAATGATCACTAATTTGAATATTTATTAACTGTAGGTATCCTATGAAATCCGTCAAAATACTAATAATAATTTTCGCTATTATTAAAAAAATCTACATATCATATCATATAACTAAATCCAACTATTATAAATTTAATTATTAGATAGATAATGCAATTCATTTAACTTATTTAACAATTAAATTGAATTAAATCTTGTATATGCCTATACCAAGATGATTATATTTCTATTATTGCTAAAATAACCAAAAATTTACTAATTTATCCAAGAGATAATGCAAGTTAATTCTAAGTTGACTGTATTCATTTATATTCAATCCAAAGCTGTAAAGAAGCATGTTGGATTTTGTGTCCTGTCAATCAATCATAACAAACTTTACTGCCTTAATTAACACAATACTTTGACTACTTTAAATATTTACTTCGATTTGAATACCTTTTAGGCTTTTAAAATAAAATAAAAATCAATAGATTGAAATTCTCGAAAAACTTTTTTTTAATAATCATGAATGTCATATATTGATTAATCCCATAAAACTCTAAAATAAGAATTGGATTAATCCCATAAAACCTTAAAATAGGAACTCGAATTGATAATCATGGGTTAAATCACAAGGCTTTGAATCAAAATTTTAAGCATTATATCTATATTTTTATGATATATTCGTATTTTTAGTTTAAACTATTCTTTACAACTATATTTTAAATTACTATTAACAATGTTTTTTAAAAGTATTATGAATTTTTCAAAAGCATTGTTACTTGTTAGCTTTTAATTTTATTCATGTAGTTACCATTTATATTTAAATAATGATGAAGTAAAATATATATTAAACTTTTTTTTTTTTTGTTGTATGATAGATAGGGTTTCATTATGTCCGTATCAATCATAATCCTACTTTCTTTTCAAAAAAAAAAAAAAAAATCAGAATCCTACTTTATATTTTTAGATTGATGAGAAATATCGTGCTTTTTAAAGCAATCTGATTCTGAATTTGGTTTCTTTAAAGAAAAATGAACGACACGTGTCGAAATTTGACTGAAGGGAGAGATAATCCCGAGATTCGTTCACCTACTGGTCAGACAAGAACCCACACGTGTCGGCTAAAACTTCAACGCTGCGAGACACATTGAAACATTTCTTCATGGGTACTTCCGTCATTTCACTGTGTTGAACGGTTTCCCTCTTGCGTTATCCCACGCTCAGTGGCATTCCTTGTAATAATTAGCAAAGTCCGAACCCAAATAGTTACAAGTCATCACTCACCTTTTTTTTCTTCACTTCTCTTGCTTTCTCTTTTTGTATCCGTTGAAAAGCGCGCTCTCTCTCTCTCTCTATGTGTCTCAGGCGCTTTGATGTCAAAAACCTTCAATGTGAACGCCAAATCTGAGACTTTAGAATTTTCCAATCTAACAAGCACTGTCTCAACGTCTCTCTGAGCCGTCGTTTTATCCGGAAATTTAGTTTTTGTTTCGCCGGAAACAATGGCGTCTTCCGGCTATGCTCTCAACGATTCCGTGTCTAACAAATCACAGAAAACATCGGTTTGGGGCTAAGATGTATGTTGTAATCGCAGTAGTTGTCATAGTTGTGATCGCCGTTTCGCTTCTGATTTTTTTCCGTCTACGCTGTAAACGGAAGTCCAGGAAGCGGCAAGTGCTCAAGAAGCACGGTTCGGGCTTGATTCCTCTGGTTTCGAAGGAGATCGTGGAAATCAAAGGCGCGCGGATCGTGTGGAAAGATTAAGATCCGGTAGCGAAATTGTGAAGGTGGAGAAGGAGGTTAAAAGCGAAAGCGAGCTCGGAGAAGGAGGTCGGGGATGAGATCGACGGCCCGAAACGAGAAGTGAAGAAAGTGATTTGTCGCGTGAGAGTCGGACCAGAAGCTGTCGGTGGTGACAGCGGAGCCGCAGAACATCGGCTGGGGACGGTGGTACAATTAAGAAGAACTGGAGATGGCGACAAATGGATTTGTGGAAGAAAATGTGATTGGAGAAGGAGGCTATGGTGTGGTTTATAGAGGAGTCTTGGCCGATGGCTCTGTGGTGGCTGTGAAGAATCTGCTGAACAATAAGTAAGTTTAATCGAAATCGTTCTTGCTTTGCTGTATAATTCTCGTATAATTCGATAGTTTGATTAAATTTTAGTCCTTCGTTTTGGTTGGTAATGGAGATGACGGAGCACGTTAGATCTGGACTGCATTGTTTTTGTGAGCAATTGATTTCGACTATTTCGTAAAGGAATTAAAAATGTAAAAATGGTTGCTTTCTTTATTCTTCTTGTTCATTATCATTACCTTGACTGGTTGTCTTTTCACTTGTTTTACATTTGTATCTTCCTTTAAGAAGTTAAAACCGTTTCTAGTAATTATACATTTTTGTTCTGAAAAGCTGTTTGATTTCTAGGAAGATGTATCATTTCTCTTCAGAGTGTGTTCATCTTGTGTACTCTTTTAGTAGATAGTTTGCATCAGGCCTTCAGTGTCAATATCTGGTTTTTATTGCAGTCCATTACCTCAATGGATGGTACCTTTGAAGAAAGTGACATGTGAATATTAACGATATCTTATGTGCTTGGGATTGTAGCTCAATCATGGGTACAAGTTTAAAATACAATTTTCTTTATAGAACTAGAATGTGGAGATGCTTGTGCAGTCATGTAAAGTGTACCGAAAGTTAGGAGACACATTGGGGAAGAGTAGATGGGTTTTCAATGAAGAATTTGTTGAAGTTTGTGAGAATGTCTTCAATATTGAATAACAGAGATTATAGTGTCAAATTTGTCAATATCATGTGAAGAATAGCAAGAAAATGTAAAATTAGTGAATAACTCACCCAGTTTTGTGGGTAATGAAGATATTCTCTTAAGGTTTCTGTGTAAGGAATACCCACAGGTTTTAATTTATTTTTATGTATATTCCGATTTGTTTCCAAATATTTGAAGAAGGGAAGCAGGTCAGTAAAGTTAAAAGCAAAGCCAGACCGGGAGTTTAGAGAATTTCCTCCATTAAGGAATTCTTGAGTTATGAACTTATAATAATTGGGAATTTGTATTTAGTTGGGGCAATTTTTTTAATTCAGTCATATTTATTTTGTTAACCTTCTTTTGCCTAAAAGGTTTCTAGTTGCAGATTTTTCATCTTATATTTGTTTTGTTTGTAGAGGGCAGGCACAGAGGGAGTTCAAGGTGGAAGTTGAAGCCATTGGAAAAGTAAGACATAAGAATTTGGTAGGCCTAGTTGGGTATTGTGCGGGAAGGTCGAAGAGTGAGGCCTTAATAATACTAAGTTCTGTCGAATGCTTTGAGGAATATGAGAATATGTACATCCTTGTCATTTGCCTAATCCATCCATTACATTTCCACTGGATGAACAGGATAGCATTTTATGGAATATGTTGATAGTGCTTTAATTTGGAGCAGTGGTTGCCGCGGTGGAAATGTGAGGCCTGTCAGTCCTCTAACATGGGATATTTGGATGAGGATTGCTGTTGGAACTGCAAAGGGTGTGATATTCTCACGATCTTTATATACATTTATTTCTTAGGTCTTTATTTATCTTGTCTGAGCATGACCTTTCCTTTTATTTGTCTAATACTGCTTAAGAAATTGTAGCCTGAGATGATTGACCAAGCTTTCAGATTTTGGAATGTAATCCTTGATTTTTCTTGGTTGTCATCTGAAAAACAGCTATAAAAATTTTAGTTGCAAAACAAGCATGTTAAAATGCCAATAAAATAAAGCAATACAGTGGTGAAATATCCCCACCCTGGTTTTGAATGCATCTAACAAAGTGACCCTTTTTTGGCTTTAGTATTGTGGGATGGAGCCTCATTTTAATGGATTTTAACTTCTAGAAGTTTGTGAGAAATAGGAAGCAATTTGCGATGAATCTTATCAACTATGGTTTCACTATTTTTTTTTTCCTTTCTCCTTTTTCCTTTTTTTTTTTCTCTATGAGAAACTACAATTTAATTGCATCTTGAATAAAAGTAAAAGAAGGATGAGATGTGGTCATTCTGCCATGTAGCAAATGTGGTCTTACAGTTCAAATATTCGTTTGTCTTTTTTCCTTGTCTAAAACTATACATCGAGTGGCTATAATTCTACAGATATATCTATGGTTTTATCAGAAAACTCAAGTTCTTCTCCCCTGTTCTTTAAGCTTCTTATTGCAATTAATCTCAAAAACTTCTATTTTCTAAATTTCATCTCTTTAGCTTGTTTTCTAGTTTATTTTAGCTTTTCATTCCTTAATATTTAGTTCCCTTTTTGTTTGTAGGCTAGCTTATTTGCATGAAGGTTAAGACCCAAGTTGTACACCGGATGTAAAATCAGTAACATTCTTCTGGATAGAAAGTGGAACGCAAAGTATCAAGATTTGGACTAGCCAAGCTCTTAGGATCTGGAGCAGCTATGTCACTACAGTGTGGAGACCTTTGGGTATGATCTTCCTTTGTCCCCTATAATATTTTTCAATAATTTGTTAGTTAGATTTAAACTTAGATGTCTTGTTTCTGTGTACACATGTATTATTAAGGCTATATGTCATCATTTTTCTGTAGATATGTCTCTCCTGAGTATGCAAGCACAGGTATGCTTAGTGAAGGGAGTGATGTCTATAGTTTTGGAGTCCTACTTATGGAGATAATCACTGGAAGAAGTCCGGTTGATTATTCTAGACCAGTTGGAGAGGTGAAAACAACCTTTTTCTTTTCTTTTTACAATGATTGTGTATCAATGTCATACACAACTAGCCTGTCATAACTCTATATTCTCATTGTCTGGTTTTTAGATGAACTTAGTTGATTGGTTTAAAGGAATGGTAGCTAGTCGTCGTGGAGAAGAGTTGGTGGACCCTTTGATTGAAGTTCAGCCCTCTCCAAGAGCTTTGAAGCGGGCATTGCTGGTTTGTCTTCGCTGTATAGATTTGGATGCCAATAAGCGGCCAAAGATGGGGCAGATCGTGCATATGCTTGAGGCAGAAGAGTTTCCTTTCCGTGCTGTAAGCTCCCTTCCCTTATCACAATGTTCATGTGTTCCGTTTCAATGATTGTAATTGCGACAGATCAGAGTGTATTTAGAATTTATCTGTTTATGCTACATTTATCTGTTTATGCTACATTAGTATAGCATCAAAGTTGTCCTGACTGGTTGTTTTCAGGGAAAATTTTACTTATCTGTTCTCCTAACTGATTGTTTCTTTTACCTGTGAGATGCAGGAACACCGATTGGCGAAACAGATCCTCCCTTCTCGTGTTGCGTGACTGATAAAAATTGCTCCTCAATGAAGCATGCTGAGAGTCATGGTGTGGAGAAATCAGAGAAATGGAGATAGATGAGGATCATCCCTTTCTAGCCAAGTCACGGACATAAGAAGAAGAAGAAGGTCAGATAGTTTTGTAGCAGTGTAAAAAATTTTCCATTCATTTAGAAAGAAGAAATTAAAGCAGTGGTTTTCATTTACAGCCTTGGGTGGCACATTTCATTTTCATCTTTAGTCAATGTATCACAGAACCTCTAATTTAAACGAGCCTCTTGTAAATAGTACATGTGTGCATAATATGTTCAATTTATCAGCCGATTGTTCTCGTCAGATCTCATTATTTGTTAATTAACGAATTAGGGATAGGAAATTCAAATTTGCAGCTTCCCTTTCGATGTCTCCGACAGTTCTAAATACAATCTACACATCATCAGAGCTATTATCACTTTTCAGTTGCGTGTGCTGCAGCCTGACTTTTATACTACGCTGTCCCACAAGGTCAGCATATATATTTTAGTCCTCTTTTGACTTGAACGAAACCGGACCGTAATAAATTAATTTTATAGTTAAACTTATTTTATCTTTTTTTCTAGTATATAAGGATTAGAAATTTTAAAAATATGTGAAATTTTGATTATATTTTATTTTTGAATATTTTTACATAATGTCTAAAATTAAACGTAGAAAATTATTTTTGTAGGCTTATTTGGAGGCTTGAGAAGAAAATCTTGAAAAAAAATAAAGGAAAATGATTCCTATTATTAATTTAAAAATAAAATGTAATTTTTATATATATTTTTAAAAAATTTCGATCCTTGTAATAGATAAAATGAGTTTGAATAAGCATGTAAGTTTAAACCTATTTTAGATTTTCTTTAAAATTTTTCTTTTTCTTCTTTTTTTTTTTTGTTTTTTTCCTTTAATATTTTCAGGGTTCAAAAGTAGCCTTAATATTTCTTTCTTTCCACTACTTAATGGGTTCAAAGAAGCCTTAGTTATTACATCTTTCCTTCTCCGGCAACCATGATTTCACGATCACTTTACTCTTACCAGGCGTGCACTGGCTGTAGAAAGGCATTTGAGAGTGGAGACTGTAGCGAGGCATTTTTCTTCGTTAGGTTACGCATGGCCTGATGGCCAGTTGTAGTGGAATCGCTATCTTTCTGTTTTATACAGAAGTCCTTTGTTTTAATTATAGGAGGGCCCGAAATCCCCATGACCATGAGGAAAAAGCTAGCTTCTATAATATATTGTAGGAAATTCGGAAAATGTCTCAACAGAGTGATGTTAGGAGAACATAAGTTTTGAGCTGAACAGAGCAGAGCAGAGCAGAGCAAATAATAATGTAAAGTGTCCTTTATGGTTGACATGGATGTGGATTGGGTCACACCATATGCATAATAGATGTATAATAGATGTTTGTCCTTCCTTGCCAGCTGATAAAGAAACCAAGATAGGTGTAAGAATATTTCTGTTGAAAGGGCTTGTCGTGGCTACCATAAAGGGATACTTCCCCCTTGAAATAGACTGCTTGGGTTGTAATTTCCTTCCTCCTTCGTTGCCAGCGTTTGGACCGACATCCCATCTTAGGTAGTCCCCAACAACACTGATTAGTTCACCAATTGTTTAGGGATGGCAAATGTTATTCGCAGGTGCTGTTGCAAAATGTTATGCTCTCTTAGTGCTTTTCGTTGTCCGATTTGGGAGGATTTGACTTAGGAGTTTATTATATAGCTAGAAAGATTATCTCTTATTTGTAGATTGATTTGATAGAGTTTATTATATCGTAGAAAAATTATCTATCATTCATAGATTTAGGCATGATTGGCGGAACACATTAAAATATTGTGCATATTTGGAGGAATTATTTTATCTTTTTGTTGTACAGGTTTTTTCGAGTTCTGGCCTTTAATGGGAGGAATGGGTATGGTTTTAATTTAATCGGGTTTAGATATTCTGTTGTATTAGACCAGAGAATGTGTCCGATATTGTTTAGTCTCCCCCTTCCTATCTCAAATATATTTAAAAAGTAAATTTATTTTATTTTCTAACATATGATAATAATAATAATTCTTTAAAGAAACATATGATAATAATTATTAAAATATTTTTTATAAAATAATTTATAGTCACAACATTCTTTATATGATATATGTATTTTTAATGTAATAAAAAAAATTGGCATGTTCTTAGACCTATATGAAAGTAGCGTTGGATGTGAAATTAATTTGTGAAGTTAATAAAATGTTTAGAACCAAAAAAAAATTGTAATATTAAGGAAAACACCCATAATTTAAACCTGGTGTGTTTTCCCCACACATTCTCTATTATGCCATGCTCTATTATTCCTGTTTACCTTATGGCTTTATTTGAAATAATAATTTAAACCCCAATTTAAGAAAAAACTAAAGGACTTTTGATTGTAGTATTTTATTCTTGCTCAGCTCCTTGGAACTTTGAAAACTATTGAGTAAAAATTTTTTTTTAGTAAAATAGCTCTTATTTGATTACACATAAAATGAGTTTGAGAATTTGAATAGACATATAGTTAAATTTATTAGGTTTAAACTTGTTTTTTTATTTTTCAATTTTTTATATTTTTTTGTCTATTTTATTTATTTTTAATATTTTTAGGTTTCAACAAAATAGAGAATTCGAGCATGAGACCTTACCATCTCTTTTAGTCAGAACTCAAGGGTAATTACATTTTTAGTATTTGTTAATATTTTAATTCATTTTTTAATGACATATAATTCTTGCATGCCCCAAATCCACAAGACTTCCCATGAATGATCAAGACTCAAATCTTGGGGTACAACTCATTAGCTTTGACCAATTAAGTTGTTATTTTAATATAAATAACAAATGTTTATTTTTATTATAATTATTCATCATACATGCTTTCTAGTGCTACTTTCTTAAGTATAGGTTTAGAAATGTTTAGAAATACCGATTAAAAATCATTTTTAAGAGAATATTGCTACAAAAAATATAGTTTTCTTATATTTTCTAAAACAACAATTCAAGTGAAGTATTCTCAGCAAATTATAATATCAAAATAACATGCGTATATGATACCATATTTCTAACAAATTTTCAATGTTTGTAATCATTTCCTATAATTAGTTCTTGTAGAATAAAATAAGTACAAACAATTTAAAATAATTAATTTGTCTTCTTGAGAAAATAATCAATTCTTGCAACGAGTTCCCAAAAATCTGTTTTTCAGATAAGATGTTTTTACTACACTAGGGTTGCATTATTTGTGTTTTTTGAAAACAGTTTTCAATTTTAAAAACAGAACAATAAAAAATAATAAAAATAAGAATAATACATTTGGTTTATAGGGTTTGTACTGATATGAAAATTATACGGAACACATAAAATATTAAATCAGGAGAAAAAGAATAATTTTCAAATAATACAAAAAAATGTTTTTTATATTTAAAAAAATTGTATTCGATAACAGTTTTCGTAAACAAAAACCAAATGTATCCATAATTTTTATTTTTAAAATTAATTTCCAAACAAACTCTATATTTTCCACTGTAATTGTGTTACTTTCTAAATTCCTTTTATTGTCACGTAGGATATGATGGCATTGCTATCATGCTCTGAGATTATTTAGCTCAATTTATTCTCTTATTTACAATTTTTGAAGATAAGTTTTTATGCTTTGTGTTTAATCACGTGTCATTATGATGTTATTACTTATAATAATAATATGTATAATAATAATGATTATTATTATTATTTAAGGCATGTTTGCTATTTTTTTAAATACTTATTTTTAACAAAATTGTTCTCATATAAAAGAATTCAAACGAAATTTCCATTTTTGATTTTTAAAGCAAGAGTGTTTATTAATTATTTTGAAATAGTTTTTAAAAACAAAAAGCAATCTTCAATTGACTTTATTTTTAAAATGATTTTTATATGGAAATCATTTAAGCTAAATTTTATTATAAACAAGAAAATTTTAAATTATATAATTCTATCTAAATTAACGATGAATGATTATTTGAATTAATAAACAAATTTTACTGCAATGAGAATGATAACCACTATAAAATGAAAAATTATTTTAATATTCATTTTTAATGAAAGTTAAATAAGTAATTGAAATATTTATTGATATGAAAAATAAAAAATAAAATTTATACTCTATGAAAAGTTAAATAAATGTGTTCATGCTGATATTTTTCTAATGAAATCAATTATTTAATTGAGGCAATTAAATGAAATTGATAGACTTTTTGTTTTGTTTATTATAAGTTATTTTATCCATATACCAGCAGTTTACGTGTCATGCTCAAGAGCTTTTACTTATGTTATGAGAAAGCACATATTTGTCTATTTTAATTAAAATTTATATAGATTAGTTATTTTAAATTAAATTTAAAATAAAAAGAAACAGATACTTAACCCCTTTAATAGCCTAAACTTATAAATAAATTATATATATATATATATATATATATATATATATATATATATATATATACTTTGTATTACATTATTTTAATACTCTATTTTTAAAGGGACTTTTCGATACCAATCATTTTTTCACTTAAACCAGATATTATATATAAAAGAAGTTATGACAATAAAAACTATTAAATTACACGTATTAGATGAGAACTTTATGGATCTAAGTTACCTTTTGTAAAAATTTTCCAAAAGTTTATATCCAAACATGTTTTTGCTACAATTTTTATAAGTGTTGATTTGAGGTGGTTTTGGTTTGAGAAAATTTAAGGAAAATGTGAGAAAAAAAAAGGGAGAAGTAAAAGCATAGAAGAAAAGAAAAATAAAGGAACAAGTTTTAGAGTTAATAATTATTTTGATATGTTTCCTCATATTCAATTGATATATTTTATTTAATCATATAAAAATTATAGAATTTAAATATTTATAATGTCTTTGAGAAGAATGATTCTTGTTGTAAGGATATGATGGACAAAGGAGTTTATCCTTGTAAACACAAAAAATACTATAATATGAAAATTTTTAGATGAATAGTATTTGTGAGGAAAAAAAATGGCAATTTAGTTTTTCGATCAAACGTAAAGAGCAATTCGTTCGTCGATCTCAAGGCGTCGGTATATAATATGAGCAAGTGAGCGATCCAAGCAGCGGTGTCTTGGCAGCCTCTCCGATAATTGAAGTGTGATAAAGAAAGAAGATCGAGATAGTTGAATTCATCGCACTACGTGTTGTCTTGCAATTTATAGGGTTCGATTAAAATATCCGTTAACATTTTAGTAATAATATATGTTTAAACTAGCTAAATATTATCATTTTATGGGATAAGATATGTTTTTCCTTATCAATGATTATTCTTCAAAATAAATGATTTAGAAATTAGGAAATTCAGGGATAAATATCTACTTTGCGTATTTTCTCATAACAAATTTCTCATATGCGATGAGATGGTCGGCTGGGGGGTCTCAAGATTGCGAAGCAGATTATAGAATGCCGTCTGAGTGGGTTCCGTGTGGTTTTTATCTGATGAAACATGGACCGCTTTATGAGGCCCGAGCCGGGCAATGGGCTGGCGAACTTGCAGGAACTATTAAGCAGTGGGTCTGGCGCAAAAAGCGTGGTGTCAGTAAAATATCTAGCTAGTGTGTTTTGGCAAATGCTCGTTATTCTTGATAGCATTTTTATTTCAAAGTTTAGTGTCGTAGTCACCAGTGCAGTTTGAGATTTGATTCAATTGTTACTGTAGACATTTGATTTTTAAATTTTTTCAATTGCTGCTGTTTTTGATAGTGACATTTGAGTCTTTTATTTACCTTCGTCTTCTTTTTTCCCATTATTCTAATTTTATTTCGAGTGTTATAAGTCCGGGTTATCATTTGTGTGGATAGCGGTATTTAATAATTTAATTAGGTGTTCTTTGTATATAATAACGACATTATATCTTATTTGAGGCGATAATTTAGTTTTAAACTAATTTTATAATTTTTTAAAATAAAAGGTATTTTTGTATAAAAATTTCATAATATGATATGTAAAATAATATTAGATAGATATAAAAAAATATTTATGATATTTGTTAAATTAAATAATATTTAATATTTCTTGTGTATATATATTTAGAGGGGAAAAAAAGAAATGTATGGAAATTCACAATAAAAATTGAAATAATTTTTTATAAGGGCCAATCAAGGAAACCCGAAATGTACAAGCATTCCACACCGCCAAAACAGAAAAAGCCATTCACGTGACGCCACGTGTACCCGGGGATTGCTTTAAATAAGCCCGTCCTGCCATCCGACCCCGCCCGCGCAAAACATCACTTTTCAAATTTTTATTTTATTTTTTTTAATTTTTGGCGCTACGCCTTTCGGCGAATTAGAAAAAGGAAAGGAAGAAAAAAAAAAAAAGGAACATTCTCCAGATGGATATATAAATAGTAACGAAGCGGAACAACAAACACCAGATCTGCTCTATCTGAATTTCTAGAGTGTTTGGAAGAGATCTGAGAAGGCCATGGATGAGAAGCTCGTTCAGAGATTGGAGGCCGCGGTGACGCGCCTCGAGGCGGTTACCGTTGGATTCCGAGGAGGTGGTCCGACGGAGAGTGGCGCCGAGGCGGCGTCCGATCCGGCGATCGTGGCGTACGATGATCTGACGGCGGAGTTCGTCGGTAGGGTTTCGGCTGCTGCGGGGAAGATTGGAGGAAAGGTTTTGGAGGTGACGAAGATTCTGGAGGAGGCTTTCTCTGTTCAAAAGGAGCTGCTTGTGAAGGTCAAGCAGAGTCAGGTTGGTTTTGTAATGGATTTTTTGTTGGTTGAATGCAAAATGTGGGGAAATGGAGGAATTAGAGCATGAATATTTGATTTGTGTTTCAACCTTCTAAAGCGAGAATTGTTGGTAAATTTAGTGTAGTGGGCTTCCGTTGATTTGTGTTTCTAATTTATGGTACCAAACAATGAGCACGATATTGAATATTTTTATTCTATCATTTCCCTCTTTTTATTGGAAATTATCACTTTTAATCTAAATTTTGAACTTGAGTCTGCAACTGAAATGTTTTCATTTGAAAGGGAGTGCATTCGTGCCGGTATAGGCTCTTCTTTGATGCCTTCGTTTGCATTTTTTTTTTTAATTTATTTTTTGATGAATCTATATTGTTTTATGTATGTAAAGTCTGAAGTAATGCAATCGTCGATCATAAATTTTTTTTTGGGTGTAATTGTTACTGTCGACATCATGAATTTTTTTACAGGCTTAAGATGAAATTGAGTAGACTAGACTGTGATTCAGTGTGAGAGAGAGCTGGGTTTCTGATCATGATTCATGGTTCTTATTGTCTCTCATGTATGAAAGGATGGATGAGTCCTCATTGATTTTTGGTATGAATGCATTAGAACATGTATCATAGATAGGGTTTGATTTCACTTTTCAGACTATTTGTGTCTAGAGCTAAATTTGGCTCACTCTGTCATAAAAAAAAAAAAAAAAATTCTAAAAATGGTGGTAAGATGGCTGTCTCTGTCTTTCTCTCTGCCTGTTGAAATTATAATTTTAAAAATTTGTACTGTTGCTTGTTGAGTTTATGTGATGATGTTTAGATCAATGAGTTGATGAAATTGGGCTAAGACAAAAGTGATATATGGGTATTACACATTTTCAATCTTTATTAATTTAATTTTTTCCTGATTTGCAGAAACCTAACTTTGCTGGGTTTGGCTGAATTTCTCAAGCCATTGAATGAAGTAATCATGAAAGCAAATTCATTGACAGAAGGAGGCGATCTACGATTTCTTCGCCACTTGAAAACTGCTGCTGACAGTCTTGGGCTTTAGCTTGGATTGGATACACTGGGAAAGATTGCAGAAGTGAAAGAAATGTTTGATTGTTGTAAAATCTGTAAGCAGGTGCCTGGTGTATGGTTGCTTATTATAATTTTCTTTTTTCCTAAGAGTATAGACGCTTCTATGCACATGTGGAAGAGAGTTGGCAAATAAATGGGAATTCTCACAACCTATAAGGTGAACAGACACAAGTTTGATGTCATTTAACATTGAAACACAGTTCTATTTTGCCTCACAAAAGGCAGCGAGATTAACAAATCGCTACATGAGGACAAAGCGTGATTTAGGAGCTCAGACTTTGTTTAAATCCTAATTACCTAATCTATTAACATGCCATATGGTCTTGCATCACCAAGTTCTATAAGTACACTTCATTGATGGATAGTGATCCACGCCCATGCAAAAATATTCTTATTGATCCACTGTGAAAGAGTAGGAGAGTGAAAACTTGCAGTATTCTAACTTCGCCCTTTTTGATGCTTCCATATTACAATGGGTAATTTATCACGGACAAAGCTTATACTTTCTTTGTGTGTGGGATTTTTAACAAGTATGCCCCGAGTATTGCTTCATGTTTTTGCTATTTTGTTAGCCTGGTTCACGTTATAGGACAGGATTGTATGCGCTGGGCACCTGTAATCTTTTCATCTTGCAACAGACATCTAGCAATTTCAGGAATAAAATGATTTCAGTTTGTTGGTGCTGACCCTATGAATTGCAAAATTTAGATTCTTGTAGAGTACAAAACAAAAGACCCCAATCATGTGGAATGGGCCAAAGCTCTCAAAGAACTTTATGTGCCGGGTCTGAGAGATTATGTTAAGCGTTTCTATCCTTTGGGTCCAGTATGGAATCCTACTGGAAAAACAACTGTTTCTGCTCCACCAAAAGCTTCTGGACCAAGTGCTCCTGCTCCTCCACGTGCTCCACCTGCATCTCTCTTCAGTTCTGAACCTTCTCAAGCTTCATCTTCACGCCCAAAGGAAGGAATGGCAGCTGTTTTCCAAGAAATCAGTTCTGGGAAGCCTGTGACTTCAGGTATTTTCTTGTCTTGTTTTTCATTTTATGTTGGACATTTATAAGTCTATCCTCTTTCTTTCTAGGTCTGAAGAAGGTTACGGATGATATGAAGACAAAGAACAAAGTACCCAGATAGAACTGGTGTTGTTGTTGGTTCCAGTAAAAAAGCCGTGTCAGCTCCTTCTTTTTCACAAAGCAGGACCTCAAGTTAGAGCTTCAAAAAATTGGTCGTATTAAGTAGACAATAGACATGATGCTTTGTAAGATGTTTATTCTTGAAAGGCCTCTGATGCTGGCATTTGATTCCTGCTCTCTCAATGTTTTCTTCTTTGAAGGCAGGTGGGTGGTTGAGGAATAAGTGGAAAAGAAAGAATCTGGTTATTGATGATTGCGATGCAAAACAGTCTGTATATTTTGGATACAAAGGATTCTGTGTTGAAGATTCAAGGTAATTTCTTTTGGTATCTTACGGTTAGTTATTTTGTTTTATAAATTTATTTACATTTTAAATTGCCTGCCACAGATCACTGAGAATGTTTCCAGTAGGTTCCCGATTTGGATGGTTATGATGAGTTTTATCATTGATCTGCATTGTGCAGGGAAAGTTAACAATATAACGATTGACAAATGCACTAAGATGGGAGTTGTATTCTCGGTCAGTAGGAAAATATGTGAAAACAGAAATTTATATTTATGGATGCCAAAAGATGGGTGTGGGCTCATTCATTATTTTGATTTTGAAAAACAGGATGTTGTGGCTGCTTGTGAGGTTGTAAATTGCAATAGCGTTGAGGTGCAATGTCAGGTATGCCTCATTTGATGTAAACATCTTTAATGTTCCTGTGATACTTGGATTGGGTTTACCATATGACTAGTTAAAAACTCATTAGTCAGCATGCAGGGTTTCAACTCCAGTTCGGGTAATGGGTTTGGAGAGTTAGTTTGATCATTTTTTTAAATTATTGTTTAGTTTGGAAAATATAGTATGATTTACATTGAGTTTAACATTTTTTTTGGGGGGGTTTGGGTTTGGCTGGCACTCTTTTACTATTATAGGGTTCAGCTCCAACAATTTCAGTGGACAACACAGCAGGCTGTCAATTGTATTTGAGTAAAGATGCTTTGGGGGCTTCTATAACGACTGCCAAGTCAAGTGAGATTAATGTAATGGTACCGGGTGCTGATAGTGATGGTGACTGGGTATGTTTTAGACCTCCTTCTCTATTGGTATTTGCTGCACTTGATGGGTTTTCTTGATTTGTATTCCTTTTATATTTTGGTTCAGTCTAGGTTTGAGGTGGCTCATTTGTTGATAAAAATCACAAATTTACAGTAGAGAAATATTTCATGTGATCACAAAATCTATAATATATCTCTAAAATATACAACTAAGCAACTATTTTGTGAATAAAAGGAAACCTGTAAACCCAAAAAGTCTGTGTTAATGAATTCCCTCCCAGCCAAAATGTACAAAATATTGAAATTTCTATACTCAACAAAAAGTAGAAAATGAATTTTTTTTATGGATTCTTGGGTGAAAAATGTTTTTTTTTAAATGATTTTATCTTCAACCATGGATCTGATGGTGCTAGTTTTTATTGTTATTAATTTTATCTTTAAACATGGTAGCACTGCTGCTCCATCTCATGTTGTGTTCTTATTGATGAACAATGTGGATATTGTCTGATTTTCTGGGGAAAGATAAAAGCTATCTATTTCAATTTACCAAAGCTTCAACACAGACTTAAGATGTGGCATACACAACAAAGCATAAGCCTTAACTACATGTCATACTGTTCTAATTTTCATCCAACTGGATGCACTCACACATCTTTTGGATATTGATGTATATTTTTGATGGGTAAAGAAAGGTATGTGTAAACTAATGACAGGAAAATGTACACACATGATGTACAAGGAATACCTAAAGAAAGGTCTCAAAATGAAGTACACAAAAAACCACCTTGACACCTTACAGGATCCGATCCAATTTACAAAACCAAACAAGGGCATCAAGCCTTCCTAATTTACATACTAATAATTAAGTTGTCTTTGCTGTAGTATAAGGGATCCAAACTTTGAACTTATAATAGATTCATTTTTAATCCGTTTTCTTTAGTTTCATTTTGAATAATGGTCTACATAAATTTACAATAATTTTCACCTAGAATTGAATGAGTTATGAGAAAACATGGTTTGCATGTGGTTAAATCTCTGTTTCTGGTATTTTAGAACTTTGATGTCATTATTCTAAATTTTTATGTTTACATTTACTTGAGATGAAGAGGGAAAATGGTGGAAAAACAGGACCTAAGTCGCATTCTGTTTTTCTTGATGACAACCTTGTGTCTTTTAGTAAGTTTAGCTCTTATTTAAATTGCATGACATTGTGGTGGTTTGCTTTATTTTCAAGGCTAGAATTACTAGAAATTTTCATAAAGTGAATTTGTTATTACTTTGAATGAAAAATTAAGTTTGAGTGTTTCATATCAAATGTTGAAAAAAAAAAAAATGAACATGTACATTTTTCTATAAATTAAATTTATTTATTTTAACAATTTGTCTCATGAAAAATGATAAGTTAAAAAATGACAACGCTGAATGTGCTAGTGTGAAAGCAAGTTGCTTTTATTAGTAAGCACAAACATGACCTAAATCATAGTTCTATTTTCCTTCTTAAAATTTGACTTACTAAAATTTAAATGACACACGCCATTTGCATATTCTTTCTTTTCAAGAATTATGAATGCTTATTTGATCCTCTTTTAGCTGAAGCAAGATGTATCTATCTACATTTTTATATCACCAAAAAAGAAAAGAAAAGAAGAGAGAAGATAAAGTGGAATGCATCTATTTAACCCCCTCCGATCTTATAAAGTAAGGGGAAAATCATCGTGGATTGGAATGCATATAACTAATATACATCATGGTGCATAAAAATTTATTTGCTCCTTTTTATTTCTGCATCATATAACATGTGTTTTGAGTCATACTAACATTGTATGGCATAAAACTAAAAACAAGGAAAAGATTGAACTTCGGTTTCTTAAGTGTTTAGCTGTGATGAAATGGCTTTCCTTGTGTTATTTTGACAGGGGGAGCATGCATTGCCACAGCAATATATTCATATATTGAAGGATGGGCAGTTTGTAACAACCCCAGTTTCTCACTCTGGAGGGTGATTGAACAACTGTTCATCTGCTTTAACTGCAGTAGCAGCAGCTGAGTTTCCTACCTTTTTCTTCCATTTATTAGCTTGGAAGGTCAAGAGGTGGCTTTTATTTTTCATTTTCATTTTCCCCCGGAGCTTCGATTATAGTTGTGGCATGCAATCACGGTTTGCTGGTTGTGCTATTGTTTATTCTTTTGGGTTCATATACACAACTGTTGTAATTTTCTGCATGTTTTTGGGAGGAGTGTTTTTCTTGTGAGGTTTTTGATGATATTGCGCTCTATTGGGTTTGTGCCGGTGTTATTAACTTATGTAATGTCCTGTTTTTTTGATACAATTTGTACCTTCTTTTCCTTTTTGTGAGACAGCCCTCTCTGCTGGTTGCCGGTCTGAAAGGCACCTTGGATACATAAACATAGGCAAAACCTCATGGGAATAGAAAATGATGGGTAATTTAATAAAATGGAGAACAAGGCTCTGACCTTCAGTCTTGAACAAAATTAAAGGGATGATTAATTTCGTTCAAACCCCATTGTGTAAACGCATTACTCGCCGTTGTTGCTGTCAAATTTCCGTCAGTTAGTATTTTGATCATAAAATGAATTTTTTTACAGAATTAAGTTTTCAAAGTCTTCCGAAGTCCCCAAGTGCCTCTTGTGACACCTCAATTCCCGGGGTTGAAATTTTGGACTTTTTTTTTTTTTGGCTACTGATCAACTTTGTTGCGACAGAGAATTCTGTTGCGATAGAGCCTCTCTATCGCGGCCGGTCCTGTTGCGCTTGCCACATTACTGCTCGGTTCTTGCGTCTGCTGCACGGCAGCGTGGGTGTGCTCCCGTTGTGGTGTCCTGTCGCGACACAAGGTCAAAGTGGCTATGTCGCGACAGGAAAAGCCTATGTTGTGACCGTCCTCCGGTCCCTAGCCCCAAATCCACGTAAGCTGCATGGACCCGAAGCAATCACGGCGTCGTGGCGGAGGAGTTGTGGGCAGTCTATCGTGACAGCCTTTTGCCTCGTCACGCCCGTGGGCATGGTTGTCGCGGCAGTCTCGATTTGCGATGTGTCATGCTGTATTCGCTGGGTTGATCTTGCGCTCTGTCGCGACACGGGGGACTGATCGTGACATAGTAAAATGGGCAATAGCCCCTCTGGCTCCACGTCATTTTAGTTCTTTTTTTCCCTTTTCCCTCCAAAAACACTATGAATTCAATGTATAGATTAGTCTCTTTGTTACCAAAGACAACGGGAAGCTGGAAAACTTGTCAAAAGCGTGTCGAGATAAAACAAGTTTAATTACAGCTCTATTTCTTTACAATACAAAATGCGGGTTTCTACTGATTTTTACTAAATACAAAACAAAGCCAAAACTGACCTTTCCTCCTTTGCTAAGGTCTCGGATGAACTTCGTCCCCTGTGTACGCCAGTGCACGAAATTGTTTTACGGCTCTGGGGTGAGTAATGCCAGTAGATAATTCTTCCTGAAATTTCTCGCAAGTGTATCTTGTTAATATTAAATATATTGAGTAAAATTATGCGTGCCCTCTTCGAATATCTACGTCTGTGTCTCTTTGCCTCGAGTCCTCACCTTCCTCATATCACTTTGCATGTATGGAAGCATTTCCAACAAAGATATTTGTTTTAAAAAACTCATTGGACAATCTCCGATATTGAAATTTTATTGGTCAACCATTTGATATAAATTAGTGGTAAATACTTTTTCAGGCGTAAATAGTTTTGTGGACAACCTGGAAATATAAATTTAGTGGACATATTAGATAAATGTTGTAGACCAATACTCTAATCTGTTCTCCAAAAACCATGTCGTACCTGCGCACTTGTCTTTACGGTGTCGTGCATATGAAATATGAAATGTATTTATATAATTCGTAATATATCGTAATGCATATAATAACATATCTACATCTGAACCGGCAATGTTATTCATGTTGTAATACTTGCACAAAACAACGCATGTACGATAACGATTTGAAAATCGGTCAAGGAATTTGCGCGAAAACGATCAAAATTTTCGGCGATCGATCTAAAATTTTGGGATTGGCGGCCCCGGATTCACGGCCCCAACACCACATGTAAATTTATGAATGCCTCTTAGGCGAAAATAAGCGAATAGGAAAAGCTCTTACTCTTGGAGTTTTGCCGAAGCTCTTTGTTTTTCGGTCTCTACTTGCGACTCTTGTCGGAAGGACTTTTCATCTTGGCCGTCTGGCCAAGCGGTTCGATCGTTAAATCTAGAGAAAAGGTAGAAGCTTTTCTCTACACTTCTTCTTCCTCTCTTCTCTTTTCTTTTCTTTTTTTTATATCTCAGTACCCTTTGGTTTGGTCAAGATAGATCGATGAGAGTGTCCTCTCTTGCCACGTAATCATCTCCTGATAGCTCTCTTGGATTCTGTATCTGACTAATAATCTCTTTTGGATTCGTGAATCGTATGGTGACATAATATGCCGTATGTAAAAAAATAAAACAAATTCTTGTTTGTTTCTTCTTTCTATTTTGACATATGGCTGATATGAAGGCTGCTCTACGCGTGTCGAAGTGTCTTTATCTTCTGCCGATCTCCGAAAAATGTAAAAAGTGCATCTTGGAATTTGTAAAAGTCAAACGTAATACGCCGTTTAGTAGAGATGATTTGTGTTGAAGTCAAGTAATAAATAAATCTGAGATTTAAAAAATTATGGATTTTTAATCGAGTGCCAGATTTCTTTTTTAAAAAATTAAATTTTCGGGTTTTTACACCTGTGGCCACTGTCTCTCTCTCTTTCTTCTGCCCAAATGCCAAAGATAACACAGCAACCTTCACTTTCCTCCCACAACAATACCCATTCATTGATCTATGGTTCTTATCTATCCAATTCTAACCAATTATCATAGCTTCTCTAGAGTGTTATTATCCGCCTCTGCCTCTGCCCTCCCTCTACGCACAACAATTACCTTTCACCATCACTCTTCCCCTCCCTTTTTTTATTTTAATTTTCTACCGTGGAATGGAATTGAGAAAAAGAAAAGGTCCCTATCCCAGCTATATACTTTCAAGTTAAAAAAAAAAGAAAAGAAAGGAAGGTACAATTTAGCTCTTGTGGTAAAATTTCCTTCTTCACTCATTGCTTCTTTTGTTGTAGCCATCATTCTGTCCCACTTTCACATCAAATTCTACGACGCTATCTCTCATCAATCCCAGGTGAGGATCGAAGCCTGTTTAGACACGTTAAAAATAAAATTGACGCATCGACCGGCTTCAGTTTACTAAGCATATATTTTGATTTAACAGATGTGATTGTAAACACTCCCACAAATATATTTATTTATCAAAACCTATTAATCTTTGAAACAGTCCTATATCGGTTTCACATTAAGTAATACTTAAATCTGAGAGGTTTTTTTATTTATTAAACCAGTTTTTATGGGTTAAACTTGAAACCCTATCATTTATATTTTTATTGAGAAACGATAAATAATAGAAAATGGCTATTCATACCTTAAGGTGGAGTTTAAATGCCCAGGCTTATAATAAATATGAATATACGATTTACCAGGAAACGTATGAGAATGTCGATCTTATATTAATTCAGCGCAAAATATGAAATAGTAATTAAACTTCATGCCATATCCTTTTAGATTGGGCTCTCAAATCAGACGGAGGTGTATCATGTTTCTTGATTTGTGTAAGGATGATAATCAAATCAAATGCCGTATTAACACTTCTCACACCTCATCGCGAGTCCTCATCCATCCCACACGACAAAACTTCACCTCCCTCTCTATGCCCACTTCGCCTCACTTCTTTTCCAAGAATTTCACCAAGGAACTTATCTATTTATTTATTTATTTTTAAATTTTACAGCAACCTGCTTGGTAGGTTTCCCATAAGAAACAAAGGACAGTAGCCAGCCCCACTCACTGATAGTAAGGCATCATCGGTTGAATTTAGCTCACGGAAACAGAAACTTCTCGTACTGTTACCTCCTCTCTTCTCTCAATTCATTTCTCCTTTGCTTTCTCATTCCTCCTCTCCAACCTTCACCACCCCAGCCATGTGCCTATCTCTTCCACTCTTCCTTCTTCTTCTTCTTCTCTCTTCTCTTCCCTTCTCTTCATTTCGCCAGTAGTTCAATTTCCTCCTTCTCCAGTCCCTTTCTGTTGTTTCTCTCGAAAATTTCCTTTCATTTTGGTTTTATTTCCTTTTAATTTTTTAGGTTTGTTTTTCTCTGTTTTGTTTTTTAATTTTTTAATTTTTTATTATGTATTTGGAGATTTTAGACAGGTTTCAGTGGACTGGTGGAACTGGAGTTCATGATTGGGTTTTGGGTATGTAATGGAGAGCTGGAACAGCATGTCTTGGTAATGAAGATAGCTCTTGACGACGTCGTTTTGCAGCTTTCTCTGTATTAACTGTGCTCTGTGTTGAAGAAATTTGTTTATCTTGCAGTTGAGGTCTTCCCTCGGCATCAACTATGGGAAGTCGCCAACAACCTGCCTCCGCCGGAGTCGACGGCCAAGCTATAAATCCACATCAATTGAGAAGGTCGGGTGTGGCACCAATCCCGGAATCATCAGCTCTCGCCAACACTGTCGGGATCGTCATCGGCGCTCCCAACGGTGACATCCGCCACTCGCCGCCGATCCGAACTGCGACTCAGTAGGTGAACTCGAAACGTCATCGCCTTCTACCCTGCGAGCAAAATTATCCTCATCACGGTCGGCAATGAGATTATGAGCTCCACCGACCAGAACCTAATGTCGCAGCTCTTGCCGGCGATGCAAAATGTTCAGAATGCCCTCAACGCGGCGTCGCTGGGAGGAAAAATCAAGGTCTCGACCGTTCACTCCATGGCCGTGTTGACTCAGTCTGTACGCCATCCTCGGCGCTTTCAATCGGCGACTTCCGACATGTAATGAAGGGGTTGTTGGAGTTCCAGAGAGACACCGGCTCGCCTTTCGCCATCAACCCATACCCTTTCTTCGCATACCAGAGCGATCCTAGGCCCGAGACACTCGCGTTCTGCCTGTTTCAACCCAACTCGGGACGAGTTGACTCGGGCACCAATATCAAGTACATGAACATGTTTGATGCCCAGGTCCGTGTTCTACAGCTTCTTCTCCAAGCTTGTCTCTCTCAACATTAAATAGTATTTTCTATTAAATTTTCCCAAGAAGCATTTAGATATAAGAAAAAGAAGTGTTGATTACTCTAAAAAAATTCTGACGCATGCCCTTTTTATTATTTATTTTCTAAATGAAAATGGAAAAAATTGTATGGTGGTTGAGTTGTTATTTATTTTTAGTATGTATATAATTTTTTTATGATCTACATGGAATGTTAGCTCCCATTGCTCTTGTACATTTATCATTTTAATATTTCTTGTGATCCAAATGCAGTGATTGGCTCCAAAACATGGCCATGAGAGGGTGATAGACAAGGGTCGAAATCCTTTTTTTCTCTTTACTATGACATAATGAATGTGTTCGATCTGTTATGGTCCCATTGACGTAAGAGACTTGGATTTACTAGGATCAGCTCTAGGCTGGCATTCTTGTTCTTTTGCTTCCAGTCCTTTTGATCTCTTACCCATCATCAAATCTTGTTCCAAATATTTCTAGAGCCCATAGTTGAAGCTTTAGGGAAAGATTAAGATATATACCTACCACACTTTGAATCCGACCCTTAAAAAATAAATGATAAAATCTAAGATGTTGAGTAAGGAATGCATAGAAACTCTACTGGTTTAAATTATAAAGAAATAGATCAAGATACCAAATAATAAGACCTTAATTGGTAGTCCGTTTTCCATTCGTATATGGAAAAAGTATATTTTAAATCCTTATAATGGAAATACCTAACTTTTATTTATTTATTTTCCTTCAATGCAATGGTTGAGACTTGAAGCTCTTAAATCAAACTGATTTTTTAACTTACCATTGATCAAATAGTATTGAACAAATTGAGGCTTCCATGATCTTCTTCCTATTTTTATATCGCATGAATTTTTTTATGCAGGGGAACTTGGTCATTGAATAGCTCTTGCCTCTTCCTTCTTTGTGAGAAGACTTGAGGAGTCTACTGCATACTCATTCATTAGTATAATCCATCTTCCTTACAAATGTCTAGGACATGTATTCTCTTGGCCTCGTAGTGGAAGGTCTGTTAGAATTGGATTCTGATGAATTTTTGGCATTAAATACGATTGCAATTTGATTGGATCTCCATATTTAAGCATATTTGATATGCATAGAAATCAAGTCGAGAAAAGCATTCCTTGGCAGGCACACTAAGGCCAGTGCATCTCCTCCTATCTCTGTGAGATTCTTTTCTTTTTTGTTGAAATGATGGGAGCATCTTGTGTGTTTTTTTTCTTATCATCTTGCTGCTTGTATTTCAAGTTGCCCCCCTCCAATAATTATGGATTAGTCTATTCAAGTTATTCATTATTCTTTGATTTGTAAAATTCTATATGAACTTGGAAACTGAGACTCTTTAACAGCCTGAACATGGGAAACCTCGTTGAATTTAAATAATTTGACTTACAACTTGTTTATAATTTGCAGGTTGACGCCGTGAGATCTGCTTTAAATGCAATGGGATTCAAGGAAGTTGAGATTGTTGTTGCTGAGACAGGGTGGCCATACAGTGGAGATACCAATGAAGTTGGGCCCAGCATTGAGAATGCCAAGGCCTACAATGGGAATTTGATTGCCCACCTTCGATCAATGGTTGGGACCCCCTTGATGCCTGGAAAATCCGTGGATACGTATATTTTGCATGATGAGAATTTGAAACCAGGTCCTGGCTCGGAACGGGCATTTGGACTTTTCAAGCCTGATCTTTCCATGACATATGATGTCTCTCTTTCAAAGAGTAGTCAGGTGAGATTTGAATCACTCTCTCTTTAATAAAGCTATCGTGCTTTGTTTTTGATCAATCTCTTTTTTATGGTTATTGTCCTAATAAGGACAATTGAAGTTAGGTACACCTAATGCTTTTTAACCATCTAGCTTTTTTGGAACTGAGACTATTTTATTAAAATGAAACAGTTCTTCAGAATAGAAATCATTGTCCTCTTGAATAAGTTAAAAAGCATGACATAAATGGAATGGTCTTAAAAAAAAATTGGCACAGTGGATGCTACGTGTTTTGTTTTAATCATATTATACTTCGATCCACTTTGGTGTTTGGGAACTTTTTATAATTTCTGAAGCTGCAAGAGATTCAATTTTTTGAAGCTTGTCAAAGAACAGTTTTCTCTTCGACAATGTCATTGCTAGGAATGCTTCATTCACTTCAATTTTTCCATGACATATGATGTCTCTCTCAAAGAGCAGCCGGGTGAGATTTGAATCTATCTTTAATAAAGCTATTGTACTTTGTTTTTGATCAATCTCTTTTTTATAGTTATTGTCCTAATAAGGACAATTGAACTAAGTATCTAGCTTTTTTGGAACTTAAACTATTTTATTAAAGTGAAACAGTTCTTCATAATAGTAATCATCATGCTCTTGATTAAGTTTAAAGCATGACATAAATGGAATGGTGGATGATTCGTGTTGTGTTTTAATCATATTATACTTCAATCCACTTTGGTGTTTGGGAACTTGTTATAAATTCTAAAACTGCAGAATACTCAATTTTTTGGCATGTCAAAAGAACAGTTTTCTCTTTGACAATGTCATTGCTATCAATGCTACATTCAAAAGCATTATAATCTAAATGCATTCTTTTCCTTCCATTGTTTATATCACTTTGATGTAATATTTATCATGCATTTAGTGATCCCTTTCTTTGTGCCTGCCTCAGACTCCATCAACCTTAGCTCAGTGAATCATCACCAAGCCCAAAAGCCAGTGCTGGTTGGTGTGTGCCAAGAGCTGGTGTTTCTGATGCTCAGCGCAGACAAATCTTGACTATGCTTGTGGCCAAGGCATCGACTGCTCTCGATCCAACCGGGTGGCGCTTATTTTGAACCAAACTGGTGCATCACATACTGCTTATGCCATGAACCTGCTCTATCAATCTGCTGGCAAGAATCCATGAACTGTGATTTCACTCAGACAATAATGCTCACATCAACAATCCAAGTAAATTCTCTTTCCACTTTACCACTAACCAAATTTGAATAAGAAAAAAATTGCTCTTGGGCAACACACTGCAATGTCCTGGTGGATTTTTGCCTGTTTGAAAAAATAGTTTTTGAAGTATAGCATTTTCTAAACTATTTCCAAATTTATGGTTCTTCTTAACATTTCAATTATAATTTGTCTTATTTTATGTTTGGTTGCTAGAAATTAGAAGGAAGATGCAAGGGAAAGTAAATAGAAAGGAAAAATAAAGGGAAAGAAAAAATGAAGGAAAATAAAAATAGAAGTTAAACTCGACATATTATTTTTATTTTACTTCCAAACCCATTTTATTATTGTAACTCATCAATATAAAGATTAAATAATTTAAAAATTTGTAAGTTTCTAAATAATTTTATATATATTTGATTTTCTTTGAAAATTTTCATTGGACAACCAAATATAAGAAAACCATTTTATTTATATATTTTCTTTATAACCGTGGATGCACGGGTTGGCTTACGCTCTTTCAACTAATCGCGGGGGTGAGTTAATGTTGGAGTAAAACCTCTGAGTAGTGCGAGGACTCAACCGGTGACATAAACCCAAGGCTTTAGACCAATTGAGTTACCCAAAATCATTTTCTGTATAATTAATTTTCTATAATACTTGCTAAGAGCCAAACACAACCATATATTGTTTTGAATGGCTTTTGAGGTGTGTTTGGATGCAACTTCAGTAGGGCATAGGAGAAATAACTCTGCTCACCAGAAAAGGGGATTGGTTCCCTTAAAGCAACTACCAGCAAACACTAAACTTTCTTGGACGTGACTGAGATGGAATTACCTCCACTACATCAAGATGGATGGATATATAGACTTTACTAAGAGATGAGATGATATTCCCTTTATGGGTCCATTGTTCACCTGATCATTTATATTTTAAAAGATTACAAGCTTTTCAAATTTGGTGCCACTTTCTCTCTCTGCAAACAGTAAGCAAACAGCAAGTGATGTTACTTACAATCTCATATCAACCAATTTCCTGTTGAGCTATAATGGTTGCACTTTCCTGAGTAGCTGAAAAAGGAAGGGGAAAATTATCTTATGGTCCAATAATAATCAAGAAAAAGAATAAAAGGGTCATTATATAGTTTGCAGCAATTGGTGGTTGTTCCCTATCGTTGGTTGTAAAGCTTTTTCTCTTTTTTACGTGAATGTAAACTGTAATTCTCCCTTTTTTCCTATTTTTCTTTAAGGGGCCGTGGGTGGGGTAAGGAGCAATTATATGTTGAGAAGAACATTTGTGGAGGAAGGGAAATGATTCCTCTTATATATATATATTTCTAGAAGATCCTGGTTTGGCTTTATTTAAACAGTTGTTCTATTTCATGATTTCTTTCTTTCGTTTTTGATGATCCCCATTATGCCCGGATAATGTTTATCTGTTTCATGTTTTTTAAAATTGTTTTTGAGAAATGTTTTGAAAATATAGAGAACACAATTTTGGTGTTATTTGAAAACTGCTTTTCTTATTTGAATTTAGTGTTTTTGGGTGTTTCAGAAAAAAAGAAAAGAAAAAGGGAACCAAACGTCAAATGTGTTCTCTATTGTAAAGAATTTGTGTTTTTGTGTTTTCCTTGCTCTTGTTTTTCAAAACAAAAAATAGTTTTCAAGAATTATAAACAAAACATGCGATGTTCTTATAGGGATCCGAGGACCTCCTTTACACCCTCTTTACCACTTAAGCTAGACCTTAAGGGCAACTCAATCTAAGACTTGTTGATATAAACCCTAAACGTTCATTATGGTTAAGTTGAATTGTATATAAAATTAACATGAATATCTTCTCAACGGTGAGTTTTATGTGTTTAGAGAATAAGAGAGGACCTTTTATAGACTTTCAAAATAAATCCAAAAGATAAGTAACAGGGGTTTTCCAGATGAACATATGGAAAGTCATTGGCTAGAATCATCATTGGAATGGGATAAATTTTACTTCACGTGTCGGTCACGTGGATGGCCCGAACTCAGTAGAGACCTGTTTAGCACGCGGCCTACTAAGATCGGGCATCGAACCCATCTCAGTCACCTCAGGCATCGAAGAGCATGGGGTTGGGCTCTCGATTAGTCAAATCGCCTCGGGTATATGAGAAAAACATGTTTCCTTATCCATCTTGACAAGTGTTATACCACAATTAATATGTAATGTAGGCGTTATGCCACGAATTTAAAAGCACTCATAATTGTATACCTCATAACCGCCTACCTCATAAATTCCTATAAAGCCCATGGCCTTGGATCGGAAAAGGGAGGAAAAAGAAAGGAAAAAAAAAAAAAAAAATCCTTTTGGGCTCTAGTTTGCATTAGAGAAGCAATAAAAAAATTGTTGTGGAAGGATCTCAAAGCACTTCCATGGGCGTTGTCTGTGGAAAACGAAAACCCCATTCTTCTCTATAGGCGAAATCCCCCTTTTTAGTTCGAAAACTCACTTCCAACCTTTTCAATAGGCGAAATCCCCCTTTCTAGTTCTAAGCCGACGTTGGAGCAACGATTACTGTCATTGGAGTGAATGTTGAAAGATCAGCAAGAGTTCCACTAGTAGCAGTTGGCTTCCTTTTTAATGGCTAACGTAACCCTCACCTTGAAGAAAATGCAACCTTGCAGCGTGCGGCTGGCAGTGATCTTGCTTCACAGCGAGATCTGCTTTCTCTTTCTGGAATAATGTTAGCCTATCTCGCTAGTAGAGTTGAGTGTATCTACGCACTTTATTCGGTACTCAAGAAATGCTTTAATAATTCTAACCTTAATTTACACGGGTTGGAATATCTCTATCTCTTAGAATCAACCGAGAAAATTTGCTCTACTCATATCCACTAGGTATCCTCATCTCTGAATCTCGGATCTCTAGTATGATCATACTAATGTTGGCCCGAACATCACCATGTAATTGATTCCGCGGATGTAGAGTAGGCGATAATGATCATAAATCAATGAATAATATAAATTAATAAACTTTAATCCCATTCGTATGTGACGGGGTTCCATGATACCTAGGTATAGATCTAGAACATAATGAATCACGAAAATACCAATATGTGATATATAAAACATCAGTTCTATTATCAAAGCGAAGAAAAATACAAATCCACGGGCTCTTCTTGAGAGATGATATCTACTCACATTACGATTTCCAGCACCTAGTTCGTATGATTCCCGATACCTCTAATTTTGTGCCCCCTTTTTGCTTTTAATGATGAGAGGGCGAAAAGCTTCGTGGCGTCGCGGCGTTACCGTGTCGCGACGTTGAAGGCATCACGACGTTGTTGCTTGACTTCTTTATATAGTTGACCCAACGTCGCGACATTGGGACATCACGACGTTGTGAAGTCGCGCGGCGTTGGGGCGATCGTGGCGTTAAACATCTTGATACCGTATCTCTCTCTGCCACAAGTGCTTCAAAACGCCCTTTTCACATCAATTTTTGCATTCACACCAGTACTTCTGACCAGATGTCGAGCTATAAAAATACATATTTAAATGTAAAATAACAAAAGCGTAAAACGGGCGGGGTATCACTGAGTGTTTGGGCACTCATCACACCCCAAACTTAGCTTCTTGCTTGTCCCCCGAGCAAGAATGGACTCTCGCCAGGGACTCACACACTACATCTTAGAGTCCTTACTAGATAGTGATGCACATCTTGTCGTAGAGGATCAAAAGTGAAGCGACTCACCTTCTTTGCCGTTTTGTTAAAAATTAGCCGGGATGTACGATTGTTCGACTTTTCGAAAGAACTTGGGACGAAAAATAGGTAAAAGGGGTAGTACTGACCTCAGGTACTGATAACCTTTCCCGAGGGACCCGCATGTCGTGAAATAAATGACCTCTGAGTGTATCACAGGGTTCAAGCGCCCCCGAACTTAAGTTCAACTCACCTAATTGGGAAAAAATAACTACGAAATGATAAGAGCCTTTTTGTTGTCATTTTAAACATACCTACTCATATCAGAGAGCAAAACTAGTGCAGTAAGTTTATACAAATAATTATGTAGCGGGGATCGATTGGTGACTCCCCACCCGATTGGTTAAGAGGTGCAGAATTCAGGTCCCCTCGAGCGTTACCCGAACACTCGACTAAACCTAAAGACCCTAGGCTGTGGAAACCTCCATCTTCTATCCACAGCAGGCGGTGAAGTCGACTCTCGGCCGAGTTGTCTCGAACATTGGGCTTTGAAAGGCCCCTCGGATTTGTGCAGGGATTAGATTAGAAGATCCCACTTATTCTATCTCTATCTATATATATATAATTTTTTTTTTCTTTATTTATTTATTTTTTATTTTTTTATTTTGGGGCTCGAAGGCAATCCTCTTTTATTCACGGTGTCCCATCTCTTTAGTGTTTAAAGATTCCCGGGGGTTTGTTGAACATGAGTCGGGCTCGGTACCTAGGCATACCCTAGAGATCATTTGTGTGTGAGTGTGATAGGCACCTTGAGAAATGGTTTCTTGAATAACCGGAGGTGATTCACTATGCCTCCCCACCTATGCAACCTAATTCCCGAACGTCAAACACCCTATGAATCCTATGTGATGAGATATACATTGTTTTCTATGACAGTAGTGGATTCGGCTAAAAAGTGATCTTCACTCTCAAACATGGCACACACACACAAACTACGTAAACTTGATATCACTAAACATAGATATGGTCTACCAAAAACACAAACAAAAACCAAACACATGACTCGACGACTAAGTAAACTAGCGAAAGCACGAGCTAACATGTTATAGCAAAAACACACTCGTAATCTGAAATCAAAACAAAACAATACTAATCTAAGCGAACACTTGATAACTTCGATCACCCACCAGGAGAACAAAATATCCGGTGTCCCCAGCGGAAGAAAATAACGATGAGGTGAAGGAACTCCCAGTGATCGAGCTGAGTCACTTCGCGGAGGTGGCGGTGGCGGTGAGTGGATCTTGAAGGCCCCGGGCTAAGTTGGGCTGGGCGGCTACTGGCTGTGAAGAATAGTGGCTTTGGTTGGCGGGCGCATGCGCTGCGTCGGTAGCGAAGGGCCTGCATATCACGTGATGAGGACTCGATGCTCTTGGGTCTCATCCTGAATGCATCAAGCGCTCGATGAGGAGAGCAAGTCCTCGAGGTCGGGAGTGGGTTTGGAGGGAGGCTGCCTCCTTGGGCTCTTTGTGGAGGTGGTGGGTGGGGTGAGGGCCCCTTGATGTCCCCACCAGGGATCGCCACGGAGTCAAGCGAGCGATAATCGTGGGCTCGTCCTCTTCAGAGGCTCATGGCCGAAATATTAGGCCCCCCTCGAATTGAAGTGGGACACAGGTTTATCCTCTTGGCCCAGTATGGCCTTGATGGGGTGTAACCACGCCTCATTGTCATCTAGGGAGCACCGGCTCGTTTATAAGCCATAAATGAGAAAGGTGCCCCAAATTCTTAGCGTCAGTTGGAGGATGGCGTCTCATAACACATGACATCAAGGAATATCCTGAATGATGGCATAGTTGAGCAGGGCATGCTTGGCAGTCACCTCACACAAGTTCGTCGTCGGAATGAGACGCGACGTGATGAAGTGATGCCAGACCTTGGGGATATAGGCCAAATGCTTGGCCTTGAAGTGGACGGCATGGCCCTCACTGTTGAGTTTCCACTCACCCCGTCCATTAGTCAAGACCCGAATGACCTCGGGGTAGTCGGGGCGCTCGTAAAGCCGATCAAATGGCTCCGAGGGGACATGATCCATACTATAATAGCTATTGATCGACTCCGCACTGAAGTTGACCAACACACCCCGCACTCGAACCTTCTTGACGACGTGGGAGGCGAGATTGGCGTAGAATTCTCGCACCACACTCATCGCCGTTGGATGAGGTGGTTGGCAAAGTGCTCGCCATCCCTTAGCCGCAATAGTTGTGTGGAAGAAGTGTCAGGGTGATGAAAACCCTTTTCTTTGATAAACGATCGGTTCTTGCAGATGGTGTCGAACCGATCGGCGGCACCCTCATTGACAAACCGCGAAATATCGCCAGGTGGGAGTGAATCTCTTTGGGCCGACCCGCTTTTGTAAGCGACCTGGCTTTCCGGACATTGGAGAAAGACTCGAAGCTCTAGGAGATCGGTGAAGTGGCACCAAGGTGACACCCTCAACTGGGCTAGACAATATGCCAAACACCTAGAGTGCACTAGGAAAAACGAAGACTAACTAAGTGCACAAGTGACCCTAAATGTGACCCAACCGGAAATAAATCTAAATGTGAACCTAAATGGGGACTCTTAGACCTAAGGTGGATGACTAGACCGGTGCGAGAACACCTAAGTGGAGTGTAGTGTGAATGCGAGACCCGGACAGTGGACTGGGGGTGTGATAGTGGCAATTGGTGGGCAGAGAGGGTGTCGGAGGGCAAAATACTGGCCTCCGACTGGTGTGGTGGGGAACTCCGGCAAGGGTCGGTGTGGAAGGTTGTGCAGGGAGGCTAGGGTTCAGGCAGGGATGATACAGGGTAAGAAGAGCAAAATGGGAGGGGTGTGGCCTTAAAACAGGGTAACGTCGCGGCGTTAGGGCGCGTCGCGGCGTTCGAAAAATAATTTTACGGCGTGGGCGGTATAATAGCGTCGCGGCGTTCGAGCGACTATATTTAAAATCAGCGTCGGCGGCGTTGGGATTCGCTGCGTCGCCCGACGTTCCAGAGAGGTTCAAATTCAACGTCGCGACGTTAGGATCTCACGTCGCGACGTTCCAGAGAGGTGTTAAATCAACGTCGCACATAAGTTCAAATGGAAAGGACGATCTGGGGCCCGCGACAATGAGGCCGATACGAAGCTTATCTTTCAACGAAAATGCCATTCGGCTCACTGCGAATCAAACTCAAATGGGGTCCCTTGGACTAGGAAATTGAAACGACGGTTTGCGATTTGAGAGAAGTCTTTGATGAAGCTCCTATAAGAAACCGGCGTGGCACAAACCTCTCGATCACTAGCTGAAGAGGTGGGTGATTTTCAATTGCTTCAATCTTTGCTTTCATCCCACCTCTATTCCTCTTCTTTGAAATCAGGTAGTAGTACAATACCCTCTTGTACCATAAAGTGGCACTTCTCGATTGAGTACTAAGTTGGTCTCCTCACATCATAATAATGCGATCTAAATTTTCGAACCAGTTTGTCAAATGAATTACTAATACGAAAAATGTCATGAAGATTTCGTTGTCTTCAACCATGTAGGAGAAAGTAGTATCTCTGCCCCATTGAAGGTGCTGGCGCATTACGGTCAAGGGCATCCGCTGAATCTGTATACCATAGGAACATGTAGATATCGTCTTCTCCCGATCTTGGTATAGCGATTTGATTGTGGCCGAATATCCATCAAAAGCAATAATATTCATGGCCGACTGTCGATCGACGGCGATCTAAGCGGCAATGGAGAAATGATCTTTTTCGAGTGGCTTTGTTGATTTCGATAATCAATACAAATCTGCACCAATGGCATTCGGCGGTAATATATTTATACCGATTCTTATGACAGTTGTTAGCCTTCTTAGGTACTACTTGAGCGAATTACCATACACCTATTTGAAATAGGGTAAATTACGATATCGACCATTTCAACCACTTCCTTTAGTTTACCTCACTCGTGGATTGGATTCAGCCTCCTCTGCGCTTCCATGAAGTTTATGCCCATCTTCTTAATACGATGCATACATGGAAGAGCGAATCCCTTTCATCGGCTAGAAGACACAGCATTTTGGTCTCTAAGGACCCTCGAAACACTTCTCCTCCTCTAGTTCGATCGAGGATCTTTGAGATGATCTTGGTAATTAGATGCTATCCCGAATATGCATACTTGAATATGGTGGCGAGAGGTTTTGTTCCATCTTGGGTGGTTGTTACACCGATGGCATTGGCGTTTTAGCTCCTTCACCTAGAGATTCGAAGTATTTCAGCGCTGGGTCGAGCGAATCCATCCGTTTTACATATTCTTACCCTTCTTGTGCGTATCGCCGAATATGAAATTAAATGAAATTTGGCCTCGGTCGGTGAGACCGCTGGCTAAACACTATAACCTCTCTTACATTTGCGCCATGAGCATGTATCCTCTCTGTGGATGTCTCATAACTTCAAACACGTTGAACTTTACTTCATCTTCCTGCACTCTCAATTTTAGTTCTCCCCTGCGAGCGTCAATCATTGCCTGCTAGTTGCAAGAAAGCAGTGCGCCTGAGAAATTATGGGTATTTCTTTGTCTTCTTCATATCTAAAGATGATGAAATCTGTAGATAAACTTGTCAACCTTTACTAAGACGTCTTCTATTACCCTCTCGGATGCTTTAAGGATCTGTCGTAGTGAAGTGTATTATTTGTAGTTGAATGACTTCACCTAATCCCAAGCGTTTAAAAATGGACAGGGCATAAGATTTATGATGGCACCTAAATCACATAGGGCTCTCGAAGATAGCATTTCAATGGTGCAAAGGAATGAGTAAGCGCCTTGGTCTTTAGCTTTTCTTGCGAGTTTCCTCGAAGTATGTATACATTCCTCAGTTAAGTTAAGCATTTAGAAATCAACCAATCTTCTCTTAAAGACGGTATGTCTTTCATAAACTTCACATAGCTTGGGCATCTGTTCCCAAAGCATCGTGAGCAGGATATTGATGTGTAGCTTTTGAACACCTCAAGAACTTGGTGAGCGCGTCCGACTTATGCTTCTTTAGATGTTGTGGAAGGAATTGGTAGGTGGCCCGCCCAGCCCCGATGGTGTTTTAACGATTTGTTTCTCATTAAATTTGTTCATATACATCATCATTACGGCCGTTTGGATGATTTTCCGGTCTCTACCTCCTCTGGCCGGTGATTGCCCTTGTGTCTCTAATTCTTTACCACTTCTCGTATGGCCCGCGACATGTTCATTCCCATCTCTTCCTCGGGTTTATACGGAGATTGTAGTAGGGAACCAGGTTGCCTTCTGTCGATGGAGTGTATTGGCCATCTGTACCTCTAAGTTTCTCAAGCGTAAACGATTGTTCAATTGAGTGGCATTGCGCATAACAACTGGTCTCATTCATGAGAAAGCGAGTGGGAGGTCGGCATTTGAAGCGAGGGGCTTGTTCTAAATCCACCTTTTTCTCTGGAGGTGGTTCACTAACTCAGTTTGATGGCATATTGCTCACGATTGTTTCCTCCATCCATACCCTTGATTGTTCGATTCGATTGTTCGCCACCCTTGGCCTTGATTTTGGATTCACATTGTAGTTATTTCCCCCATCTTGTCCTTGTTGTGGCTGGTTACGATTGAATCTCGACACATCACGGGCATCTTTCAGTTTAGTTTCTGATTGACGTGCATTAACTGTGTCTTTGTCCTCCACCGGAAATTCACCCCCAACTCAATAGGTTAGATGTATGGCGTGCGGTTCCGCTATTTATACAGTTAATTGTTTGATTAGGCGTACCATGATTAACCAAATTGTTGATAACTTCGTGCTCGAATTGCCACCTTGGCTTTCGCGGGTGTAGTCTTCTCCACTAGGCCACTCATTTGTATTGGTATGACATCTTCGAATTTCATAAGCAGTCAGTGGTTTTCTTCGTAGTGCTCCTCGGCCGGGCATCGATCCTTTGTTCTAGTTGCATTCCTCGGACCATTATAGAAAGTATGGACTTGCATCCATCCCAGTTGATCGTGATGTGGGCACTTTCTCGATGGATTCGTAATCTGTCCCATGTCTCACGCAGAAGTTCTCCCTCTAGTTGTCAAAAGTATTGATCCTCTTGCACAAGTTGGCTGTTGCCGAAGATGGAAGAACTTGGTGGGGAATTTTTGCCTAAATGTCGTTCCATGAGGTAATGGAATCCGTTAGGTGACGTTAACTTGATCTTGGCTTTATCACCTAGTGAGTGGGAAGCAGTCTCAACACGAGTGCCTGCTGATAACTTGCATTGTACTTGATGCGTGTCACACACTTGAAGAGTTGGGTGAGGTGTATTTGGATTCTCATTAGGCAACCCGTAAAACAGATGTTTTGAAACATCTGCAAAGTAGTGACTTTAACTTCGAGAGTTGTTTGCTGAATAGGTGAATTAATACGATAAGTATCTGAACAACGATTAGGCGGTAGAGCAAACTCCTCTAACAACATGAATGGATCATCTAGCTGTATAAACGGCCTGGGTGCTTTATTCCTTCCATTATTCCCATTTCGGCCTCTCTGTGGCTCGTTTTGCTCAATCTTGAATCTTTGCTCTTCATTGTTCTCATGTTTGCTAAATTACAGAAGTACATTTAAGTTCTCTGTTCTCGGCGTGTTCTATGTAAAGTTCTTTATGGCTCAGGATCAAGCGGATGTTAGTGTTTTGATCTCGTCGATTACATGTACTCCTTCCGAAATCTAAGCGCAATCACACGAAACAAACGAGACCAAATTACCGGCACTTGTAAAAGCAATCGAAATTCGGAAGTAATATCTAATTGCTTTATTCTCTATATCGCAGAAACCTATCCCCGACAGCGGCAAAAACTTGACAGGCGGCGTGGTGTGTAAAGTATGCTAGCAATGCGCAAGTGCAGTCGCCCCCAGTAATATAGTGTACCAATGAGTACGGTGTCGATCCGCAGAGGATATGTGTGGTGACTTCAGAAATTTGCTTTCAAATATTATCTGGATTATAGTATTATTGTGTGAAGAAAGTACTAGATATCGAATATAAACTAAGCAAACTAATGCGAATGAATTATAATGTGGAGACTAGGGAGCTTTGTCTCACATACTTTGATGGATTATTTCTTAAGGATAATATTATTCGATTTATTTATGATTTATTAATGGCGAGTGATCTTGCTTACAAAGATACCACTCTCTCGAGGTGTATTCGCCCCCTATCTCGCTAGTAAGGGGAGTTGAGTGTATCTCTACTGACTCGATTGCTCAGAAATGCTTTAATGTTCTAGCCTTAATTGCCACCGGGTTCGAATATCTCATCTATCGAATCAGCATTCTTTCTGCTCATATCCTGGTATCCTCGTCTCTCGAATCTCGGATCTCTAGTATGATCATATAATGTTGGCCAAACTTATCACCATGTAATTGATTCACAGATGTAGAAGCTGAGCGATAATGAATGTAAATCAATGAATAAACTTTAAATCGTTAAACATGTGGGGTTCCAACAATACCACTAGAGTATAGATCTAGAACATAATGAATGCGAAAATACCAATGCATGATATATAAAACATCGGTTCTATTATCCAAAACAAAGAAAAATCACGAATCGGGCTCTTCTTGAGATCGATGTCACTACGTTACGATTTGCTTCCCTAGTTCGTATGATTCGATACTCAGTCTGCATACACGCTTTTAATGATGAGAGGACAAAAAACTCGTGCTGACGTCGCGACGTCGCGACGTTGTTGCTTGACTTCTTTATATAGTTGACCCAACGTCGCGACGTTGGGACGTCACGATGTTGGGACGTCGCGACGTTGGAACGTCGCGACGTTCCAACCATGCTGCGGCTCTGCTGTCTCTCTCTGCTCCAAAGTGCTTCCAAAACTGCCCTTTTCCGCATCAATTGCTGCATTCACACCAATTGCACTAATCAGATATCGAGCTATAAAATACATATTTAAATGTAAAAATAACACTAAAAGCATTAAGGCAGGCGGAGTGTACGAGTGTTTTGGGCACTCATCACCAACTCCTCGCCATGGCAGACCAGGTGCCTCATAGCCCACATTGATGCGAATCCAAGGATAAATTTTCTCCTCCGTCTCACGGGATCATCCTCCCCTCAATAACCCTCGACTAATCTGGACTCCATCCCCTTGGCGAAATTTGGATCCTACATTGTGCGCGTTGGACGATCTGTCATCATCCCCATTTGTCTCGACCATCTTGAACTAGGAGGCCCCACCGCACTTTTCCTTGCCAAAATTCCAGATGTACGATGGTCTTTAGGATCCCTTTGACCATCTTATACACTTCCACTAGATAATGACACTTCAGACGGGTAATGACGCCTTGTTGTGTAAAGTATTCCTCTTCCAGTCCAACTTGGCGGGCCTTACCCTGTCATGGTTCCACCAATTAGCCCCAAATATGGTAACCTTCTTCTGTTGCTTGTCTGAAAAAGTTTGTCACTCAATACATGTGTTAAGTTAGGAGAAAACAGAGTGTCACTAGTCTTTTCCACGTCCGAATGGGGAGATCCTAGTCCATCCGGGACTTTATGAAAGGTTTTGGGGCCGCAATCCTCCAACTCGACGCCGTAAGCCTTTATACTGTCCTACAGGTAGTGAAACAAACTATTTGTGACGCCCCGGCAGGTGTGTGACTACGAATCAGCATGGGGAAATCTACATGTCTCATGTTGTGAAACGCGTCGTGTGCAAATATGGCCCGCCAGGCTACACATCCCTACTCATAAAGCTGTATATTTTATACAAAAATGATTTCATTACAATTTGTTTACAATTTATACAAAAAAAATGGGTCTCTTGCCCAGAATTTTAGAAAAAAATACAAGATAAGGCCATCTTGGCGTTTCTTCGCCTCTAAGGTCCCGGATGCGTCCCATCCCCGTGCGTCGCCGGTACACGAAAAAATATATTATTCCCTCGACGGGGTGAAGCGATGGTAGTGGAATTTCCTACTTTGGATTACTTAGCTAGGGTGCGATCTGATGGCGCGAAATGACGTTGACACATGCTAATATATTACTCATGCATATATTTAACAAATTGAATTCCGCAAATCATGCTGTCGGTTTCTGACAATAACAAGATTAGCTCATGGGCACAAGGCACAATCCGATTCGTCTTGGAACAACCACAAGTCATGTCGGCATATTTATTCGCTCAAATGCGATAACCATGACATCGCACCGTCAGCGCGAACTGACGTGGACTGTCCATACCACTTTAGGGATTTCTTCAGTCGGTCCAAATCTTTTGGAATCGAAATCACGGCCATCCAGGCCTCAACAAATCCCTATCCATTACATGACCCTTAAACAAAAAGTAAAGCAGGCGGGCTACCTTTACGAAGTTGTCAAAAACTCCCCAATCTGGGGTCTTGACGTGAGCTCTCTTTGTGAGGATAACTACCCTCTACTTGCTCCGCTTCACGACAGGTCGGGTCGTCGGGAAACTTAGAGAGGGTGGAGCCTCTACCTAAAAACTCCCTCTCTTTCTCTATCTCTTTCTCGGTTGGTCTCTCTCTCTCTTGCTTTTCCTCCCGAGCAGTTTGGGTCAAGGTTAGTCAGAAGAATTGTCCTACGCTTACCAAGTGTCAAGTTTCCATTGGCTCTGTGGGATTACACCCTTATCCTTATCCATCTGCCTTGAGATTTTCTGATAGTGCCATGTGTCTCAAGTGAGCCCCACTTGAGCTCAGTTGACTGCATCTGCTTTGGAAACGTGTCCTCTTGGCCTGGCTTCCAAGTGTCCTACATCCCTCTAGGTGCACCAGCGTGAAATTCCGGCGTCTCGAATTAAACGAGAATCGGCGGCTGGTAGCTAGATTTCGCGAGATATTCAACGGTGATCGTTCGTCATCCGAGATCTCCGGTTTTGACCATTCTATCATTCCTTAAGAAATCTGGATTTTCCGGGGTCTCACACTATTCGCCCTAATACCCAATTTTTTGATTCGCTATCCTTGCATCCCCCTGCAACTGTCGATGAACTGTTCCAACGGGGAAACCGGTATACCATGCTCGAAGATGACATAGTCGCGTGACAAGCAGTGATGTATTACATTGGATGCCATACAATATACGTGGAGTAAAGGGAAGAGAGTCGAGGCGACTAAGGCGAAAGAGCGGCAGACTCAGGCTCTGAGTGAAGCGGTCATCGCGATGAGGGTGAGGAATTGACGGCGAGTAAATGAGTCTGAGGTGGATGGCGTGACGGCGAGCTTCATGTTGCCACCCTCTCAACTCCTCTTAATTATTTAGCATTAAAGCCGGGGGTTGGTGGCTAGGCCTCGGAGGAGGTCGGAGGAGGGAGATAAGTCTCGATTTTGAGTATCCGCGCGGGGATGTCGGGCATCAAACCAATGACCCGTGCCGGCTCCGGAGGCTCTTTTGAATTACTTGAGTCGAGGGACATCCCGAGAGAATACGTTGAGGCGGCCTCGGCGATTCATAACCCTTGCCACACGAAGCTCTCCCATGTGATAAATGCAATTCGTTGGCCTAACGTGAAAACACGAGGTGACCATTGTTCTCTTTGTGGCGAGGAGTTAACTACAGTTTCTCCTTGAGTAGCATCTGGTCCATTGATAGCCTCATTACCTTCTCTGAGTCTCCCCTAAGACAACTATCTATGCTTATTGCCATCCTCGTACCCCCAAATACTGAGTTTCTTGACTCAGGATGGATCAGCATAGGGAGACCAGCAAAGTTTGCAAAAGACATGCTATGAGGTCAAACGGAAGGATGACACCGCAGGCCAAATAGAAAGCGACTACTGGGCCCGGCCTCGTGGCGTGATGATCCTAAAATCGTGGAGCCTCTATAGTACGCATCCATTATTCAGCCCGAGATTAGGCCGGGAGCAAGGTCAAAGCAGAGATTCCCTTCCACAAGAAGAGGTTAACTCCTTCTTATCACTACCTCATGAGTTCTCTAATATTTTTTTATGGTCCCACGCTCGACATTCTTGTCATTTCTCCTACTATGGCTCAACACTACGAGACAGCCGGAAAGAATGCAAGCGTCGTTATAAGCCGAGGCGATTTCATCCGGCCTGGCAGAAGTCATAAAACAGGAAGTTGACAAACTCCATGTGACCGGTTTCATTAGAGAGATTCAGTACCCTGAATGGCTATCTGATGAGTGTAAAACTTATCTATGTTTTGAGTTTATTTCACATGTTATTTTGAGTATTTTATATCCATATTCATGTAAAAATCATAACATTTCCTCCTAAATTGGTTTTTGTAGGATTTTTTGATGGAAGCAATGATTTTAGTAGAAAAGATGCAAAATGTTTCCAAAAAGAGAGTTAATCGGATGTCTCACAGTGCGTCAGTGAGAAGATCAATTTTTCTGTATCATCTGGAGCATCAAATGGTTCAACTCTACCCATGGTTGCATTCTACATTCAAAGAGCTTTCCAACGACACGTCACTCGCCCAAATCCGAGTTTAAACGAAGAAGTTATGTCATTAATAAGTTGGAGAAGAAAACAAACCCCTTACCAGTTTTTGTCGCGACAAAACCCAAATTTTGTCATAAGACTAGTAACAGAGTTTTAGCAACAAACTCTGTCGCGACAAACCATATTTTGTCGCGATAGAGCCAGTGACAAGGCTTTCTTGCAACAAAACCCAGATTTTGTCGCGACAGAGTTTTAGCAAAAAAACAGATTTTGTCGCGATAGAGCCAGTGACAAAGCTTTCTTGCAACAAAACTTAGATTTTGTTGCAATAGAGTTTTAACAACAAACTCTGTTGCGACAAACCAGATTTTGTCGCGATAGAGTTAGCAACAAATTCTATTGCGACAAAACCGGTTTATCCGCAGCGAAGCCCGATGACAAGGCTTTCTTGCAACAAAACCAGTTTTGTAGCGAGTTTTAGCAACAAACTCTATCGCGACAAAACCAGATTTTGTCGCGGCGAGTTAGCAAACCAATTTTGTTGCGACGAGTTTTAACAACAAAGAAAGCAATGGGCCTTTTTAAATCTGGCTTATTATTTTGGATTGTTTTCAAGCCCACTTCACCCTAGGACTATAAATACTCATTTTTTAGGTTTTTAGAAAAAGGGGGAAGGTGGGAGAACACCTCTCATGGGGTTTCTCTCTCTAAACTGCCCATTTTTCTTAGTTTTGCTGCAGATTTTGATTTTTAATAGATCTTAGAGTAGTTTTAGAGAAGATTTTTATTTCTAATGAAGAGATTTGTCTTTGCCTGTGATTCAGTTTCATTCTTTGTTCGAACAAGGTGAACCCAAAATCGGATTTTCTCTCACTCCTTGTCTCTTGATTTCTTTCTTCATGTTCTTTCTTTTTGTTTGATTATAATCCAGTAATGGAACATTAAACACCCTGTAGGGGTGAGGATTAATTGTTGAACATTCAATTTGCAGTTTCTTAGTTATTTTGTGGGTTTGAAAACTGAATTTATATAATTGGTAGTGTTCATATAATTAGTTGTTCAGAATATTAGTAGCTTATACCCAAAAAAGAGTTGTATCTTTGCTTTGATTTTCAGGAAGCTCTTTGAGTGACACAGAGATGGAGATTCTTGAGAGTAAAGAGTAGTAACTTGGGGGTATGTTAGATTAATATTATGGAACTAATGAACTCTGAAAGATTACTTTGATAGATCACTAATTTACTCATGGTGTGAGGATAATTAGATGATGTATCAGTTTAATGTTTAGAGGTCTCACTTTGAAATTGATAGAATGATCTTGATCACGTGTTATGATGATCTGTCGAGGAGATAGAAAATTTTTTTTTATTAGATTTAAGGGCGAGATACCAAATTAGATTGGGAAGGCTTGCATAATTACGTCTATGGGGGCAAAATTCTTGATCCTAAGAAATGGTTGAAGTATGGGAAAAGAAAAACAATCAAATCTTAAAGAGAGAGATTCGAGATTTTACAAGTAACTAATTAAATCATGTCTCTGAAAGGAAAATGGATCTCTAATTAGTGAAAATGTATGGTGTGGAAAATTTAAGCTATACTACATTAGCTCTTGGACAAATCAGCATTCAACTCTGAATGTTGCGCTTCAAAGGAAATGCAAACTGTTTTGTAAATAATTATTCCCATCCCTAGTGCCTCTCTTCATACTTTTTAGAATTAAGTAGTTGTTTATTTGGTAGATTTTAGGATTAGTTTTAAATCATCTTTTGTTTCAATTAAATTGACTTTATTCCACATCCTACTTGGTCGCCTAAATAGTGAAGAACCATTGTAATCGGGGTGATCAAATTCCAATTAGAGAGAACTTCCAATCCTCGTGGGTACGATATCTGGACTTTTAGAGTCCACTTTATTACTTGTATGACCCGTGCACTTGCGGAAAGGGGTTGAGTGTTGGCAATACTTTTCATTTCAGTTTTTAACTTACTTTTGTTTCAAATCAGTTTTTGAGTATTTACCACATTCACTCCCTTGGCCATATTTTCATATATACATCATTTGGTCTCAACAAGTTTTTGGCATCTTTGCTAGGGACTTTACTTAGTCTTTGGTAGCCTTGTCGAAAAATTTGGTCAACAAGTTTTTGGCACCGTTGTTGGGGATTAGATAATAGTCATTTGGTAACAGTGTCAAAAATTTGTATACATATTTTGGTCAACACTATCCAACGTTGTGGTTGTCCCCAAGAAGAATGGAAAATGGAGTGTGTGCTTCAATTATTCTAATCTAAATGATGCTTGCTTGAAGGAAATATTCCCCTCCTCGGTATCGATCAAATAGTAGATGCAATAGCTGTTCATCAACTCTTATCATTCCACCAGCGGCAGAAGTACTCGGCTACAATGAGATCGATGTATTCTCTCGATTCGCTTAAACCGACATTCATAACTCCAAACGAGGGGATGCATTGCTACAGCGTGATGACTTTGGTATGAAGAATGTTTAGACCACCTGCACTAACTCATGATGTCACCGTATCTTTGAGCCTTTCTGTTTAGGAAGAACCATGGGGCGTATATAGGCGACATCTTTAGTGAATCAAAGTCTCGGGAAGACCATATAGCTCACTTGCAAGATGCGTTTCAATTAATGAGGTTGCACTGCTTGTGCTTGAATCCAAACAAGTGCGCATTTGGGGTCAAGTTTGAGAATTTCCTTGGGTTCCTGGTAAGCCAAATGGGGATCGAAATGCCCCTCGGACAAGTCAAAGCCATCGAGAAAATGTAGCCCCATGTCATTAAAAAGTAGATACAAACTCTTACAGGAAAGTTAGCGGCACTAAATAGATTCATCTCCATATACTTAGATTGTCTTTGACCATTCTTCACAGCATTGAAAGGAGCTTCCACGAAGGGATGAGGACCAGAATGTGAAAAGGTCTTTCACTCTATTAAGGAGTACATTGCCTTTCCTCTATTAAGGAGTACATCGCCTTTCCTCTATCTTTGTATCAACCGATTGATGGCAAGGAGCTCTACCTATATCTTGCCACCTCGGCTACGGTAGTGAGCACAACTTTAGTAAGGTTGGATGTAGACGGCAAGCGAAAGCTGGTTTACTTTGTGAGTAAGATGTTAACAAATGCTGAAATTAGATACATCGACTTTGAGCGAATTGCGTTTTCTCTTAGAATGGTAGCGAAGAAGATGCGCCTGTACTTCCAAGCTCACATTATAGTTATACTCACTAGCTATTCGATCAGAGCCATACTCCATAAACCAGATGCTTCGGAGCGGCTCCTGAAATGAGCTGTTGAGTTAAGTGAGTTCGACATCGAGTATTGCCTGAGATCGGCTATAAAAGGTCAAGTCCTCACTGATTTTATAGTCGAGTTATCAAATGTGTAGCCCTGAGACCTCATCGAAACGTTATGGATCCTTGAGATCGATGACTCATCCTGAGTAGTAGGAGGGGGAGGCGGTATGGTCTTACAATCTTTGGAAGGCTTATCCATTACTCAGGCGATAAAGTTCACATTCGCTACCTCCAATAATGAAGACGAGAGATACAAGGCATCTTTATCAGGCTAAAGAATCGACCCTAAGGAACTCGATCATGAAACTTAGACTCCCGATGTGACTTGTAGTTAGTAACATCAATTACAAAGTCTACGAGGCCAAAATGGGAGAATGGAGCAATGTTGGGGCTTGCTCGGTCGAGTGGGAAACTCACGGATATCCCCTATCTTGGACTACTTAAGCTGGACCACCTTGAGGACAAAAGTAAAGGCCCATTGAAGTAGGCTCGAGCAACCATGTACACCTTAATAAACGATATTTTGTACAGGTAATCATTTTTTGGTCCATACAAGAGATGTGTCCCACCCGATGAAGCAAAACAAATCATTGAACAAGTCCACAATGGCATTTGCGGTACCCATATTGGTGGATGGTTACTCTGTCACAGAATTATGACATAAGGTTTCTATTGGCCCATGATGAAGAAAGAGTCTGAGCTGTTAGTGAAAAATTGTGATATTTGTCAGAAATTTGGTAATATTATTCATGTCCTAGCTCCGTGTCAAGTCCATGGACTTTCTACAAGTGGGGTATTGATATTGTGGGACCATTACCCCTAGATATGGATCAACGAAAATTTATCTTGGTAGCCACTGATTATTTCACTAAGTGGGCAGAAGCCGAGGCCTATGCGTAGATCAAGGCACCCTAACTCACGCAGTTTGTGCAGAGGGACATTGTATGTCGGTTCGGGGTGCCCCATTCCATTATTTCGGACAATGGCCCACAATTCATTAGCAAGCCCTTTCAACAATTTTGTACCGAGTATGGGATAAAAAATGTCTACTCTAAGCCTCGGTATCCCTAATCCAATGGCCAAACTGAAGTCACGAACAAAACATTGCTCGACTATTTGAAGAAAAGGTTGACCGCGAAAAAAGGAAAGTGGGTTGACGAGCTAATGACAACTCTGAGCTCTCTCAGGCCCTGGATGAGCTTGAATAGAAACAAGATCGAGCAACCATTAGAATGGCCGAGTACCATCGCCGAGCCTTTCGCCAAAGGGAGAAACTCATCAAGCCAAGGGCTTTCATTAAAGGGGATATTGTCTTTCGACAAACTTTCGAGGAGGGAAAACTGAAACCAAATTGGGAAGGTCCCTTCGTCATTGCTGATGATGGATCCAAAGGCGTGTAAAAGAATACAATCCCCATGCGGAAAGATGGAGGCTCGCCCCTGGAACTCGGCCTATTTGAAGAAGTATTTTCATTAATTCTTTATTGTCATGAGATGATTATTTCTCTATCTTTTGCTTGAGATGCATGAGAGGATTATTTTTCTTCGTTTTTATGAGATGATTATTTCTCCATCTTTTGCTTGAGATGATGCATGAGAGGATTATTTTCTCCAGGTTTATGAGATGATTATTTCTCAATCTTTTGCTTGAGATGCATGAGAGGATTATTTCTCCATTTTTATGAGATGCTTGAGATAATTCTTTCTCCGTTTTTATGAGATGATTATTTCTCCATCTTTTGCTTGAGATGATTGTTTCTTCGTTGTTGATATGATTGTCCTAGACCTCGGCAACATAATCTCCTATAGACTATCGTTGGCCTCGAGCATTAAAAATTATCCCAAGACCTCGGGTAGAATACGGCCCTACGGGTAATATTTATCATTTTTAATGAGATGATTATTTTCAAGGCCTAGGCTGCTAACCATCGATTGTTCTAGACCTCCGACAACGTAAGTACCTGCAAATAACATGGTATGACGGAAGGAGAGTAGATGTGATAGTCAAGTTTCTTGTCAAAAGATATCTTCATTTAAATAAAAGGAATGTCGGGAACAAACCACCTCGGCTAGTCAAGGTACATTATAAGAAGGAGGAGGTCCAAAGGTTTAGTTACAACAGTTGGAAACTCATGCAAAATAATAATGACAGGCTTTGCGCTAGCCGTCGTCACACCTTTGAGTCCTCCCATGTTAATTTCATGAGACTTGAGCTTCTTCCTAATATTGTAGCTCAGCAGACTGTACTATAGTGGGCTCGGGGAGAATCCCGATTAGCGGACCTTTGGGCGGCCACGCGTAATCCGCTCGGCTTTGCATAATGAAGCTAGTAGCCAGCTCGTACTTGTCACCGGTAGGGAACCGGGTAGTTTCTTGTTGTGAGGCTTGGAGTTCGTAACACACGCACCCTTCACCGGAAAGAGTTTGCATGTTCTATCTCCCTTTGAGTGAAGGCCACAGTCTTTCAACCTCGGCAGTGAGCAATGCAGAGTCCCTCCCAGCTTCGGCACGGTGGACGTTGCGTAATTTTGATATGTTCTGCTTTAGTTCATCCACCTCGGCCTCTAGCTTTGGCACATTCTTCACCTGCGGCCAAGTCGGCCCATTCTTTGGCAAGATCAGCCCACTTTAGCCGAGCACAACCAAATCCTTCTCAAGCGGGGAACTGGGAATCGCTGCACCTTCTTGCACATCTCAGGCCCTTCTCTCAAATGGGATAGATGACTTAGTTGGTGTTATCGAGCGTCACAATACTTTGTCATATAGGCGCTAAAAATGCTCATCTACAGCAGTTGCATTGTTAAGAATAGAAAACAGAAACGACCAACAAAGATAAAGGAGGATGCTTACCGATGTTTCCATTTGGAAGGGGGTTGAATCCCTCAGGAGGTCATGCACCTTTTTCGTCACCTCCTTCTTGTACACAAATCCTAACGAGGAGATAACTTCCTTGTCCGGGTCCTTTTGAAGTGGCTCCTCGAACAACGATAGGTCCGACATGAGCACCTCTAGGGAAGGAGGGGATGCCGGCTTCTCCATAGATGGAGGAGGTTCTGAAGAGGCTACTGCCTTCCCTTTCCCCTTTGCGCCGGTTGGGACCCCTTGAGGGGGGAGGGGGAGAGACTCGCCACCCTCCACAATTCTTATCCTTCCTCGAGGTTGGGAGGGAGGACAATGCTCCTCGGTCGGTGTAGTAGAAACTCGAGCGGCCTCCCTTGGTTGGGGAATGACAACTCTCCACCACTTGTTAGGGTCTTTGGTGAAGCAGCTTTGGCTCGAATACCTTGGCCTTTCGGTGAGTTGGTAGGGATTCTCGAGACGGAGGAGAGATGAACGGAAAATTATCGTCAATGTCACCCCCAACCATCTCCTCGCGGGCCTCTTGAGTTCGAGGCTTCGGATGTGCTTTGAATCTGAAAGAGAGCGACTCACGAACCCCGCTCCTTTGCTTGAGTGCCATCTCCTTTGCTTTGAACACTAAAGGTTAATAGTTTTATGATTTTTCCGAGATTGAGAGTTCATCTTTACACCGCAAATGGATGAAAGTAGGAGTCACGGCGCGTGAAACGGTTCTAAGCGTAGAAGAGCGACCCAGAAGATTTCAACAACAGAGCGAGAATACACTTCAACAAAAGACCTCTTCGATAACTTGAGCGAAAAATCCCCTCAAATAAACTTGGGAGATATTTAAAACTAGAGGGAGACATCATTTGTGAAATTTGGATATTCAAAATCAAGAATTAAATGTCTTTGGTGCGTATGGAGAAGCCGCATGACACAAAAATTTGAATCAAGGTTCTCTTGTCATTCCAACCACAATGGCTTGAAAGCGATGCTGAAATTTAGTGGAATGAGATAAGTTGTACCTCACGTGTCAGTCATGTGGATGACCCGAACTCAGTAGAGACCCGTTTGACACACAGCCAACTAAGATCGGGCATTGAACCCATCTCAGTCGCCTCGAGCACTGAAGCGCATGGGGTCGGGCGTTCGATTAGTCAAATTGCTTCGGGCATCTAAGAAGAACACGTTTCCTCATCCACCATGACAAGCGTTATACCATAATTAATATGTAACGTAGGCGTTATGCCACGAATTTAAAACTACTCATAATTGTATAGCTCATAATTGCCCACCTCACAAGTTCTTATAAAGCCCATGGGCTTGGATCGGAAAAGGGAGGAAAAAGAAATGAAAAAAAAAAAAAAAAAAAAATCCTTTTAGGCTCCAATTTGCATTAGAGAAGCAATAAAAAAATTGTCGTGGAAGGAACTCGAAGCTCTTCCTACCACCATTCACCATTCCCTTATCTTGGGAAAAGTATATATCATTTTATCAATTTGAAAAATAAAGGTAAACGGGTATGAAGAAATCATGATTAGAAGCATATTAAAGAAAAAGATAGATATACTACCTTAACTAGATGTAGGGACAACATTAAATAATTTGTTAAGGTATTATTTCTACATGAAAGCCAATTATTTTTTTTGATATGTTCTAAACCATATATTTCCTATTATTTATACTTTCCTTTGTCTTTATTTCCAATTCGACGATAGCCTCATACATACTTCTCCCTTATCTTAAAATACCTTTTAATCTTAAGTAATTACTTAATTTTTTAAAATTTTAATTATGATATATTCATAAAGTAGCAAGCAAATTGAGATTTATTATTTTATTTAATATAATAATAATAATAATAATAATAATAATAATAATAATAATAATAATAATAATAATATGTGTTATATTTACATATAAATTATTTTAATCTTTATAATGAAACATAAATCTTAATTTAACTAATCGCAAATTTTAAATTATATGATTATTTACAAATTTTAAAAAAATATTTCTAAGATACTAAACACAAAAATTTAATAAATTTTTATTGATTAAATAAGTTATGAATGCTAATAACTTTTTAATACAATATAGTAAATTGACTTCATTGTGACTCGAAGCCCCCTTTCCCATGTCCAACCATTGTATTAAAAAATTATTAACTTTAAAAAAATAAAAAAGTTATGAATGAATATACGATTGATAGACGTGATTGTATCTAACTTAAATCTACTAAATTTTTTTGTAATATTTATGAGACATTAGTAAGGTATTTGTCATATATTTGTCATATTGTTTATTTAATGTCACGTTGTTGCAATTAAATTTTAGTATTAGTGTTTGTTTGGTGCTGATAACTGATACGTGATAGTTGATAATAAATTATTGCTAATTGAATGTTAATTTATTATATAAACATATTAAAGAGATATAAAAACTACCTATATAAAAATGAAACTAAAGATAAAAAAATAATATAAAATTATAAAAATTTATAACCATAATAAAGAAATTTTTTTATATTCTAAAATGTAACTTCGAAATAATCATTGAATTCCTAATCATTATTTGCAATAGAGAGATAATGATAAAAAATGGATTTTATATTTTATTTTTCTTTATTTATTTATTTTCTATGTTATGTTTATATTTTATTTCCCTTGTGTATATGCACACCCAAATTTCCTGAAAAACAAATATAGTCTAATGTGGCTGTACTAATATTTATTTATATTATTTATTTATATTAAAATTTGGAACTATTAATAACAATCCGTTGTCGTCCAGCGGTTAGGATATCTGGCTTTCACCCAGGAGACCCGGGTTCGATTCCCGGCAACGGAATTTATCAATTTTCATTATTTAATTTTTAAATACGAATATATGTTTTCCACAAAAAGACTCTTGTCAGTTAGGACCGTTCTCCTTCTCTTCATTTCATACTTCACCTCTCATGAGAATTGCAGAAAACTATATAAAACTTAAATAATTTTAAAATATATTAGTTTTTCATTCATTTAACTACACTTTATTAATAATTATCTTATTTTCCCTTAAATTATAGATGAATTCATTGTTAGAAAAAAAAATTGTTATATTGATTGATAAACAAAATAGAAGTAATTTTCTTTATATACAAGTAAAATTTTAAAACTATACACGAATAATATAATGTAAACTAAATACGAATTAAATAAGTAAAAACATCTAAGAAAAAAGCAGTTGTTGTTTAATAATTTTTAGGGAAAAGGAGGTTTCATACTACTAATTTCACAAAAATAATTATGAATTTGCACAAAAAGTACACTAGCTAATGTAAAAACTGAAAATACCCCTCATTAATGGAAACTGTAATTAAAAAAAAAGGTAAAACAATATTTTGGTCTTCTCTTTCCTCCTTTCGTTCTTCTTCTCCCAACCATTATCCTCCTTGATTCTTCTGTTTCCCCTTCCTGAACATTCTTCTTCTCCGCACGATCTCGTTTGCTTCTAAGAAGAGGTAAAAACGGGTCCTACTCCATCTTCCTGACTTCAAGAACACAATTCCGTGGTTCCATTTGTTAAATCAAGCAATGGGAGCAAAGGTAATGGTAACAGTTTGATTTTTTTCCAATGTTGATGGTTGTTCTAATTCTTTTTTTGGTCCATAATGAATAAAGATTCGATTATTTTTTTTTCTTTGGTTGTTTCTCGTTGTTTTTAGGTCCATAAGGGATAAAAGTTTGATTTTTTTGTCGTTGGTTGTTCTAAATTCGTTTTTGTCAAAAGATGAATTTTGATTTTTTCTTCTTTATTGATAGTTTTGATTCGTTTTTGTGGTCAAAATGTAGTTTTTTGGTTGTTTTTTTTTGTGTTACCTGTGTTGAATGATGCTCTTGAAAATACATTTTTTTTAGTTAAAATGTTGTGATTATTTTTAGTTTCAAACTTTGTGGTGACATGTTTTTATGAAGGCTATATTGTAAAGCGGGTATTGCTCATAATGTAACTTTGTTTGTGATGTACAACAAAAACTAGTCATTGTACTACCTTGGGCAATGAATGTACTATTATAACTAATAAGTCATTGTACTTCCTTAACTAATGAATATAATATCATAAGTAGTGAATGTGTTACCATAATACTTAAATGGGTAAAGCCCAAAAGAAACGTAAAGGGTATTTTCCACAGTCACGTAGTGAGATGATCAATTCCATCCTACAATGATAAATGTTTATTCTTCATTTATATTCTTCAATGTTAAAAGCATAATGTGGTTCTTGGTGTTATATTTGTTGGGAAAAATCCCCGATTCAAGGTGCTCAGGTGTAAATTCCTCTCAATTGAATGTGATTTGGATGAAGAGAAGCTCAATGCAATCAAGAAGCTTGGATTTGGTGGCTTGCTCCAATTGGCAAATAAGGAGTTGCATTATGTATAAAGAGTAGTGAACAATGCATGTATTCTTTTGGTGCTATATATTGTGTAATATTGGGACCATTGTATAAACATTATGATGCAAACATTGGTTGTGCTAGGACATTGTGTGAACAAAATGTATAAACGTTATGATGTAATAGTCCTTGGACATTGTGATCTAAAAAATGTATATGTTTTTTTACTTAAACATTGGTTCTACTTGTATGTTGCCAAACCGTCCATGTCTTAAATCAAATTATATTATTAAGTGAAATTGAAACAATTTTTAGCATATTTACTACCTTAGGTAGTAAATGCACTACAATAAGTTGTCAATGTACCACCTGTGTTAGTCAATGTACTACCATAATAAGTCAATGCACTAGCATAATTAGTTAATGTACTTCTATAAATAATCAATTTACTACCCTAAATAGTCAATGTACTACCATAAATAGTCAATATACTACTGTAACTAGTCAGTGTACCACTATAACTCAATGTAATTCTATAATTAGTCAATGTACTACTTTAACTAGTTGATATACTACTTCAACATTTCAGTTAGATTCACCACAGGTCGTTTGACAAGCTTGTCTTCCATTAGTTCGTTAGTTTCCATTAATGAGGGGTAATTTCGGTTTTCACACTTACTTATGTACTTTTTGTGTAAATTCAAAATTATTTTCTTAAAGAGTAGTATGAACCATAGAAATCAAATTCTTAGTGATATATATGCAAATATTTTGAAATTAGTAGCATGATACATAATTTTCCCAAAATTTTAAACACAATTATTAAAAAACAACTAAAAGGACTATAGATGTAAAGAGATAAGGGTTAAAGAGATTACAAACACTTTATTTATTTATTTATTTTTGTTGGACTATGAGGCCTCTTGAGAAGGTTTGTGCACACACAGAAGTTGCCTTTAAGTCATACCATACCCAAATTAATTCCCATACAAATCGGAAGCGACCACAAGGGCGATAAGCCTTGACCAAAGAACACAGATATATTCACAAGGCTCAAACTCGAGACCATTGGTTAAGGTAGGAGAGACCCCAACCATCTTACCTACATGTTCGATGGTATTACAAACACTTTATAGTGATTCATAATTCTTATTTATAGGGGTGTTTTGTGACCGAAAAATAGTCTTATGCAAGTCGACATATCAAGAAAAGTCGAGGACAATTTTATACCTTATCCCTAGGTTTTACTAATATCAAGTTCTTAACTAAGTCTCCAAATCTTTGTAATTGGATTTTAGGAATCCATTAATACTCAATCCAAGCGTATTAAAAGCGTATATGAAGAACAAAGTAAGATGAAGGCAAGGGTGTATTAAGATATATATATATATATATATATATATATATATATATATATATATATATATATATATATATATATATATATATATATATATATATTAATATTAAACAATAAAATGTTATTTTTGTAATAAGTGTTGGGAAACCTCATGGATCATTTCCTTTCCATGTTGGTATGATATTGTCCACTTTGGGCTTAAACCCTCATGATTTTGTTTTTGAACTTTTCCCAAAAAGGCATCATACCTATTGGATGTTATCCATGCTTATATACTCATAAGCCTTCCTATTCTTAACCGATGTGGGACATTGTGAGACATTGGGTACACACCCAACCATGTCCAGTAGAAAATTCTCCTACAAGTGCTACTCCCTACCTAAATGCACATGCAATGACATACATACATCAAACCGCATTCCATACAGAAAATGAAATCCTAAATGGAATATTTCATGTCATGCATGAGATGAGACTCCTCATGCCCATAACCCGAGTTCTAACCAACTCCCTCACACATGCAAATGTCAAGTGTGAAAACCAGTCATTGGTGTTTCATCCAATGACTTAACCCATTGGACAACCCTCTAATATTTATTAATTTCATCAAATCTCTGTGTTTTTGTGGGTAGTTCTGTCTCACCAAGATGCTTCGTGACGCCTCTCCACTTTCGCGAACTTTCATCGCTGGATACAAATGTCTAACCAAGAATAAAATTTGGGTCTTTCATCCTGGGATGGAGGATCTGCCCCATCTTGCTTCACTCAAACACACATAATTTATTATTATTATTTTATGTACCTGTGAGTCTCAATTTTTTGGACGTTGTCCCAATTTCCGAAGCCACTACACATCTACCAAGCATTCGACAACCAATACCACGCACACATACCCGACTCTGACGCGATGTCCCCTCAGGCATATGAAATGCAATTATGCCATTTCATACTATTACATGTTACATGCAAAATGAGAACTACATGCAACATTTTCAACACATGGATAATTATATTTTCTACATATAATTCCCATCCATCAAAAGAACATATAGCAACATGATCTTTTCACACACAACATGTTATTCAATCAAGTAACAACACACAAAATGGTCCCAATTTCGAACCCATAAATACAGGGCACCTCTCGGTCCCTTCACTGCCATGAACAATATTTGGTTTCATTCGTCAACGAATCACTGAGACACCAAAACACCCAATAAAACCCAAAGACATCAGTCCCAGGATCAAAACCAAACCTCAACACAATCTAGGACTATCCATAACCAATCTAAAAAATTTCTAATATTTAGTCCCAAAATCTTGGGACTAAATCATACGGCTAGTCACAGTCCCGAAGAAAACCTATGCCATTAAATGACTCAAACAAATAATCAAAGAGTGAAATCACCTTGAGATTGAAATAAATTTCATTTGTCACTACACCCAACAGTGGACTTCTGACAACAGGCTCAACCACAACACTGAAAATCACTATCCCACCCCCTGACCCATTCACTCCCCCGTTTGCTTCCCATCATTTTTCCTCCTTTTTTTTCTCCTCCTCATCCACCGAACTTCCCTTTGCTCGCTTCACACCCTATTTCCTTTTAATTTCCTTTTTATCTTTTCTCTCATTTTCTCATCTCTTTATTTTTCTCTTCTCTTTCTTTTCCTTCCTTTTCTCTTTTCTATTTCTCATTTGGATTGCATCAACCGAATTTTCAAAAGTGGGGAAAACTTCCCCTCACTTTCCTCCATTACCACTTGTCATCACCACCATTTTTCTCTTAATTTCTTGATTTTTCTTTTCCCTTTATTTATCTCTTATTTGGACACATACATGGCCTAATGTGCTATTTACACATGTGCACCACATGGATCATGCCACGCTGCCACTTCTAGGATGCCATGGAATTCACATGACCATGCTACGCGTGTCACTGCACACCCGAGCACTTAAAAACGTGAAATTCCGATTGTCTTAGAATTCGACGGGATAACTAGATTTTGCGAGACAAATTCAATGGTGAAGTCCGTTTCATCATCTGAGATCTAGAAAATTTTTGATTTCCAACCAAAATTACCGTTTTACCCTTGCCCAGAAAACTAAATTTTTCTCGGGTTTTACAATAGTGCTTTACGATCCTTATGTTCTTTCTCTCTTTTTTTTTTTTTTATCAACGATGATGACATCTTGTCAATCCCTAGCAACGCATCATCTAGATCCGCTCCGCGCGCTAATAACGCGTATCTTAACTTGCCATAATGAAAATTTGGTATTGTGGATCCACGAGAATTTCAGATATGGTTGCCATTGACAAGATCGAAAAAACCTAATGGCTTTGATACCACTTGTTATGATCAATGGCACAATAAAGAAATACTAAATAAATGAAAAAAACACCAAATTTACATGGAAACCCTTGAGGGAAAAACCACGGGTAAAGGAGAAAGTTTCACTATGAATTTTTGAGAGATATTACAAAAGTTTAGCGGAATAGAGAATAAACCCTAGTATTGTAATTTTACGAAAATACCCGAGCATAAAGGTCCATACCCTCTGCTACCACAACAGATCCCTATTTTTTTTCTCAACTTTTTCTTTTCACAAAAGTTGCACCGCAGGCCGTCAGGTCGGACATCTCGATAAAAGAGTAATTGACTCCACCTTGAAATGAAATTCATTTTTTCTTTATCTTATGTGTTTTGTAATCTTTTATTCTTCCAAATATCTTCAACTTGAAGCTTTGATACCATTTGTTATATCTGTGGAAACTTTGATGAACAATAATATGAATTCAAGAACACAAAGATAAATAAATCATCATAAAAATACACGAGAGCTTTTAACGTGGTTCGACCAATTATGCCTACATCTACGGATGAGAGAGAATATTTCCACTATTCTTGAAAATACAGAGAACAAGATTGGAATATCAAAGTATTGCGACGACTAGAAAAAATCACAAAATCACAAAACCCTATATGCCCACAATATCCTTATAGTTTCAATAATAATAATAATAATAATATACTATTCTTATTATTTAAAAAGAACATCAATTAACAATTTCATTCTACTAAATAATAAGATGATTAAAAATAACAATATTTGCTTTAACAAATAAAAGATGATAAAAAAGTACTGCTTTAATGAAAACATAAAAATAAAATAATAATTTTAAGATATTATGTATCATATTCCAATCCCAAGAGAATCAAAATGGCTTCTCTTAGATTTTTGCTAAACTCTCATTTATTAGCTAGATTATTTTTCTATTAAAATACTTTTGTTATTCTAATTTTAAGCTTCCAACTGGATTCTAATATTTTTCTATCAATTTATAATTTGGAGATAATCAAGAAAATACAAAACCTTAACGAAATAATATCCTATTCAATCTAAGGGGATTGAAATGGCTTCTCTTAGATTTCAACTAAACCTCATTTATTATAATTTTAAGTTATCCAAATATAGGAATCCTAAACCAAAAATAAAAATTTATTAACATCCCAACGAAAATATAGAAATAAATGAATGAGTTTAAGACATTAAATATAGTCTTATTGATTAGTTTCTTATTTTAATTTGGGTGATTTGACTAAAAGATTTCTTGAAAACAAAATTTTGAAAATCTAACCCGTAATCAAATTTTGTCCTTATTTTGTGTTTTGTTATAAAAATAACAATTTCTTTTCAAAGATAGATGTAAATATATGAAATGACAAAGAACATTTTTTATCCACAATGAATCGATTTTTAAAAAAAAACATGAAAAGAGTTAGATTTACAAATTTTAACTTATTTAAAATCTTTTAACCAAATATTTCTTCTAATATTAACTTATCCAAACACATCACTTCCAACTTCTCAATCCCCAAGCCAAACATGACCTTATATTCCCCCATTCGTCTATATATACATATATAGGGGCAAATAGGAAGGATCCAATAAGTGATTCCCAATATTGATTTTTGTGAGAGATCAAGAGAATAAATAGAGAGGAAAATTTTGAGAAAAAAAAGATGGAGGTAGGAAAAGTGAAGGCAGTTGTAGCAATTTGTTTGGTGTATTTGATGATTGGAGAGCAATGCAGTACAGCTTACGACTGTTACGACTTATGCTTTGGAAATTGTGGGTAATGGAATTTAATGCTCCAGATTATTGTGATGCAAAATGTATATCTGATTGTGTGGGGACGGGGAAAACTGAAACTCTTTCACCCACAGCCACCTTTATTAGCCGCCCTTGCATATCTTCTTGTGCAAATATTTGCAGTAACCCAAAATTGGTACTCTCTCTACCTCTCTTCATCGTAGGGTTTGTTTTGGTTACAGTTTTGTTTTTAAAAACTGTTTTTTGAGAACATGATTAGTTTCCACCTTTTTTATTCCTGAAAAACAGGAAAAATACAAAAACATTGAATTTAGAGAAAAAAATGATTTTCGTAAAACACCAAAAATGATGTTTTCTATGTTTTCAAAAACCGTAAACAAAATCATACCCTTATTATTTCCTTCTGTCTTATTGTTTCTTGTTATGTTTTCTTTTTGGTTTTCAGGGGTCGGAGAACGTGAAAAATGCATCAAGAATTGTTTACGTAAGTGCAACTGAAGAGCGCATTATTGCCCTAGTTTCTCACAAGGCTTGTACCTTTTTTGGGTATTAAGTTATTTATTAAAAGAATAAATTTGTGAGAATTAAATCTTTTAGATTCTCCGCCCTTGCTCAGATACCAATCTCTCTCTCTCTATATAAAGCAAAAAAAAAAAAAAAAAAAAAAAAGTAAACTAAAATGAAATATGATTTCTCATTATTATCTTGTGATGAAAAGATGGTATAACATTTTTAATTTTATTCATATTAAATCAAATCAATAAAAAATAATCTTGACGTTTCAGTGTAAGAAAATTGAAATAGTTCTTATATAGATTGTTAAGGTAAAAAAATTGAAGCAACACTTTATTTTAAATGAAATAATGTGACACCCAAAAACTCGAGGGTCCGTTGACCAACGTCAACCCGCGGAAATATATGTGGATAACGTATATCCCGGTACCCCATGCTGTCTAATCCCATTAATTGGGATCCATTCATTGAGTGCTAGGTAATTACATACCTACGCCTTGACACCATGCTGTGAAGTGAGGGTCAAAATTACCTGTGGATATCGTGTCTTGATGCCACATTGTCCAATTCTATTTACCGAGATTCATTTAGCCACATTCAATAAACTTTTTAAGTTATTTTCAAAACATATTACTATGAGTTTAATCACAAACTCTATCACATACACATACATATGCCAAAACTAGTTATTTTCAAAGTTTTTACAAAAAGAACTATACCAGCCACATGTCAGTTTTCTTCAACTTCTCAGCCCCGAATGAGAGCCGTCCACCGGTATATACCTTGCACTTGAAATATTTTCCCATAAAGGGTGAGCCACGCCTAGTAGAGAGACTCATACAGAGGCTATTACCCCCTTAAGTGCATATGCAATGTTCACTCGGACACATTCACATATATATCAACATTCCAATAGAATGATGCAACTCTAGTGGAATACTACATGCCATGCCATGAAATGAGATGAAACTCACTCAATGCATGAAAAACCCGAGTCATCACAGACTCAAATTACACAATGCATAGCCAATGTGTGATAACATCCATCTTTGATGAATTTCATCAAATGATCACTTTGAAACAAAATAAAGTTTTTAGAAATCAAAACTTACAGGATGTTTCACCTCCAAGGATTATTTTATTAACAAAACACGTGTCTTTTGTGGGTAGGCGAATTTTTGGGGTCTCACCACAGGCTTCGCATGCCTTTCTACACTTTCATGGGCTTTCACTGTTGGACACATATGTATAACAAAAAATACCGGGTCTTTCACCCGGGGGGTATCTATCCCTGTTTACTACTACCCGACACAAGTTTTCATGCTTTGCGAACAGTGGAACTCCGCTGAACTTCATTCAACGTATCGAGCCCAATCATCAACCACCAAGGATGGTGTGTGATGGCACCATTTCATACTCTGTGAACAGTGGAACTCTGTTGAACTGCTCAACCATCGAAAGCCCACTCCATCGCCCACAAAGGATGGTGTGCGATGACACCATGCACTTACACCCATGAATGCGATGCCTCAGTGCATATGTAATGCATTATGCCACTGCATGTCAATTCCCTGTCACATATGTAATGCATGCAATATGGACAATTTATCATGTATCATGGACAATTATATCAAAGGCATATAATTTCCAAACAGTTCATCTCAATGTCAATATATTAGAATTCATATATCAACATTCACTCAATAACTATCACCAAGTAAGTCAATCAAAAGCAAGCAAAGACAACTTGGTTCTCAAGACCAATTGTGGCATAAGAGATGCCCACAAAGCAGTCCACACATACAACCATCACATGCCACATAAACATGCCACAACCCGAGCATAGAATAGTCCCAGATCCAACCCCAAGACAGTCCAAATCTAGGCCAAAACCGGGCCACAAACATGCCATACTCAGGTAACACATTAAGCCCCACACGGCCACGGGACAATCTTGAACCTTAGTCCAGAATTTCAATCCCAATTTAGGGTTCAAACAGCCCACAAGACTATCATAACAGGCTATGGAATCAGCCATAAAGTAATTCCCACCTCGGTCTTAAACAACCCGAATTGAACTACACCCACTAGCCAACACCCGACTAACCAAACCCTCAATCAGTCCAGATTTTTCAGTCTAGACAACATTGAAATAAGTCCTAAATACCCTAAAAAATGCCCTAACTTGTCCCTTGAACATTGGTCCAAAAGGAAAGAATCAACCAAAGTAGGAAAATCCATACCTCTCGAAAGATAGCCCCGTTAAGTAGACAGACTTTAACTCTTGGCCCGACGAACTCCGACCGTCAGAAAGGCAGAAATCAGAGGAAGGAGCTGTTGGATCTTCCTTCCTTTCTCTCTTCCTCTCTCTCTTATTTCTCTTTCTCCATCTCTTTTCCTCCATCAATCCCCTTTTTATAAGCTGGATATATCCACATGGCATGCATGCATCATGCCATGTGTCACTCACTTATTTGGGTTCCTTTTTGCCTTGAAAACGGTGAAAAATTCGACCATCTCGGAATTCAACGAAATTCGTCTTGGTAACTAGATTTCGCAAGACGAATCCAATGGCGAGGTCCGTTTTATCATCCAAGACCTAGAGAATTTTCAGGCTTTCAACTTGTACTGTAGCGACAATTTTCCATTTTTTGCCCCTCCCATTTTTCGGTAAAGTCCAAATTTTCCCAGGTTTTACATTCTTCCCCCCTTAAAAGAATCTCGTCCCCGAAATTTACACACACACACACACACACACACATACAATCACATGCACATGCAATAGTCATTTTCATCAAATGACTAATAAAAACATACCTTCATCCTTAAACAAGAAAGGATAGTTGGTACGTATCATGTCCCGTGTTCCCATCTTACCTTCCTTCATTCCTGTCGCCACAACACTTTCATTAGCCTCACGGTCTTGCATTGCAAAACCTAACTTCAAATTTATCCATAATACGCACATGCCCTCAAAGGTCCCATCCGCATCTACAACAAGCTCGCCCTTAATCCACTACATGAGCCTGATCTGAAGTGTACTCCTGAGCATGGAGACATGGAATACCTCAGAAACTTGATAAACCTCTAGAGTAACGCCTAAACGATATGGAATTGTACCCACCCCTCCGAAAGACCAAAGGCCCGGAGCATAGCCCGGTGACAGCTTTCCCCACTTACTGAATCTGACCACTCCTCTTTTAGGCATCACCTTCAAGAAGACATGATCCCTCACCTCAAATTCTAGAGGTCGCCGCCGTTTGTTGGCGTAGCTCTTCTGTCTGGCCTGAGCCATGAGAAGATGCTTCCGTATCAAGTCCACCTTTTTAGAGGTGTCTCTTATCAAATCCGGACCTATGGAGGATCTCTCTCCCACCTCCGTTCAACAAATCAGAGATCTATATGGTCGCCCATAAAATGCCTCATAGGGTGCCATCTGTATGCTCACCTGATAATTGTTGTTGTAGGCAAATGCTTTTCCCAGTTACCCTTAAGATCCAGGAAGCATGCTCGTAGCATGTCCTCTTACGTCTGGATGGTCCTCTCTGATTGACCATCCGTCTGGGGATGAAAAGCAGTGCTTATCATCAATTGTGTCCCAATAGCTCGCTGAAAGCTCTCCCAAAAACAAGCTGTAAACCTAGGATTCTGGTCCGATACTATAGAGACTAACACTCCATGTAACTGGACAATTTCTCATATGTATAACCTACAAAATTCCTCCAAAGTGAATGTCATCCACACAGCTAAAAAGTGTGCTTGACTTTGTGAGCCAGTCCACGATCACCCACATCGCGTCATGCCCTTGCGATGTCCGTGGCAAGTGAGTCACAAAATCCATCGTGACGTGCTCCCACTTCCACTCCGCTACCTCCAAAAGCTGGAGTAACCCTGCCGGCCTTTGGTGTTCAACTTTTATCTGCTGACATGTGAGACACCGACGAACAAAATCCCTAACTTGCTGCTTCATTCCACTCTAGTAATACCGGCGATGAAGATCATGGTATATCTTCGTGCCTCCTGGATGTACAAAAAAATGAGAGCAATGGAATTCCATGAGGACCTCCTCTCTCAAATTTGCCAACCGAGGAACCACAATCCTGTCCCTATATCGAAGACCACCATCTGTGTGAATGGCCCAGCCTTCTTCACTTGTACTCGATCGTACTTGGTTCATGATGGACACTATCTCTATGTCCTGCCCTTAGGACTCAATCACTCTGCTTAGTAGGGAAGGCGTAGCCACCAAACTCCCCAAAACACCTTGAGCATGATCCTTGTAGTGCAGCCCGAACTGTCCCACAACCTCGAGCATCTACAACGCACGAAAAGCTATACTAGCCAATACTCCTCGTGACTTCCGGCTAAGCGCATCAGCCACCACATTTGCTTTACCGGGATGGTAATACAAAGTGAATTCATAGTCTTCCAAATACTCCATCCACCTGCCCTGCCTTATATTGAGGTCCTGTTGGGTAAAGATGTATTTCAGACTTTTGTGGTTAAAAAACACCTCGAATTACTCACCATACAGGTAGTGGAGCCATATTTTAAAGGGAAAGACAATGGCCGCCAACTCCATATCATGCGTAGGGTAATTATGCTCGTGATTCTTTAATTGCCGAGAACCGGCGTTGCCAACCCTTTCGGATCAAGATCAAAACATCCCATCATTATTCGAGGCATCACAATACACTGTGTACCTCGGCCCCCTCTTGGGATGATGTGGCCAGGAGCCGGGCAAGCCTCCTTTTCACCCTTGGAATGCCCTCACACGTCATTCCACTCAAACTGACTTCTTCCCGGTCAATTTTTCCATAGGCGCAATCCAATGTGAGAAGTCCTTGATGAACCCCCTGTAATACCCTGCCAATCCCAAGAAACTGCGTATCTTAAAGACTGACTTCGATCTCTCCTAACCTATAATTGCCTCAACCTTCTTCGGGTCCACTGAGACACCCGAAGCTGATACCACATAACCTAAGAATCTCACCTCCGTAAGCCAAAATTCACATTTGCTGAATTTGGCATACAACCAATGGTCTCTCAACGCCTAGAAAACAATCCTCAAATGATCCTCATTCTCCTCCTCCGACTTGGAGTAGATTAGGATGATGTCAATGAAGACCACAACAAACCGATCTAAATAGTGTTGGAACCTATGCATGAGATCCATGAATGCCGCTGGAGCATTCGTCAACCCGAATGGCATCACTATGAACTCGAAATACCCATATCACGTTCTAAACGCCGTCGTAAGGATGTTTGCCTCCCCAACTCTTAAGTGATGATAACAGGTGAGGAGATCTATCTTCGAGAAGACCCGCGCCCCTCTCAATTGATCAAATAATTCCTCAATCCTCGGCAAAGGGTACCTATTCTTGATGGTAACCCTATTCAACTGCCGATAATCTATGCAAAGCCGAAAGGTCTTGTCCTTCTTCTTGACGAACAGAACCCAAGCGCCCTAAGTTGAAGTGCTCGGTCTAATGAAACCCCTGTCCAACAATTTTTGCAATTGGACTTTGAGTTCTTATAACTCGACAGGCGCCATTCTATGCGAAGTCATAGAAATAGGTGATGTACCAGGGTGTAACTTGATAACGAAGTCTACATCATTGTGCGGAGCTAATCCCGACAGTTCTTTTGGAAAAACATCCTCATATTCGCAAACTACCCGAGGTAGACCCAACTCCTGTCTCGACTCGTCCTCTAGGGTAAGGCTTGTCTGCCAACCTTGCAATTGTCCATGCAATCTAGAATCGTACACGGTATAGGGTAAAACATCATGCTTATCCCCCTGAAATATAACGCGACTACCACTTGGGGTGTAGGTGATAACCCTCTTATGATCACAATCAATGATGACCCGATGTGCTTTCAGCCAGTCCATCCCAAGGATGATATTAGGCTTCGACATGTCCATGACCCTAAGGTCTATGGTGAGTAGAATCCCAGAGATCTCTAACTCACAACCCTAGATCCTAGGGGAGAGAATTCACATGTAATGGCTCTTCCAAGGTTTCGACCTTTTAAGCCCAATTCTTTCACACATGATGTAGTAGCAAAGGAATGAGATGAACCAGAATCAAACAATACTCTTGCCCATAGGTATGAGAGTAGAAACATGCCCTGAATAACCGACTGATCTAATAATCCGCCTACTGGTGTAATAAATAGACAAGCCCTGGGTCCCTGAGTCTCTGGCCATGAACCTTGGCCCCTACCGACCGACCCTTGCCCTGGCCCATCCGGGCCTGACTACAAAGCACAGGGCCCCCATGTAGCCATCCTACGACTAATAATACTATCTCTTCTGGCCCATGGTGGGGTAAGGAGAAACAAATTGCGTCTATGCATGTTCCACTAATGATTGGAAGTGAGGTGTCCCATAACTCTAGGATCCCTGCCTCTAAGGACAATCTTGCCTCAAGTGTCCAGGCTGATGGTAGTAGTAATATATTCCCTACCCAGGCTGGCTGTAAGCCCTAAAAGATCTGCCACCTGGAGATGTCCGACCCTAGCCTTGGCCTTGGTAGCCGCGACCCTAGCCTTGGCCTTGTTAGCCGCAACCCTGTCCCTGAAATCCTTGTTGAGTAGAAGCCTTATGCTTCTTCCTCGAGCTAGAAGAAGAAGGTTGACTCTCCTTCCTCTTATCTTTAACACTCGCATCCCGGATGTTCCGTAAGGCTATCCACTTCTCTCAATGGCCAGTAGTCCCGGACATCGAGTCAAGGTCTTGCAGGAGAAGTTTGATGAGTGTAAAACTCATCTATGTTTTAAGTTCATTTCACATGCTATTTGAGCATTTTATATCCATATTCATGTAAAACTCATAACATTTCCTCTAAACTTGTTTTTAGGATTCTGATGAAAAACAATTGATTTGGCAAGAAATGAGCACACATATATATTAAAAGAAAAGTCAACCGCGCCTCATTGCACCACCGGGAAGATGAATTTTTATGTACCATATGGAACATCAGATGGTTCAAATTCCCTAAATCTTATATTCTTTATTCAAATATCTTTCCAACGACACCTCACACGCCCAAATTCGAGTTCAAACGAAGAAGTTATGTCATCGACAAGTTGGAGAAGAAAACAAGTCGATAGTAGATTTTATCGCGACAAAGGTAGTAATAAAACTCTGTCACGACAAACCTAGATTTTTTTGTCGCGACAGAGTTAGCAACAAAACTCTGTCATGAAAAAACCTAGATTTTGTCGCGACAGAATCAGAAACAAAACTTTGTCGCGATAAAACCCAGATTTTGTTGCGATAGAGTTAGCAACAAAATTATGTCGTGACAAACCTAGATTTTGTCGCGACAGAATTAGCAACAAAACGCTGGGCCTGACCAAAAAGCCCAAAAAACTGCTATTTTGGATTGTTTTCAAGCCCATTTCATCCTAGGACTATAAATACTCATTTTTTTAGGGTTTTAGGGCAATGGGAAGGTGGGAGAACACCTCTCATGGGGTTCCTCTCTCTAAACTGTCCATTTTCTTAGTTTTGCTACAGATTTTGATTTTTAATAGATCTTAGAGTAGTTTTAGAGCAGATTTTTATTTCTATTGGAGAGATTTCTATATATAAGAGATTCAGATTTATTATCAATGCATAAAGATTGAAACTAAAATCTGGATTTTTCTCTCATTCCTTATCTCTTGATTTCTTTCTTCATTTTCTTACTTTTGTTTGATTGGTAATGATTGGAATCTAGTAATGGAACATTAAACACCCTCTGTGTGGGTGGGATTTAACTTGCTTAACATTTTAGATTTGCAGATTCTCAGTTATTTTGTGGGTTTGAAGACTGAACTTATATAATTGGTACTGCTCATATAATTAACCTGTCTGGAATATTAGTAGCTTATACCCAAAAGAGTCGTATTTTGTTCGATTTCCTCGAGGCCCTTTCGAGGACACGTAGATGGAGATTTCTGAGAGTAAAGAGTAGTAACTTGGGGGTATGTTAGACTAATATTATGGAACTAATGAACTCTAAAAGATTACTTTGATAGATCACTAATTTACTCATGGTGTGAGGATTAATTAGATGATGTATCAGTTTAATGTTTAGAGGTCTCACCTCAATCTAATAGAATGACCTTGATCCTGTGTTAGCATAGATCTAATCAAGGAGAGAGAGAACTTTATTAGATTTGATGGTATTGAGATGGGCCAAATTACATTGAGAAGGCTTGATTATCCCTGTCTATAGGGAAACAATCTTCAGTCCTAAGAAAAGGGTGTGAAGTACTGGAAAGGAAAAATACCTAATTCTTAGAAAGAAGATTATATCCTACAAGTAACTGATTAGACCCATGTATCTGGAAGGAACGTGATTCTTTAATTAGTTAAATGTATAGTGTGTGGAGGAATCCAAGATATACTACATTGCTCTTTCTAATAAATCTAGCATTCAACTCACAAATGTTGCTTTCAAGGAAATACAAATTGATTATTAAATGATTATCGCTCATCCCTAGTGCCTCTCTTCATACATTTTAGACTTTAGTAGTTGTTTTGATAGATTTTAGAATTAGGATTATTTAAATAAGTTATTTCAATTAAATTGATTTTATTCCACATCCTATTTGGTTTGCCTAGATAGTGAAGAGCCCTTATAATCGGGGTGCTCAAATTTCACTAGAGAGGAACCTCCAACCTCATGGGCAATGAGCATCCAAACTTCCTAGAGTCCACTTTATTACTTTTTGTACCGACCTATGCACTCAAGAAAGGGGTTGAGTGTTTGTAATACTTTTCATTTCAATTTTTTAGTACACTTGATTTTGTTTCAAATCAATTTTTGAGTATTTACCACATTCACTCCCTTGGCCATATTTTCATATATACATCATTTGATCTTAATAATTTTTTGGCGTCGTTGCTGGGGTCTTTAGTTAGTGTTTTGTAGTCATGTCGGAAAGATGGTCACCATAATTTTACCCCGGATGGACAATTTCAGACCATCCTCAAATCTTCTCACCTTGGCCATATCTGTGGCCACATAATCATCAGCAAAACAGGCTAACTCTGTGAACTTAGCCACGCACTCAAGCACTGTCATTGTTCCTTGTCTCAATTCTAGGAACTTTCGAGCATTTGCATGTCGAGCAGATGTTGGGAAAAACTTGCTCATGAAGAGCTCACGAAACTCTTCCCATGTCATTTCCTCTAAATCTCTTGAGGCTTTGATCCAATCCCACCACACTTGGGATTCACCCTCAAGCTGGAATGTAGCTAGCTTTATCTTAGTGGTATCAGAGATGATCTCCATGGCCTCCAAGATCTTATCCACCTTCCAAAACCAATGATCAGCTATCATCGGGTCCCCTCTTCCCCTAAATGTTGGAGGATGGTGTGCTCAACCTTCGAGGTTACTGACTTCCTCGTTCACAAATCCCACTAGCCTGTGCAATCAGAGCAGCCACACCAATAGCTTCCATGAAAGCTTGTTGGTCAAAGGCCGGTGGTAGTTGATTATCACTCTGCCCACTGTCTCAGCGTCCTCTTCCTTTACCAGCCATCTACATGAGTCAGATAGCAATAGAGTCTTACATAACATCCAAGAATGGATCATGTTTCCCTATCTAACTAGCAGTGCCTAGGCCAGCTACTAATAGACATCACATTTTGAACTATTCCGTTCATTCATTTTCCTAACTCCTAAGGTTATGTTCTCTAACCTTTGTGTTCATTTTTCCCTATATACATTATACCATGTATATAATTCACGCAATATGTAACACACAATCATGTAGCACAGAACATGAATGCACAATGGATGCAATGGTCTAAACCTATGCCCATTAACTCCTAGGTTGTAAAACCAGAGTAAATTTGATTTTTTTCCGAAAAGGGCAAAACGGTAAATTGACTCTAATGTACAAGTTGCAAAACTAAAATTTTTTTAGATCTCAGATGAAAAAACAGACCTCACCGTTGGATTTGTCTCGTGAAATCTAGTTACTTAGACGGATTTTGTTAAATTTTGAGACGGTCGGATTTTCACAATTTTCGTGGCGTCTGGTGCCTAGAAAACAAACCTGAACGGGTCACGGACACGTGTCACAATGTGAGCCATATCCTTAAAACTTAAGATAATTTAAAAGGTGAAATAAAGGAAAAAAAAGAAAGATGATTTTCTTTCCTACTGTTCGAACGAGAGAGAGAAAAAGGGAGACGAAGTGAGCTTTCAAAACTTCTCTCTACGATCTACGGAGATCGGTTAGTCGGAATTCGTTGGGCCAAGAACGAAAGTTCATCTATCGACGGAGGGGCATTTAATATACCAAAAACACGATATTTTTCCGAGGATCTGCGAGGAGAAATCAGTTGTTTTCGGTTTGTGAAGTATCCATGGGACTTCCTAGAGTTTCTTCTACGCTCCAAGAGGTAGGGATTCTTCTTATTCTGGTTTATTTTTTGCTCTAAGGGCTGTTTGGGTTAAAAAAAAAATCAGTTTTTATAGCTCCTTAGGGGTTGTTTGGACTGAAAAACAAGTTTTTACACCTCCTTAAAGGCTGTTTGGTTTGAAAAAAAAAATCAGTTTTTAGGGCTCCTTAAGGGATGTTTGGATTGATAATCTGATTCTATAGCTCCTTAGGGGTTGTTTGGATTGAAAAATCAGGTTTTATGGCTCCTTAGGGCTGTTTGGCTGAATTTTTGGGCTGTGGGAATGCTGCCTTGTTTTTGCCCTATGAAACGTCCAGATTTTGGGACTGATTTTCGATTATAAAAAGAGGGAATTTGGACTAGTGTCCTTCATGGAAATTGTAGCTACAATTGTGAGCTTGATGTTGGGCTTTTGAATCACCCAAATTGGACTCTAACTGAGTTATACCCCATTTTTCAGATTGCCCCAGTTACCTGCTTTTGACCCCATACACTGTCCAGATTTCGGGACTGATTTCTAGTTGGGAAAAAGAGGGAATTTGGACTAGTGTTTCTATGAAATTATAGCTTCATCTGTAAACTTGATGTAGGCTTTTCAATCACCCAAATTGGACCTGTACAGCTCAATTTATAGTCCATTTCCCGGGACTGCTACAACTTACGCTGTTTAATGGTTTATGTCTAGATTTTGAGACTGTTTGGGTACTAGTTTCTAAACTGAGTTCAGAACTATTCTATGGTCTATTATGGCTTGTTGTGTGGAATGTTCTATGGGCATCTCTATGCCATAACCGATCTTGAGGACTGCTGTCATTGCTTGAGTTTGAGTGACATGCTTAGTGGTAATTGATTGGAGGTCATGTGATGAGTTTGTGTATGGATAAGGCCATTGCATGGCTTGTTTGTAGGCTATTTTTGGACATGTCATGTCACAATTTGGCCTAGAGGATAAAGTATGTCATTTCTTGATTGGATCAGACTTGATGTTGATATATGTGTGTGCAAATATGTTGACATGAAATGTGTGGTCGTTTAGCAATTTTATGCTGCTTGATATAATTGTCCATGATGCATGGGTGATATGCATGAGTAGCATTGTCCATATAGCATTCATCATATAGGTGACATGGTATAGACATGAAATGGCAAATCACATTGCATATGCACAAGGACATCGCATGAAATGGGTGTGAGTGCATGGTTATAATTAACACTGTGTTTATTGTTTGATTGGGTGGGCTCGATACGATGGGACAACATCCAATAGGGTCGCATGGTTGCATACATGAAAATGAAAATATGTGTTGAGTAATAGAAAGTAGGGATAGATACCCCATCGGGTGAAAGCCCTGTTATTTTTGGTTATACATATGTGTCCAACTAAGGAAACAGAAAGGTAGAAGGCTTTATGGAGTTCCGTGTAGATCTCTAAATTCAATCATTTCAATAAAAAGACACATGGTTTTGAATATAAATGATCATTGAGGTGTAACATCTAAAAAGCTTTTGGTTTGAAAACAAATGAATTTGTTTTGTAAAATGATCATTGGATGTAATTCAGAAATGATGGATTTGAGCATGGGCTTTGGCATTATGTGATAGGAGTCGATAAGGACTCGGGTGTGATGGGAGTCGATGAAGACTCGAGGCATGGTACATGGTTGAGTCTCATCTCATCTCATGACATGTAGAAATCCAACCTAGGATTGCATAATCTTGTTTGGAATGTGTGAATTGTGGAACATGACCATTGCATGGAATTTAGTAGAGTAGCCTCCGTAGAGCCTTACTCTAACGGGCTTACTTCATCCTTTACTGGACCCCTATTTCCCCAGTAATGTGGAGTACACTGATGCACAACGCTCACTCGAGGTCGCAGTTTTGAAGAAAGCCGGGTTGTGGCTTTGTATTCATTTTTGTAAAGATGCTTGGAACAAACTAGTTCTAGCTTGTATTTTGTGTGAAAAGAATTGTAATTAAATTCTTATGGGACTGTTTTAAATATAATTTTGTATGTTTTAAATTAACATGGATAAATGAACCCTGTGTGGTCATTTTTACTCATAAGTGGACCTCGTGAGCCTGTATTACATAGTTGATACATGAAAGAAAGTAGATTTTCGATAGTTCTGCACAAAGGAGACTATGTCCGATTTTTGTTAAATTATGGATCCTAGTAAATGGGACATAACAGTGCGGTATCGGGCCACCCGAATGACGCACGAAGCTGCAAGGACATTGGTCAACGAATTTCGTCAGCGTCAGGTAATCATACCTAAGCTCGATGACTTGAATCAGACAATTCAAAATCTCAATCCATTTAATCAACCAACTCACTGAATATCCATGGATAGCGTATATCCCGGTACCCACAATGTCTAATCCCATTAATTGGGATCTATTCATCGAGTCCTAGGTAATCACATACCTACGCCCTAACACCATGCTGTGAAGCGAGGGTAAGAATTACTTGTGGATATTGTGTGTTTCGATACCACACTGTCCAATCCCATTTATCGGGATCCATTTAGCCACATTCAATAAAATTTTTATGTTATTTTCAAAACATATTACTATGAGTTTAATCACAAACTCTATCACATACATAGGCATATGCCAAAACTAGTTCTTTTCAAAGTTTTTACAAAAAGAACTATACCAGCCATAGGTCGGCTTTCTTCAATCTCTCGGCCCTGAATGAGAGTCGTCCACCGGTGTATACCTTGCACCTAAAATGTTTTTTCATAAAGGGTGAGCCACGCCCAGTAGAGAGACTCCTACAGAGGCTATTACCCCCTTAAGTGCAAATGCAATGTTCACTTGGACACATTCACATATATATCAACATTCCAATAGAATGATGCAACTCTAGTGGAGTACTACATGCCATGCCATGAAATGAGATGAAACTTACTCAATGCATGAAAACCCGAGTCATCACAGACTTCATCACACAACAAGAATAATGTGTGATAATATCTATCTTCGATGAATTTCATCCAATGATCACTTTGAAACAAAATAAAGTTTTTAGAAATCAAAACTTACTGGATGTTTCACCTCCAAGGATCATTTTATTAACAAAACACGTGTCTTTTATGGGTAGGTGAATTTTTGGGGTCTCACCGCAGGCTTCGCATGCCTTCCTACACTTTCACAAGCTTTCACCGTTGGACACATATGTATAACCAAAAATAAGGTCTTTTCACGGAGGGAGGTATCATCACCTTGTATTTTTGCAAACAGCGAGTTTCATGCTGACGGTGGAATTTGGGTTGAACTTGTTTCAATGTCGAAACCCACTCATGACCACCAAGGATGGTGTGTGATGGCACCATTCATACTATCTCTGATATGTGAACTCCCAGCGAACCTACAAATCAGCATCTTAGACGCTCATTAGCCACGAGGATGATGCGATGGCACCATACCAGTGAATGCGATACTCGTTGCATATCTGTGCATTATGCATTACATGTAATTCCTGTCACATATGTAATAATGCATGCCATATGGACAATTTATCATATCTGGAAAATTATAAGGCATATAATTTCCAAGCAGGTTCATCGATGTCAATATATTAAAATTATATCTAACATTTCCTCAATGTCTATCACGAAATAAGTCGATCAAAAGCGACAAATACAAGCTTGGTTCTCAGAGACCAATTGTGGCAAGCATAAGAGATGCCCACAAAGCGATTCCACCTTTGCTTATCATGCACATAAACACATTTTGCTTCCGGTGCAGAATGATCCCAGATCCAGCCCCAGACTATCAAATCTGGGCGAGATACGGACCACAGGCTTATGCCATACTTTCGGTCACACATCAGGCCACACGACCATGGGTAGTCACGAACCCACCTCGATCTGGTAATTTCAGTCCCAGTCGGGGTTAAAACAACCCATAAAACATGCGTAGCAGTATGGAATCAACCACAAAGTAGATCTGGCCCACATTAACAATATAGATTGTTACTGCGTGCCTTGTCCTTAAACCTGATGATCAGTTTTGCAGTCAGACGACACTTAAATTAGTCTAACAGGCAGAAAATAGTCCCGACTAGTCCCTTTGGTGCTGGTCCAAGAAGGCAATTAGCAAAGTAGGAAGAATTCCTACCTCTTGGAGCGTAGCCCTCTTCGAGTAGACGGACTTTAACTCTCGACCCAAAGAACTCCGACTGTCGGAACATCGAAAATCAGAGGAAGAAGCTTCTAGGTCTTCCTTCCTCTCCTTCTTTCTCTATCCCTTTCTTCTCTTTTTCTCCTCTCTTTCTCAGGACCACCTTTAGACAGGACATATCCATAGCATGCATCATCTATGTCATCTGGCAGCCATGCACCATCTTTATGTCATTATAGCATGCATGCATCTCATGCCATGTGTCAATGAACGAAGGATATATACAAATTTACGCCCACTTTGTCACCCAAGGCTATTACACAGAATCCCGAACAATGTAAAGATTATTAAGACCAAATGATATATTCAAATTTACGCTCTGTCACGAAGAATTGTCTTAGAATCGAGCTTGGCCTTGAACTTGTTGAGACCAAATGATATATACAAATTTATCCCACTTTATCCACATCACGAGGACTATTATGAATCTCATATGGCACCAAAACTTTATTTGAGACAAATGATATAATATGGCGAGGAGTGAATGTGGTTAATACTCACCGGCCCGATTAGAAACAAAAGTAAGTGGCTGCCCAGGCGAAATGAAAGTATTACTGTACACAAACCCTTTATGATTACTTTTGAGTCATACAGTAATAAAGTGGACTCTAAAGTCCGGATATCGTACCCACGAGTTGAAGGTTATCTCGGTGGAATTTGATCACCCAGATTACAAGGGCTCTTCACTATTGGCGACTAAATAGGATGTAAATAAAATCAATTAGTGAAATAAAAACTGATTTAAAACTGATACAAATCTACCAAATAAAAAAATATACTTAATTAAAGGTATGAAGAGAGTCACTATGGGATGGGGATAATTATTTGCAAACGGTTTGCATTCCTTTAAAAACACAACATTTGTGAGTTAGATCTTTTGGATTTGTCTAAGAACAATGTAGTATAACTTGGATTTCTCCATACCCTTACAGCTACTAATTAGAGATCATGTTCCTTGAAGACACAGTCCTGGTGTTCTTGTAAAATCTGACCCTCTTCAAGATTTGATTGTTTTTCTTTCCAATACTTCACAACCATTTCTTAGGACTAAAGAATTCTTGCCCCCATAGACAGGATTATGCAAGCCTTCTCCAATCTAACTGGTATCTCGTCCTTTAAATCTATTAAAAGGTTATATCTCCTTGATTAGATCATTGCTAACACGGGATCAAGATCATTCTATCAATTTGAGGTGAGACATCTAAACATTAAACTGATACATCATCTAATTAATCCTCACACCGCTGAGTAAATTAGTGATCTATTAAAGTAATATTTTAGAGTTCATTAGTTCCATAATATTAATTACCGCATGCCCGATTTATTGCTCTTTCACTCTCGGGAATCTTCATCTCTGTGTTGCCAGAGGGCCTCTTAAATCGAGCAAGATACAACTTTTGGGTATAAGCTACTAATATTAGAACAGCTACTTACTATGAATAGTACCAGTGCCTGAATTCGATATTCAAACCCACAAAATAATTTGAGAGATCTTCAAATCCCGAATCTAACAATTAATCCCTTTATAAAGGGTGTTTAAATATGTTTCCATTCTTTGGATTCCAATTATCACGATCAAACAAAAGTGAAAATGAAGAAATCAAAGGCAATTGAGAAAATCCCGATTTTAGTTTCAATATTTGCCGACGATAATGAAATCTGAATCTACATTATCTGACACCTGGCTCTTCAATAGAAATAAAATATGCTCTAAAACTACTCTAGATCTATTAAAAATAAAAATTTGCAACAAAACTAAGAAAAATGAACGATTTAGAGAAAACCCATGAGAGGTGTTTTCCACCTTTTCAGTGCAAAACCTAAAAAACTAGCATTCGCCGTGTAGGTGAAAATAGCTTAGCTTAGTCCGAAACCATAGTTTCGGCCTTTTGGATTTTCCAAGTCTTTGTCGCAACCACCGATTTTTCTATCGTAGTGGTTTTTTATGTTACCTTTTAAAACTTGAGTCTGCGAGAGTTTTCTATGTTCTAACATAGAAAACTAGGTTCTGCAGCAATTTCTGTTGCAACGGCTTTGTTGCAACATAGTTTTCTATGTCGCGATAGTTTTCTTTATCCAACTTGTCGGGGTCATAACTTATTCGTTTTAACTCGGATTTGGGCGTGTGGGGTGTCGTTGGAAAGCTCTTTGAATGTAGAATGTAGCCATGAGTAGATTTGAACTATTGATGCTCATGTATTTTAGAAAAATTGATCTTCTCAATGGCCATACAGAGACATCGATTAACTCTCTTTTTGAAACATTTTTATCTTTTTAACCTCTAAATCACTTGCTTTCCATAAAAATTCATGCAAAACCAAATTTAGAGAAAATATTATGAGTTTATGAATATGTGGATATAAAATACTCAATATAGCATGAAATGAACTCAAACATAGATGAGTTTCACTCATCGATCCACCCACTCATTTGGGTTCCTTTTTGCCTTGAAAATCGTGAAAATCCGACATTTGAGATTCAGAAATTCATTGAGTAACTAGATTTCGCGAGACGAATCCAATGATGAGGTTTGTTTTGTCATCCAAAATCTAGAAAATTTTTAAGCTTTCAACTTGTACTATAGTGTCAATTTACCATTTTTTGTCCCTTCTTTGGTAAAGTTCAACAAATAAGAGAGCTCAAATTGATTGAGATCATTCTTAAATCAAAGTAGCTTTTACTTTTAGATATAATTTTTTTTTTGTCGAATCATGAGGTGTCTGCGGGACTGTTACACACGAAAGATAATCTTTAAACCATACCACTTTTGAAACTAATCCCCATTATAATTAAAATGGACTACAACGTGTTAAAACTCTACCATAAAGGTGATTGTTAGTTATGATCTTTAATTATTAAGATATTGCAGGTAAAACAAAGGAAAAAAATCACTGAATTTGTAAAGAAAAAAATTTATATACAATAAAATATTTTATTAATTCAATAAATAGAGAATAAGTTTTCATATATATATATATATATATATATATATATATATATATATATATATATTAAGTACTAAAAATCAATTTCTAGTGAGTCTCTATGTTCAAATACAAATTTTGGCAATAAAGCCGTAGACATTGATTTTTATAATAAATACATTTTTTTGACATATGCTCACTTTTTATTCGTCGTTGTAGTATTTTATGTTTTTATAAGGACGAATCATGGGACCTCTTATTGACAATGGATTAGGTTTGGAGTAAATTCATCATAATCCCATCTCCATTTATTATTACTGTCATCATGTTGCCATCCCAGTGGATTTTGATTTTTTATCTACATTCTCCATCTATCGGAGGATAGAGGTACACATGCCTTACCCGATTACTATTTAATTTGTGAAATGAATTGTTTTAGAAAATCATAGAAAGAATAAAATAATTTATGTATAATAGTAATAAGAATTACTACTTGATGTGATTCATAAAATAATAAAAATGTGAGAATATAACATTACACTACAAATAACGATATACTAGAAATAGTCTATCACAACAATATTTAATTAGGTATTTGGGTCGAGGAGGAGTAGGATATAATTAGACTCGTCCTCATCCTTGAATCCAAAAAATCTCTGAACCCAATTACTTGAATATTTAATTAGGAACTAGAAATATTCCCTCCCCATACCCTCATAATTGAATTGATTATCGGTTTTTTAATAGTTGAAGAAGTTGTCATCACTATTCACCCTTCCCACTTTACCACTTAAGCTATAGACTAATGTAAAAATACTTTTGTAACTAGTGTTTTGTTAAATAAATTTTAAATTATAAAAATTGGTTTAAATGTTATTTTTTTGTAAAAATTATCACATTTCCATTCTGTGATGAGAAATTTAGTGGCGATTGTTTTTTCGGCTTTTTTTGAAAGTAAATAGCTTTTAGACTTTAGCTAGTTTTTATTTTCTGGATTCACCAGTGTCTTGTACCCTTTTATAAAAATATTAGGGATATCCAAATTCCTTTTCAAATTAGGAATATATGCAAGTCACGAGAGTACGAACCACTCCACGGACCCTCAATCAAATTAAATACAATACTTGCTGCCTTAGATGTTATTTGCCCATCGAAACCACACCTTTGTAGCCCCATTTCGGTGGTTAAATGCCAAGATCTTCAGCGGATTCTAGTGGATGTCAGTTTTTGGCACCTTTAGAAAATCGACGGGAGTCTCTTGCTGGAGGCTCTGCCCAATCTGATACTGCGTATCACCATGCAAACGGTCGATATATCCCGACACTTGAGTAAAAAGCGACTCTGATATAGTACAATACTCATCACAATATATGCAAACCATAGCCAATAGTTTCAAGAGTTAATAAACTACTCTTATACAACATATATATTAAAATGAAAAGCATTCTAAGCCATGTATACCGTGTGACACTAAAGGCCGTCAAAACTTTCTTCTAAAAACGACCTCGAGGACAGGCAGGTCTCCTCGCACGCTCCCTGTATAGTAGGGGTCCCAGATGGAGGTGAGCTAAAGCTCGATTAGGAGAATCCTTTAAGTGAGTACTCCACCACCCTAAGAGATCTGGTCTGATGTTCCAAAATGCGTGCATTCAAACAAATCAGCGATGCTTGAATGTCTGCATGGCCAACTCAGATCCAGGGTCCTCTTGACTCTCACACTCGCCTAAGCCTTGTGTGAAATTCATTGTTTTATTAAATTGGACAACCCTCAGATTAGCATATATATATCAGATTGGTAAAAACTCAGGCGATTGATGTATTGTTGTTTGTGGACTGCCATAGATGAGATATCAGTTAGGCGCTCAGGCTGATTGATATTTAAATTTGGACTACCTCAAAGATGGTGATGTGTTTTTGAACAACCCTCGAGGCCGTTTTCTCTAGACTCATCTCATTTTTTTCACTCCTATAATCCTAGGGTGTTCCGGTCATATGGAATGTATACCAGTGATTCCCAATCCATTCAATCACATACAAATATATAAGCATATGAATATACTCATAATTCAAATGCACGAATCATGTTATACTATTTTACAGCTCCTTTATCAAAATTGAAGCTTGCGAGGCTGTGATTAAACACGAGCAATTTAATTTTAAATCGCTTGGCCAAAACACATGTTACGAAAATATATTTTTGTATCATATTCTATGACAATGAAACTAGGTTTCGCAGTTCGACCCATCATTCATCGGTTCATAGTGAACCAGTTCGGCCATTTCGGCCTCATCGAAATCAATACATGATTGCGCAGTGCTACTCAAATCAACCAAAACGTAGTGGAGCAGTCACGGGTTGCTCATTAGTTCCAAGATTTATATGGTGATCCTAGTTTTGGGACCTGCTCGAAATGACCCCTCACATTTTTAATTAAACTCAAACATTTACAAAGTATTTAAAGAGGGCCAAAACTCAAGTAGGGAGAAACCCTACCTCTGGGAGTTTTGGTAACTCCCACACAAATCCAGTACCCACATGAAAGCCCTCTCGCGTAAGCGGATCTCCTTCTTGTCCGCCATAAACGGTGGGTTATCGTATTCTAGAAAGTTTATATCTCTCTGAAACTCTCAAAAAAATAGCTCTCACTGGATCTTGAAAAATGCATTTCTAGTTTTTGCCTTAGTTTATGAAGGAAGAAGCACTAATACAACTTTATCCTTTAGTGACTTAAAAATCAAATCCCGTAATGACCATTATATCTCCTTTACCGAGTTTGATATTCGGCTTTTTCCTCGATCAATCCATTTTCATCATTTATCTACTCATACCACGCCTTGCACGCGAGTGTCCCATATGTGACTTTACGTCGCATCGAAAATCGTTTTCTGGCGACGAATCTTGCTCCAGAAAGCCAGCGTCGACTCGGCGTCACCGGGTCGTAGGAATTTTACGTGCTAGCTAGATTTCGCGAGGCGATTCAACGGTGAAATCAGTTTCATCTGTCGAATCTAAGAAGAAATTAATTTGGTTTTAAGCCAAAAATCACAGTTTTATGTCGAAATTACGATTTTATATTCGAAATTGAAATTTCTGCCAGTTATTACATTCTCCCCTCATAAAAGGAATTTAGATCCAGGAATTGGGACAATCATATCACTCCGTGCATATACAACATGCGTTCTACCAGCCATGCTCGCTTCGTCATTTAATTATTAAGCTTGGCCCGAACCACGTACCTTCATCTCTAAGCGAAGGGATAGGTGGCCATATCGTGTCGCGCTCAGCGCTCCAAATGACTCCTCCACTCCCATGAAGTGCCGCCATAGCACTCTCACTAGCCTCGGCGGTCTTGATGCAAAACTTTGTTCACGGCTATCGAAATGCCTGCGAATCCTCCTCGAGTCACTTTGATGTCGACCTCAATCTATCCCCGATCCACCTACATGAAATTTGGATCTAGAGTATACTTAAGACATGGGGCGTGGCTACCTCGTGAACACGACATCTTTGGCGATAATAGCGGTACTGTTGTGCCTACCCTCTGATATCTCGAAAGGCCCGATAAACCTCGTGATAGCTTCAGCGCTTCTTGAGGCCGATCACTCCTCTCTTAGGCATCACCTTCAAGGAAACGCGATCACTAACCTCGAACTCTAAGAGTCGACGTCGCACATTAGCATATCTCTTCTGCCGGCTCTGGCTAGTATGCGAGAAAGACGGCTTATCGTATCAAGCAACTTCTCGAGGTGTCTCTTGATCGAATCCCGGGACCGGTGATGGAGCTCTCTCCCACCTCGGTCAACACTCTTGATGACACTGCACTGGCCTCCCATGTCTGATTGCCTCATGCGGTGCCATACGTATACTCGCTGTCGCATTTGTTGGCGAATTCCCGCTGAGCTAATGCTCCTCCAGCTACCCTTATGATTCGGGATGCATGCTCGTAGCATGTCCTCTTTTGTATATAATCCATACAACCGTAACCCCACCTGACCCACGCGGGTGATCGGCGACCTTCACAAAGAATTAAGCAATCCTTTGACAATCCAATAGGCCAGTCAAACCTTTGATCCGTATCATGGAATGGCATCCATATCTGAGGCCATTGCGAGCTCACGACACCGATTCAATTTCAATGGTGTCGAACCTCGAGTCCTCTGGCTCTATCAGCAAACTCTAAGTTTCGTGATACTTGGCCAAATGTGTTTTCATTTTCGGGCAGCATAATTATCGACTTACACTTCGAGCCTGTTACATTCACACAGAAATTCGGGATATCTTCGGGTCCTCTTCACCCTCTTTCAGGATTCTCACCTTAGGGGATTAACGACCCCCTCTTTGCTTTGCCCAACACACTCTAATTACTCTTCATTTCCTGGATCGAACTATGAGTCTTCATTGGACGTAGTCCTAAAGACAAACTCAACCCACACTCACTAAGAGTGGTGAATGGCCAAATTGCACTTTTAGGCTTCAGCGTGAGGTTCTTGTGCACCTGAGGCAATAATCTTCTTTGTGACAACCCGATCCGGTTCCACCATGAGCGAGAATCGAGAGATCTCTGCTCCGTAATCTGACCTATCAAGGTCGACTCTCTACACTGGAAGAACATCTATGCTTGGCTTCTCACAAGGCCTTGACCTCTGGCCCAAATCAATGCGTGTCAGTATGACAGCACGGCGAGGTCTCGATTCACTGGCGACTGGTGCATTTGTCCGACTCATCCGTGCTCTGGCGACATCGCTGCCCCGATATGTCTACCACCTAAGGTCATACCTTCCAGCCACGCCAGCTACGATCATCCCTGACTTTGGCCCACTCGCTGGCTTGTCTGTCTTGTTGAGGTGCTTGCTATAGCACCGAGCGAAACTAGTTCCTCGACCGTCTTGGGGTGTGGAGGAATGAGCGCTATGCTCTCTGTCTTCATTCTTCCAGCAAAAAAAGCGTTGGGGCTGCATTGTCCCAAAGTCTTAGGATCCTGTCTGCAGAACTGATACGTCACTCATGCTCAATCCATTTTAGTCACACGAAACTAGTGTGAAGTAGAAGTCATGCCTCTTCCCCAGAACTAGGAAAGCTGATCCCCTCCCTCTTGCTTCATAGCATGTATCAGTGTTCATGTATTCTCGATTTCTCTCTCTATCTAATTAGGCCTTTGATAAATGAGTCCATGTCCCATAAGTGCAAATCACATAATCCTGCGGAATGAATGACTTCAGCCCATTCTCTGAATCTCCTGTAAATATCCGGCTTGATCGAAACTTACGTATCTAGAAGATTATTCGGTCTCTCGATTGTCATTGCCTCGACCTTCTCTGGGTCGTGAGCACTCTGAGTCTGTGACACCACGTGTCCAACAATCTCACCTCGATGAAGTTAAAACTCGCACTTACGATCTTAGTGTACGGTGATGGTCTCTTAACAAGCGTAAAGCGATCTCAGTGATACTCATTGCTCCCACTCTGATGGGAGTAGATCGAAATGTCATCACGAGGAACTACGACAAAGGCGATCTAAATAGGGTTGGAATACCTATGCATGAATCATGAATCTTCTTGAAAAACCGATCGATCAAAAACATCATAGCCAAACTCAGGTACCCATGAGCGTCTAGCGCTGTCTTGGGATGTCTGTCTCCCAACCCTCGTGATGGTAACCGGTCGAATTACATCTTGAAGTGGAGCTCGCTCCTCTCTGACTGATCAAGCGATTCATCGATCCTCATTAATGGAGTGCGATTCTTGATGTAACCTTGTTATTTATGCGTAGTGTTAAATGATCAAAGTATTGTCTTTCTTTTATAAGCAGTGGGCGCCCCATGGTGAAGTGCTCGGTCTAATGAACCCCTTGTCTAGTAGCTCCTGTAGCTGGACTCAGGATTCTGCAGCTCAATAGGTGCCATCACATGTGGGTGTGAGATGGTGAAATACAGGTGTAATAATATCAAATCCCTACATTCCTATGTGGTGAAGTGATCAGGGTGGCTCGTCTGGAAAACATCCACATGTTACTTCTTATTTCGAGGTAGATCAGTCGAAGCTTCTCCTCGTCCTCTGGGTAAGGCTGCGAGCTAACCCGCTCTTTGTCCTTGACACTTGGACTCGTGATGCATCTGGGGGGCGAAATGTCATGCTTGTCCCATGAAATGCCATCACAGTCACAGATCCTAGCACATTATAGGCGGGTATCCTCCTGCACTCCTGATCGATGCGATCACGTAAACTATCGTTAATCCATCTCCCGGGGTGTATCGAACTCACGGCGTAATCACTTTGATCTCAGTCGCAGTGGTGGTCAGAGATCTCTAACTTCGCAACCTCATTTTCTCTCTTCACTATTCTGCTTAATCCTGAGGAGAACTCATCGAGCTCTCTAAAGTCTCACAGAGGTCCTTGCCCATTTCCACATATTTAGGCCTCCTCTCTAGCTAGAACTACAGCTAATTCCCAATCTGAGTAATAGTGTCAGTAATTCCATAACCTCCCCCAACGGCTTCTCGATCTGTATGAACGATGGTCTGTCACCATCGGATCTCTCCTGTGAATCTCTGAGGATGATCTTTAAACCTCTGGGTTACTAGGATCTTCTTGTCTCTGTATCTCGGCTTTGTCTGATGCGGCTGGCTATGTCACCTCCTGACCTCTCTGATACTAGTCTCTTTGATCGAACAACGGTAGTGCTGACCCAGTGCCAGTGGGCGCCTCTAAGTCTCGTCTTATTGTAGCCATCTATGGGTTCAATGACAAAAAGCCAAGATTCATGTAATTTTCATTTCAGTCTAACTATGCGCACATGCCAATTACTAAGTAGACTTGTGACCATGAGCTAAACTGATTCATTTCTAAGTAGTAGCTAACTTCCAACCACTCAATTCATTTATTAGATAAAATTCTAGCTTTCATATTTGTTTCATTATCCATATCCCTAAGGTTATAGTTCCTAACCTTAGCATTACCCTTTTCTATCATTACACCATGCATATAATTTCCCTCTGTAACTTCTGCAGCGATCTTGAATTCAAATGTTAGTTAAATACAATATAAGTATCTACAGAGGCATAAAGCAAATACAGAGACACTATCCGTACCTTAACTCGATTAATATACGTAATCCAATTCTCGCATTTAAACATATTGTTTTAAAGACAAAATTTTTCATTTCAAATTTTATTTTTAAGAAAATTTTATTTTGAAGAATTTTATCAAAATTTTATTTGATTTGAGTTGATTAATTAAATTAAAAAATTTTTTTAAAAAATTTATTTTACAATGTCTGATGTTCATTTGGTGACTCGGGGAAAAATCTAAGTCGAAAATGATTGAAAATAATGGTCTGACACTATGACCAACAATGCGCCTGGTAGCGCGCACGGCGCCAGGCTGTAGCATAGCACTATTTGTTTTGCCACTATGCGCCAGCGTATCCAGTACCTGGCCTTGTGCATGAGCCCACCTTAATCCCCACTGCGCTCATTATCAACTCCTATGGCGCCCTGTCATTTGCCTGCTCCTCTGATCTGTCTGATTTTGTATTGCGAGATTGGCCTCCTGCGGCCATTCGGCCGTAACACACTGGGCGTATTGCACGATACGGTCTCGGCCGATCAAACCTCGGCTGTGATACAAACAGTGTATTCTGATACACTTCGGCGAATCCATCCTTTGTATTTTGTCCAGTGATCAATCCTCATGTTGCAACACTTTCTCCCGGTTTGCAATAATCTTTTTCTTGCAATACAAATGGGTAGTAGCCCTTCAGTTGCACGATTTTTGTTTTCATTATAATTAATTTTTTTCTTACCGACAATTTGGAAAAATCACTAGAAATCATCATTTTCATTTTTTTTTCATTCTCTTTAACACTAAATAATTTAAAAATTTATTTTCTTAATTTTCTCTAGTTTTTTACACCATATAAAACCTTAGAAAATTATTTTCTCACCTCATAACCAAATGAATTTATAAAATTTATTTTTCTTTTCAGTTTTCTTTGAAAATTTTCTCCACCCAAATAAATTTATAAAAATTTATTTTCTTCCATTCTTCAATTTTACTACTTGTAAAATGCGAAAGTATTTTCTCTTCCTTATAACCAAATAAATTTAAAAATTTATTTTCTTTGCTTTAAAATTTCTTCTCATTTTCGACAACCCAAATAAATTTATTAAATTCTTCATTACTAATTTTCTTCCAGTTTTACACTGTAAAACCTTAAAAATTAATTTCTTACCTCAACCAAATAAATTTATAAAAATCCTATTTCTTTTATATTTCTTCTCAGTTGCACACTATACCCACTCAAAATATTTTCTAAATATTTTCTAACACATCCATGTGCTAATCACCACACACACACAAAAATATCAACACATGGCAAACATATCATACACACAAACACACAGCTAATTCACGAATCACAAAACACATCCTTTTACATTGTGATGTCTGATTCATCGTGATTTTCACTGGAGTAATCCATTACTAAGCCTTATGATTACCTTTGGTGTGATGCTCTTCCTCGATATATTTAAACCCCGAATCCTCGATCTATAGGTTTCTATATACCTATACTCTACATCAAACCACCTAGTGGTGATGGATACCCAAACTGAGCTCCTAGGTGTTAAGTATACTGACTCTGATATATTTGTGACGCCCATTTTCTAGGGGTCAGTTGACTACCCTTCAACGCGGTTACCAGTGGATGTCGGGTTGCAGCGCCACTAGAATCGGGCGAGAGTCTCCTTTGTACGGAGAGCTCTGCGAATCTGATGCACAAATGCCACCAAGCAGTCAATCTAATCCCAGTATGATAAAGCGGCCTCTTGGGCTGTAATACAATACTCATCACAATATATACAAAGCTATATCAAATAGTTTCAAGAGTTAATAAACTACTCTTATACAGCATATATTCAAATGAAAGCATTCTAATACATGTATACAATGTGACACGAAGTCACATCCAGGCTTTCTTCTAAAAACAGCCTCGAGACCAGGCAGATCTCTCATGACTCACTGTCTGCTGTAAAAGGGGTCCACGATGGGGTGAGCTAAAGCTCAGTAGAATGTCCTTCAAGTGGGCTCTCTACCTTTAAGTGCGGGTGCAATGTTCCCAATCAAACACACATTCAAGCAAATGCGATCTGCTTGAATGTCTGCATGACCAACTGGATCAGAGTCCTCAAAAGCTCTCTCCTACTTCATTATGTATGGAAATTATTGTTTTATTAGTGGACAACCCTCAGATGTATATATATATCAATTGGGCGCTCAGGCGATTGATGTTTTAAATTTGGACTACCCTCCGGAGTAATTAATGTTTTGAAATGACCCTCGGGACCGTTTTCTCTGGGCTCTTTTCATCTCACACTCACTCCCCTATAATCCTAAAGTGTTCCAGCTATGGAGATACTTATGTATACCGATTAAATCTGATGCAATCGCATGCAAATATATAAACATGAATATACTCGCATAATTCAAATCACCTGATATATTACATGTAATTTTACAACTCATACATCAAAATTAGCTCTGTGATAATGATGAAACACGAGCAATTTAATTTTAAATCACTTTCGGCGAACACATATCCACACAAAATATATTTTGGCGTATATCTTATGAACGGTAAAAACCTGGTTTGGTTTCCAACCCCACCTCCATTCATCGGTTCACTTAGTGAACCCGGGTTTCACGGCCATTTTCGGCCTCATCCAAATCAATACATGATTAACACATGAATGCACACCCAAATCAACCCAAAACAGCCGTGGAGCAGTCACGGGCTGCTCACAGTTCCAAAATTTTCTTCATTCAGTACAAGTTTTGAGACCAATCAATAGCCTCACTGTATATTCGATTAAAACATTTGCCAAGTATTTAAAGAGGGAATAAAACTCCAAGTAGGAACCCCTACCTCTCGGAGTTTGAGTAAATCCCCATAAATCAGTACCGCCTTGAAGCCCTCTCCGCGTAGAGCAGTTCTTCTTCTTGTCCTGAAGACCGCCGACGGTCGGATTTATCGTATTTCTAGAGAGAAGTTTCTCTCTCTCTAAAGAACTCTAAAAAAAAATAGCTACTGGATCTTGAAAAATGCATTTCCTGTTTTTGCCTTGGTTTATGAAGGAGAAGAAGCACTATTACAACTTTTGTCCTTTAGTGACTTAAAAATCAAATCCCATAATGACCATTATGTCCCTCAACTACCGGTTGCAGTATTAAGCTGGTGAGTCTATTTCATCATTTATCTACCACCACTTATTTCATATGAGTCGTGTTATATGTGACTTCGTCATCGAAAATCATTTCACGGCACGAACTCGTGCTACCTCGAAAAGCGCGTCGACTCAGGCTGTCTCGGGTCGCGAAATTTCGTGCTAGCTAGATTCGCGAGGCGATTCAGCGGTGAAATCCATTTCATCATCCGAGATCTGAAAATTAATTTCGGATTTTTAACGAAATCACAATTTTGTAATCGAAATTACGATTTTATATATTCCAGTCGAAATTACCGGGTCTTACCTTTATGCCTGTGTTCGTGTGCGAAGAACCAGTCGATTATGAGTCATGTGAAAGTACAGCCGGAATCTAAAATCGAATTCTCTAGCTCACCGATCTTATTGACACAACAACGAGTTCTCCACGTCGGTTGATCTTATTCCATGACATTGGCCTCACCAGTTTTAAGATTTCTCTCCTTGTTTGTTCCCGAATTTCTTCTTCTTATTCTACAGCTTGAAACACTCCTTCTTGATGTGACCTGTTTTTCTTGCAGTAGTTACGCAATTTTATAAAATTCTGATGACCTTACCTGTTCTTCACCAAAATTCTTCTCTTGCGGCCTACCGTGTACAAACAGGCTATCTCCTTGCGCTTCAAGCCCTACAATTAATTGCTTCATTTTCTCCTTAGAAAATAGAGCCCCATAGAATTCATTTAGGGTTCGGGTATCATGACTATAAGCCAAGTATGCTGATCGCATATGAATTAGAGCGATCACAATGACAGTAACCTTACTAGATCTTCTTCTTCATATTTAACCTCCAAAGTTTCTATATTTACGACAATTTCTTTAAAGTTCGTAAGATGCTCTTCTAAAGACATACCTTTTGCCTTACTGTTCGAACACAATCGCTGCTTCAAATGCAAACTTACACAAGTAAGACTTTTCATCATGCACAGTGCTTAACTTCAAACCATAGCGGTCGACAATCTTCTCCTTTAGAATGTCTTGTTTTATTGATAGATGAAGGTGAATATGGATAGTCTTTCACATTCGTTCTTTCTCCTCTTTTGTCAATGATGACGACATCTTGTCAATCTAGTAAAGCATTATCCGGTCTATGCAGGCGAGCCTGATACATCTTAACACCTGACAAAAAATGAATCTTTGCCGATCGACAAGGGAATTTCGTATTTCATGGTTGCCATTGACAAGATCAGAAAAACCTAATGGCTCTGATACCACTTGTTATGATCAATGGCACAATAAAGAAATACAATATAAAAGGAAAAAACACCCTATTTACGTGGAAACTCTTTGCGGGGGAAACCACGAGAGCGGAGGAGAAAGCTTCACTATGAATTTTTGGGGAAGTGCAAAAGTTCCAGTGGGAATGAAGAAAGATAAACCTAGTATTTTAATTTTGCAGCCACGAGTGTAAAGTCCGCATACCCTCTCACTACCACAACAGATCTATTTTTCCTCGACTTTTTTCTTTTCACAAGATTCATGTGATACCCTTCGGGTGGGACATCTTGATAAAATGTCGACTCACCTTGAATTGAAATTTCTCTTTATCTTGCTCTTGTGTCTTTGTAATCTTTTGTTCTTCAAATATCTTCAACGGCTTTGATCTGGAATTTATTTATAATTGTGGCTTTGATGTGAGCGATAATATGGTGAGACCACAGATAAATAAATCATCATATAATCACGATTATGTCTACATCCACGGATGAAATAATATTTCTACTATTCTTGAAAACACGAGAGAACAAGGTGGAATATCAAAGTATGCGAAGACTAGCAAAATCACAAAATCACAAAACCACTAGGATGCTACATTTTAATACCTCGTAAAACTCGATATCTTAAACCCTTTCATCTCTTTTAAAAATCTATCTCATAACTTTTCCTCTCATGACCCGAATATTTATAGGATATTTCTAAAAGCTTTCCTTATTATATAAAGAAACCTAATATAATAATATAACAAATGAAAGTATCTTATAAAATATTATTTACAAAGAAAATTAACACTAATATAGATTTAGAGACATATTTCTAACATACTTACTTTAATGAAAACATAAAAAAAATAAAAAATTTAAAGATATTATGTATCATATTCAATCGAGGAATCAAAATGGCTTATCTTAGATTTGAGCTAACTCTCATTCTTAGCTAGATTATTTTCTATTAAAAATACTTTTGTTATTCTAATTTAGAGATTCGCACAACATGAACTATCATGTTGTTATTCTAATTTTAAGCTTCCTACTCGATTCTAATATTTTTCTATCAATTTATAATTTCGAGATAATCAAGAAAAATACAACATCTTAACAAAATAATATCATATTCAATCTAGGGGATGGAAATGGCTTCTCTTAGATTTAAGCTAAACCCTCATTTATTATAGTTTTAAGTTATCCAAATGTAGGAATCCTAAACCAAGCATAAAAAGTCATAAAAACTATCATTTTCATTGTTTTCTTGTAAAAATAACCATTTATTTTCAAAGATACATGTAAATCTATGAAATGACAAAGAGTATTTTCTTACAATGAATCAATTTGGAAAAACATGAAATAGTTAGATTTACAAATTTTGACTTATTTAAGGTCTTTTAACCAAATATTTATTCTCATATTAAGTTATCCAAATACATCACTTCCAACTTCTCAATCCCAAGCCAAACATGGCCTTATATTTCCCCATCCGTATGTCTATATATATATATATATATATATATATATATATATATATATATATATATATATGAGAGATCAACAGATAACAAAGTAAGCAAATAGGAAGGATCCAATAAGTTATTCCCAATATTGATTTTCGTGAGAGATCAAGAGATAACAGTAAAATATTGAGATATAGGGGCGTTTGGTTTTTTTGGCTTTTTCTGAAAGCAAAATTGCTTTTAGACTTTAAACCATTTATTTTATATTTTTCATAATTTATTTATAAATTTGAAATTATTTTTGTGAAAAGCCAAAATATTTTGTCTTTTCTACTAAGAAAAATAACTATTTTAAAATCTGAATAGTATTTTAAAATCCACACAATATTTCCAAATATCTTTAAAAACACAAAAATATTTTAATTTTAGTCTCATGAGAAATCTATTTTAAATTATATATATATATATATATATATATATATATATAATATTTTAGATTATATAAAATAGATAAATAGAATTATATTATTTTGCAAGAGATGATAATAATAAATTATTTATCATTTAATAATTTTTTTGTAAATATGCTTTTTAGAGATTTTTTTTGTGAATATGTTAATGTGAACATATATTATAAATATTTTTTATTTTATCACTGAGGAATTACAGCTTTATTTATTTATTTTTATCAGACCATGAGGTGTGGTGTGGCGTATGTACACAGGCTCCTTTCAGTCATACACCTGGTCTCAGAGATCTTGAGTCTTTGGATCGTCGGAACATACACACTGCTGTGTCTGCAAAACAAATAGAGAAACGGTGGTGGGAGCCCTTTGTAGTCTCGCCGATGCTTAAGTTAGGCTCTCACCTTTTCAAGATTAAGGATCAGCCGATCTCGAATCTCATACCTTATTTCATGTGTCGACCTTCTTTATTAGAGAGGAAGGGGATCCGCTTTTCGTGGAAAGTGGGTGATTTCCTCCTAAATCAGAAGGAGAAGGTGGCACATATATTGCGCGTGGAGACTAGTTCTTCCTTTTAAATAGTTGTGTTTCTCGAATAGAGGATCCCGAGAGCTCTTGTCCACCTCGAATGATATTGTTAGCATGATTCATGGAAGGGTGCATATTCTCTTCGGGGGAATTCACTCGATAGCATTTGCTCAAATAGTCTCGTCGGAGATGGCATGCAAAGCGCGACTCCTTTTGGGTAGGGGAGAATCACTCGCGGGATATCGGCTCTTAAGTGTGGACTCCATGAGACCGGGGTGGCCCAGGCGAGCCAGTATAGTCTTTAGTAGGACGGGAGCCTATTGGCTAGTGGGCTGGGCCCAGCCCATAGCACCTGATGCCCCCGCACCTGTTGGGTGATCGTCTGAGGTACGGAAAAGCGCGCTTGAACCAGCATAGCGAGGGGAAACGATGAGCAATCGGTGTTGGTATGTTCAACGTGATTTTCTAACTTTTGGATATGCATTGAATGCGGTCGCTTGAGATAACCTTGGGGTGGAGGTTCTTTATAAAAGTGGGAGGGTAGTGGCGGTCGGTTGTGCCTTGGTTACATCACGTTTTCCACGAGAGAAGGGTGGTTAGACGTTATTGAGAATCAGACTTGGTGGATTGCTGAATGAAGGATGATTCACGATGGTAGTTTTAAGCGTGCTTTCAGAGGCATGAATCCAGTCCAGATTGGGGTTTGAGTGGAGTCAGAATAGATTCTCTAGGTTTTGGTTGGCCTTTGGGTGGTTCTAAAACTCGAATGGAATCCTCTGCATCCAAGGATACCCCCTGCCAAATCAGTGGGGCTTTTTGATTTCATCTTCCCCGTCTTGAGCCCCCTTTCCATCTTTCTTTGTTTTTTGGTAGCGCTGTTGTTACTGCTTCTTCTTTGGCCTTCGCTATCGCTTCTTCTTTGGCCTCCGCTACTGCTTTTTCTTTAGCCTCTGCTACTGCTTCTTCTTTGGTCTCTGCTCAGTGTTCGATTTGGACGAATTATGTAACTATTTTAATATGATCGCTTGGTTGTAACTTGTAAGGACATGAATGTAATGATGGATTCCGTCTGGTACAATTAATAAAATCGTACTTTTTTGACATTTATGTACTTTGTTCTATCTCGATATTCCTGCACTTTATTTTCTATCTTGAGCGGGGGCGATTCGTGGCCATCAGCGAGATATTCGGTGATCCGGTGGTGACGGCTTTGGGTGAGGCCCAGCCGAGTTAGCCATCTCAGGAGGGCCCTTAATCTATTATGTTCCTATTGTGCCACCCCAGGGTTGGAGGCGTCGCGAAAGCTAAGCCGGCGAGGGGAGTGAGAGTCGGCGTCGCATTCGTGCGCCATTAGGTCTGGCGGTTGGTATGTAAGGGGAGCCATCATTGGGTTTTAGTCTCTCATTCTTATCATTCACCGATCCCACATTCCCTTCCCGCACTTGAAATCTTGCGAATATATTGCTGTGAATTTGCGTTCTTTTGCGAATCGTTATTCCAGACGCTTTCTCAATTCTAAGTTTACAGGTAATTACTATTTCCTTTGTAGGCGTGTTGAATCTTTGCTACTTGGCCTTTAGACGAGAGTTTAAGTGAGGTAGGTCTAGAACTTATTAAGCTTGGGTGGTTCTCGCCTAGGTTTGGTGGTTTTGCGTTTTTATCCGTTTGGTGTGTGGCTTGGGGCTGACACTAGTTTTCTCCCCTCCCTCTGATCTACTAGTAGAATGACGAGAGGTGAGGAAAAAACTTCCATCAGTCAGGTAGGTCGCAAACAGGGGCCTGCCTAAGGGACGCGTTCTGCAAGCAACATCGTCTCATCCCTGACAATGGAGGAGTTGAGAACCTACTGTGAGATCCCCGATAACATTGACCTGAAGTTGATGGAAGAGCAGGACGAGTCCCACTGCAGGTGGAGAACATAATCTGAGTGTTTTTGCGGGGAACAGCTCGAGTCGGGCTTCGTTTCCCGGTGCACACTTCCCTGTTCGAAGCGGAGTTGATTTAGAGCCTCCATTATATCCATCAGTACTATCAGGATGATAGTTGGTTGTAGCGTGCTAAATCTCTTATACCAACTTGACCTTTCGTTGGTCGAGGTTTGTTTTATTTATGCCTTAATGGTGGGTTAGGGTGGCCGGTTGTCCATGTCGGTCCGGAATGCGCGGTTGCAAATTGCCAACGGGCTCCTCGATTCGCCTAAGATGGAGGCGAAGGGTGCACTTCTAATGCAAGGGCAGCAGGATGAGACCCCGGGTTCCACAGGCTTCCTTTTAGGGTTAATGGTATAATCTTTTCGGTGTCAATGCCCGTAATGGTCTGAGTTTGGTGTGTATGTGTGGTACTAACTGATAGTGGGTTATTGTGCAAAAAGGCCGAAGGGTAGGTCAGCGATTAAAAGCGGAGAAAAGCAAGCTTGAAATTCTCTAGCCGTTGAAGTTTTCGAAAGTAACACCAAGTATAAGGTTCTCCTTACTTCAAAGAACTTAGCCGACCGAGACGCAACCCGCTGTTATAACCTCCCTATCCCACTCCCACGCCCAAAAGTCGCTGATGGAGAAATACTTTGTTACCGGGCCAATCCCGCCGCTTTCTTTAATATCGCCGCGCATCAACATCCGGTGCGGAGGGCCGGGGGCCAGCGGATCGTAGATCATGGCCCCACATCAAAATATCTACCTCTAATAGTGGGTTCTCGGTTCAACTCGACCTTGCTCCCGCACGGTAGTGGGGTAGCCCTCCTAACGCCTTCCTTGCCTAGCAGGGGAGTGCACATCTTACCCCGAAAGTACTAAAGGTTAAAAAGAGCATATGAGTGTGCCAAGGGAGCACGCACATGGAACCCAAGTGAGAGACTTTATCCTTGGTCCCGTCCCGAAATCCATCCAACCTCTGATTCAAGCAAGGTTATGCAAGAGGTGACGTGGCTATTTCGACCGCTATGCCAAAAGCTTTAAGTGTCAAGAAGATTTGCGCGGCCGACGCTGTCTCGTAGTCGCCGACGGTCGCCGGCCCGCAATCGAAGTGGTTCAAGAGCAAAGGGACATATTCAGTCGCCGAGACGCTGCTTAAACGACGCTTGATATAGGGGACGATGCCCTGGGGGAGTCGAGGGAGGCAGCTCACACCGTCCGGGTGTTTCAAATGATCCTCCGTTCGCTGAAGTCGGCCGAGCAGTCCAAGTTTACCCGCAACTGGTCAAGATAGCCCCGCCTGCACCAGTGATGAATTCTCCTCTCCTTGTTATGTCCGACCTCCGGCCGGTGAGGTGTCTGCGCTCAGCCGAAGACGCAAGACATTGTCCACGCTTGGAAACCCTTCAATCGTGGAGAACTGCCAGCCTGGCTCGTCAGCTTTGTATCTTGTGATGCCCGATGCCTAAGAGCCGCACGGGCTAATGGTGTGAGCGAAGATTATTCTGTGACTATTCCTGCTGATACTAACAGAGAAGATCTCCAAGAAGCACTGATGATGGGATACAGATCCAAGAATCAAGAACTACATCCAATCATCTAAACTGGTAAGATATTGAACCCTTATTTATAACACCAGCATCAAATCGAGTGCTGACGTGTCCTTAATATGCTTCCTCGCAGCAAGCCGCTTATCCGAAATACGCCTATTAACATCATGATTTCAACTCCTACCGAGACGGGAGGCTTCGGCTGTTTGTCCGCCCAGGCCTTCGATCGAGGCGCCGGATTCCTCTTTGAATGGTGTGGTTCATTCTTCCCAACGCTAGCCAGAAGCCAAAGAGGCCGGGGAAGTGGGTGGTCCTCACGAGGTGGAAAGGGATGTCGGCTTCAAGATGTAGTCGGCTTCGGGCCTAGTTGAAGATTGAGCGATGATATGTCTCTACAGGTAGAAGTTTAGCTGGTCCGCTGTCAGGTGTCTCTGGGCCAAGGTTAAGGATGCTCGAAAAAGGCAGATTCGAAAGGACGCGCTCAAAGAAGCCTTAGTTGCCGCGAGGAGAGGCCCTTCAAGGCGGATAAGAGAAATGATCGCCTCGACGAATGAACGAACGCCTTGCTCGTGGAGCTAGGGGCTACTAAAGACGATTTTGAGGCTTTCCGGGAGAGGACTTCCGTAGAGAAGACGACAATGGAGGCGACCGATGAGAGCAAAGGATGCGGATTTTCAACTACCGCCATGTGGCCGCCGCGGCCTCATGTAACACATGTGGAGTGAGTTTCCTCGATCCCCTGGGCCGATGCCGACACATCGAATTCTCCGACCTGCACTTTATGAACCCGATGCCCCCCCAAGTTCTTCATTTGTTCTTTCCCGACGCCGAGCTGCCAAGACTACTGTGGAAGATTTTCTAGCCACATCTCCTTGGCTGTCAGGATGGAGTGGATATTCCTCCTGGCCCCTGGCCAGACTCCGATAAGGAGCCCGATGTTTTCGCTGAGGGGCCAGGTCTGAAATTGTCACTACCGTCGAAATGCACTCACTTCGGGAAGACATTTTTCTTTTCTCTGCTTTTGTACCGACATTTAAAGGCATTATATTTCCCGTTTTTTCGATAAAATACTCCTTCCTAAGCAGCCGAGTGGCATTGAGTTATAATCAACTCCGACAGACGGGATCTCATTTTGCATGCCTACTAAGGATTTTTCACGAGTTGAGTGATATCAATCCAGGTACGCGAATTAGATAAGAGTTACTGTAACGGGCCTGACAGGTCTTGATCGATCGCGCCACACTGACTCTCATGACCGACAAGATATCAACCATGCCAGGTCGATAGATCATTTTCAGCGCCCATCCCGACTTTAGGTCGTCCAAATTTAGATCGCTATCTACATCATTAGACTCATCTTCCGCGCCCACCCGGCTCGTCACCAGTTAGATGTTATCTGAACTGTGCTGAACATGTCATTTTCTGCGCCATTCGAGCTTTAGGTTGACCAGTTAGATGTTATCTAAACTAGGCCGGACAAGTCATTTTCTCTGTAAGATCCGTTTAGTTGACCGCTAGATGTTATCTAAACCGCCTGACAAGTCATTTTCTACACCATTCGGCTTAGTTGTCCAATTTAGGATGTTATCTAAACTCGATGACAAAGTTATTTCGCGCGATCTGCTTTTAGGTTGACTGGGGCCAGATGTTATCTAAACTGGGCCGGACAGGTCATTTTCTACGCCATCCGGGCTTTAGGTTGACCATTTAGGTTGACCAGTTAGATGTTATCTAAACTGGGCCGGACAGGTAATTTTCTGCGCCATCTGGGCTTTAGGTTGACCAGTTAGATGTTATCTAAACTCGACCGGACATGTCATTTTTTGCGCCATCCGGGCTTTAGGTTGACTCAATTAGATGTTATCTAAACTGCCTGATTGTGTCATTTTCTCTCATACGATCTGCTTTTAGGTTAACCAGTTAGATGTTATCTAAACTGGGCCGAATAGGTCATTTTCTGTGCCATCCGGGCTTTAGGTTGACCCTGCAAGAGGAGAAAAAATAGACAACATATGCGTTGATATTGAATTATTCTTTATTGATAATACCTCTTAAGATGTGCAAGATTTCCACATTTGTATGGTCCCATCAAGTGTGTCTAAAGCGTAAGACTCGGATTCACTTGCTCGTGTTATAAGATATGGTCCTTCCCAGTTGGGTTGGAACTTTCCTGCATTCAGGTCGACTGTATTCTCAAATACTATTCTGATAGACCAGTCCCTACTGGAAACTGCTCGAGGTTCGACTGCTTGTCAGGAAGAATTCGCGCCTATTACCGGTAGGACGTCATGCGGATTGCCGACTCAACCATCGACCGTGTCCAGATCCTTGATCACAATCCGCATTCCCGCTCAGTGATCGCCAGTCTCACAGTAGGCATGTTCACCCTCGTAGGATTATAGCTTCCATCTCATAAGTAATTGCAAATGGGGATATACCGGGAGGTTTGCGGGCAGTGGTTCTGTAAGCCCAGAGTACCCCGAGGAGTTCATCCACCCATTTGCCCTTAGCTGAATCTTACCGTTTCTTCAGGGTTGTCAACATGGTTTTGTTTGAGGTCTCTTTAATTATTACTTTGCGGATACCGTGGGGTGGAGTATAGATTTTTTTATCTTTAATTCCTAACAAAAGTTTCGATAGGAATCAAATTGCCGACCGTGGGGTCCGCTCAATGACACAATTGATCCGGGATGCCAATCGCATAATATTTTTCCAGATAAACCGAGTAACATCCTTATCTTTGATCAAGGAGAATGCTTCGACCTCAGTCCATTTACTGAAATAGTCAGTGGCTACCAACAATAGCTTCTTTTGGGTTGGGGTAGTGGGTAGCGATCCGACTATATCGATCCCCCATTGGGCAAAGGGCCAAGGGCTCGAAATAGAGATAAGGTCTTGCACTGGTGATTTCAATACGAGAGCAAGGCGCTGGCAACGATCACACTTTCTAGTATAATTGGCGGCATAAGCTCTCATGGTTGGCCAATAGTATCCTTAAGTGTGGGCTCGGTGGGCCAAAGTTTTGCCGCCCGGATGATTTCCACATATTCCTTCATGCAAACTGCTTAACATATAATGACTCGCCAGCGCCGTGCATTTTAGATGTGGGCCGCTAAAGATCGCTTGGAATAGTCGCTTCATCAACCAAGGAAAATCGAGCCGACCGACTTGAAGTTTGTACTTTATCTTTCGCTAGGAGCTGTCCCGTGCTTAGATATAATGTGATGGGTCTATCCATGAAGGGGGTCCTTATCCACCGATTTACTTACGGATGCAATTGACGAAACCTGTTGATAGATAGACATAGATATAGCTTCGTGATTGGTAGAAGCGGCTACGTAAGCCAAGGCGCCCGCTCTTTCACGAGTCCCCGGAGATATACCCAAATTTTCAAACCGGAAAAATTGCTCGCCGTTGTTTCACTCGGGGAGACGTATTTCATCATTCTGAGTCCCTTGGATTCAAATTCTTCGTTAACTCGCCCGACCACTAATCGGGAATCACCGGACTAGAGCTTGCCCCATTGCATTGTGGCTAGCCGCTAGTTGAAGCCCGACTAGGATGGCCTTGTACTCTGATTCATTGTTAGAGGCATTAAACCCGAGCCGGATTTCCTGTTCGATCTTATCCCTGGATGGGGATTTTAACTGTAAGCCGATGCCCGCCCCGGTTTGTCTGGACGCCCCATCAGTATTAAGCGTCCACCAATCCAAGCTATCGGGGTGCGTTTCCGACTGGGGGAGTTCTTCTATGAAGTCAACTAGCACTTGTCCCTTCTTTGAAAGCCTTGGCTTGTACTGGATGCCGTACTCGCTTAGTTCGATTGCCCAGCAAGCCATCCTTCCCAATAAGTAGGGCTTACATAGTGCCCTGAGAGCCCTGCTAGTACAACAATGGATGCGCCTCGAAGCAGGCGGTTTCTTGGCTACTATCCTGAGGGCTAAGGCGGCCTGCTCAAGATGGCTATACCTAGTCTCTACATCGGCTAAGGATTTGTTGACGAAAAACATAGGCCTCTGTTTTCCGTCTTCACTCTCTTTGAACAAAGCGGAACTTACTGCTACATCTGAGATTGCCAAATAGACGGCCAGAGCCTCGCCTGCCTGACTTGCTAGAATCTGGCTCGATGGGGCACGCTGATCTTAGATAAAGCCCGATCACATTCTTCATTTCATCCGGTCCGATTAACTCCTCTGAGGGTGGTGAAAAATGGCTTTAAACGTTATGTGAACCAGGAAATAAACCGGCCCTAAGGCGCCTAATCGCCCGGTCGCTTGTTAAACCTCTTTCTAGAGTCAATGGAGACTTTAAGAATGGCTTTAAGTTGGGAGGGGTTGGCCTCAATTCCCCTCTGAGTCATCATGAATCCTAAGAACCGACCTACACCGACCCTGAATGTGCATTTTGCAGGGTTGAGTTTCATACCATAAGTCCTTAGGAGGTCAAATACCTGTTGCAAATGAGTGGCGTGATCCGGCCGCTCCTTGGACTTTATCAACATATCATCTATATACACTTCTATAGTTTTCCTAAGTAGTGGCCGAAACATCTTGGTTACCAGTCTCTGGTAGGTACACCTACACTTTTAACCCGAACGACATTACGCTGTAGCAGAAAGGCCGTGGGTGGGTGGTGATAAAAGACTTTTCACATCGCACGGGTACATGGGGATTTGATGGTAGCCGAAGAATGCATCTAGAAATGATAACATGCCATGCCCGGCCGATGCGTCGACAATCTGATTTATCCGGCGTAGGAAGCCATCCTTAGACAGACCGCCTGATCCGCATAGTTCACGTGATACCCACTTACCCTTTGGAACTCGCCACTACGCTAACAAGCCATTTTGCATTTAACTCTCTCCTGATGAACCCACTTTCAAAAGGTTAATTCGGCCCGATGCATCCGATGGCGGCCCCTCGAGCGGAAGCACCGCACCCTACCGAACGGGTCTGGAGGATGGGAGAACATTTAACTTGTGGGAAGCGTTCACTGGGCTTATCCCTGTCATGTCCGAATGAGTCCAGGCGAACACGTCGACGTTAGCCTTTAATACCTCTTATAGCCGGGCCCTTTCTTCTTCAGTCAAGAGGGAACTAACATAGGTGCATCTGTTTGGGCCATCTATGAGCATGGATTCCAGGGGATTTACTGCCAATTGTTCCCTGTCTTCTAAAGTGGCGTGACAAATTGGCCCACTTCTATGATGAGGGTCAGCTCTCGAGGGCGAGCTACGGGGCCTTTATCCTTTCAAGGTCGTGAACGACAACTTATAGCACCGACGAGCGCCTAATTGGCTACCTCGAGGTCAACTCTGCCCTGATGCAATGAGAGAGATAATCGATCAAATTGGTGGTAAGTGACGAGGGATTGCTTTCGTACGTGAGTCGTGTCCCACTTACGATATATATCAGACGGACCCAAATCTTCAACTTCAAACACATCACAGTTACTCGGTCCTCGCTTAAGACAGAGAGCAATATCACTCCATCAGCATGCAGAGCCCCATTGAATCCAGATAAAACTTTTTCGGTCAAACTGAGATGATTGAGTGGACTTTCATCCGCTTAAGGCCGGGAGGTGCAATAATCCAAATTACACATGATCATGACTCAGGCACATTAAAGTTGTTAATACACAAGGTGAATATAAGCGTATCATAATGGGGAGTGATGACCCGGGTCGAGTCTATAGGAGGAAAGGATATGGGGCCATCGATCGGCTGAGCCATTATACGCCCTTGGTATTGATGGTGTTTACTCGCTTCGACCGAGGCCGCACGAAAGCATTTTTCTGCTCATGCCTCTAGACAGGTATTGATCATCTATCGAGCCTCCCAGTACAAGGTTGATGGTGGGTTGGGGTTATGATGGATGCTCAGAAGAGACAATAGCCTCGTCGACTTCGGGGGTAGACTCGGTTCCATGGGTCGGCTCCTAAATGAATCTTCTGAGGTGCCCGACCTGGATCTATCAAGAACTTAAGGCCTTGGCAATGGTTTGTTTCATGGTCGTGGCCCCTGTGGTAGTCACACCTTAGAGACCGATTACGTTAATTTGGATTTGCATGGCGGGAGCGTTCATCGAGGTGGTCGGATGAGGCGCGGCAGTCCATAGAGATATTGAGGGGGTGAATTGGGGAGGTTCCTTTTTCTTTTCTGACTATTCTTGGGGGCGCTTTTATCCCTTGCTCTGGCTTCTTTTATGTTCGCGTTGGCTCTTTATGGCAGCTTTGCTACTCTGGGCGGTTATCATCATTGTTTGCGAGGCAACCGGATATTATCCTCCAGAGTGGAATATTTAATACTGCCGTCGATACGGAGTTCTTCCATGAAGTTTGCGAATTGGATAAAGGGAAAGGATTGGAAGAATGGGGTGAGTCATTTTGGCTTCTTGAAGTGCAATAATACCGCATGCATATTGTAAATATCAATATGTTGGACGACATGTCCAAATCTCCGGGTGAAATCCCGGATGGATTCGTCGTCCAGCTTGAAGATGGATTGGAGCGAGCTGATGTTTCCTTTTTGCCAAACGGAGCACAGATACTGAGAAACAAAGGTAGCCCACAATTCACCGAATGAGTTTATAGACCCTCTTGGGAGCTTGTGGAACTAGGCCAGAGCGGGGCCCTTCAGGCTAGCCAAGAATTCCTTACACAGAAGTCGATCGTTCCCGGCGTTAAGGATCATTGCCTGATTAAAGTGCAACATATGGTCATATGAGATCGAGAGAAAAGTAGTCGTACATGGCCAAGCTTGACGGAATAACGAATCGAGGAGGCCTCGTAATCAAAATATGTTGGCCCCAGGGGAGGATAGCATATCTGCGGCCCTCGAGACCCAGGGGGGATAAAACTCAACATGTGGGGTGAAGTAGTCCGGTTGGAGTCTTGCGCGGAATTAGAAGTTGAGGGGCCATGCCGAGCCGGGTGGAATGTATGCTCGGGGACCCGACCACGAGATAGGGTCTGTCCCTACAAGCCTCTCTTCGTATCCAGCGGCGTGTGCTGCTTATAGTCCGGTTGGCATGGCGAGGAGGTCTCTTTCTGGACTCGCTTTCCTCATCGTTTTGGGGTGGTGAACATCGGGGGAGTGGAGAGCTATCTGAAGAGAACTCGTCATTTGCCGGTGGATCACTATGGTTAGGTAGGGCGGGCTCTTTGCCCTTATTCGTTTGGGTTAGGGGTGCATGTTGGGCAGCTTCTTGTGGGTTTTTCGGCCACATTGTGGTCTCAATCCGGGTCAGTAGTGTTCGTTCTCTGCATGTAGCGGTTGCATGCTCACGTAATTCGGCCATCTATCTGGCTTGCTCCTCTTGCTTCGCCTCCATCTCTTGACGCCAGCGGAGAAACTGATCTTCAATGGGTTGGTTTGTTGTGTTGCTAGACATGGTGATAAACTTAGACGGTTCGGAGGGATGAACGGGAACTACTAAAGCTTCAGGTAACGAGCGATCACTTGGGAGCGGATGAACCTAGGCTCTCGCGTATTGCCTCCCGAGATTTCTGGGTGTTTCCCATGAAACCGGCCGTCGGTGTGATCTCGAAGTCTTACGAGTCAACTGGATTGTCGGAACATACACCTGCCCGCAACAATCTGCAAAACAAATGAGAAAAACGGTGGTGGGAGCTACGGCGTCTCTCCGATGCTTAAGTTAGGCTCTCACTTTTTTCAAAGATTAGGATCCCTTAGTCTCGAATCTCATACCTTGTTTCATGTGTCGACCTTCTACTACATCAGAGAGGAAGGATCCGGCACACGTGAAAGTGGGTGATTTCCTCGAATAGGAAGGAGAAGGTGAGCGCATATCTCGCTGGCACGTGGAGACTAGTTCTTCTTTTTAAATGAGTCGCGTTCCGAATGGAGGATCCACGAGGCGCTTGTCCACCGAATGATATTATTTGCGCGATTCCATGGAAGAGTTCTTCTTGAAATTCACCGAGCATCATTTGCTAAATAAAGTCTCCAATCGGGAGAGATGGCATGCGGAGCATAACGACTCCTTTTCGGGTAGGGGAGGATATATGGGTATCGGCTCTTAAATTGGACTCGCAGGCCAGGTCGGTTGGGCCAGCCTAATTATAGTCTTTAATGGGACGGGGCACATTGGCTAGTGGGCACAGGCAGGTATGGCACCTGATACCACCTCGACTAATCTTTATGCTAGAAGTGAGATGGACCAGTAAAGGGAGGTAAAACTCTGTGATTTCTGATTGTATTCCTAGGACTTGAACTCGGGATAACTAGTTAAGTTAAGAGAGACTCCAACCATCTCATCTATATGTTCAGTGGTATTACAAACACTTTATAGTTGAAAAATAAAAACTGTTTGTTTTGACATAACTAAAGGCACGAAAGTAAATCATCATCTATGCACAAATATAAGAGATTGTTCACGCAGTTCGGCCAAACCTACATCAAAAGGGCTGAGCCTAGATGCAAAGGATTCCACTACATCTCAATTAGGTTACAAGTTGGTCGTACGTGAGACAAGGCTCCCACTTTTTTTTTTTTTTTTTTTTTTTTTTTTTTCTTCAACACCTTCTTCGCCTAATTCTCTCCGCAGTAAAGCGTGGGAATGAGATCCACTAATCCCTCGACAACATCTATGAATTATCTTATGCCCAGTGCTCCTCGTAAAACTCATGTACACATAAGAATGATAAATAACACTCAATCCCCATGGAAACTCAACCCTTGAATCTTGAACTTCTACTCTATTATGGTTTGGAGAGAAACTTTGAAACGTCTTCTAGTCCTTTTACTATTCTGGTGCCCGATAGCACTTGAATATTTTCTTGATTTGTAGGTGATCCAGTTCTATGTTTTATGAAGGCTACTTTGATTGATGAAAATTTTTCCTTTGAAATCCAAGATTTTATCTCCACCTCAATATTTCATCAAATATTTTGATTTGGCTTATCAAAATCAGATTTATCTCCATATTTATCTCCTCAAATATTTTTGATTTATCTCCTCAAATGATACGAGTGACCAGAGATCACATGTCTGTTGAAAAATGTGACTGAAGTTTCACTGGGTGCAGCTTCGTATCCTAACAATCTCCCCGCTTTGACATTTCTTTGACCAAGTCTTCATCACCGTATTCATATTTCACCCAGAGATAATGGAAGATAAAAACACATGAAACATATATGAAGAAACACCGTCGCGGTAAGATGCAAACCTTCGACATATCGTGCATTCCATGCATTTCTCCTTCTCCCCCATGATATTATTGATCCTCTTTGTTCGAGCAACTTATCTCAACTTCATGAACACAAACAGATAAGAATCTCATGGATCTCACTCAATATCTTAGAGTGACCCACTCTGATACTAATTGAAGACTAAAAACTATTTGTTTTTGTGAGCAAAGGCACGAAATAAATCAACATCTGTGAGATACGATAGATTGTTTATGCAGTTACCTTGACCCTATATCAGAGTGAGCCCAGATGCAAAGGATTTCACTATATCTCAATTAGGTTACAAGTTGGTCTTATGAGACAAGGCTCCTCCTTTTTCCAACGCCTTTTTTCGCCTAATTCTCTCACAGTGAAACATAGATTGAGATCCCCTCATTCTTTGAACAACATCTAGATTCTTATATGCCCAATTTCTCCCCATAAAACTCATGTATACATAAGAATAATAAAATAGCACTCAATCCCCATGGAAACTCCTCAACCCTTAAATCTTGAACTTTAGCTCTATTATGGTCTAGAGAGACACTTTGAAATGTCTTCTAGTCCCCTTTTTATTCTCATGCTTCAATATCTCTTTGAATATTTTACTTGTTGTGCAAGGTGATTTCCAATTCGTGTTTATAAAAGGTTACCTTGATTGCTGAATTTTTTCCTTTGAAATCAAGATTTTATCTCCATAAATATCTCATAATTTTTTTTTGCTCATCAAATATCCAAATTTTATCTCCATATTTATTTTCTCAAATATTTTGATTTATCTCCATAAATATCTCCTCAGATAATTTGAGTGATTTGAAGTACATAATCTACTAGAAAAGGAGACCTAAAGTTTTGCCTAAGATTATGCCAACACATTATCCCTTACATTCTCCCCCTTTGGCATTTCTTTGAATAAACAAGTCTTCTTCACTCCCAGCCTTCATGTTCCACCCAAGTGATAATGAAAGATAAAAACACTGGAAACATAGAAATACATAGTAGAGATCAAAACTTCCAACATATGGAGCATTAAGTATGCTACTCATTCTCCCCCTTAATCTTAATGATCCTCTTCATTTGAGCAGCCAATCTCAGCTTCACAAACACAAACATATAAGAATATCATGAATCTCACTCAGTATCTTAGAGTGACCCGCTTTGATACTAATTGAAAAATAAAAACTGTTTGTTTTGATAGAACAAAAGGCACGAAAATAAATCAACATCTATGCACAGATACATGATATTGTTTACGCAATTTGGCCAAGCCTACATTCGCGGGGTTGAGCCCAGATGCAAAAGATTCCACTATATCTCAATTAGGTTACAAGTTGGTATTCATGAGATAAGGCTCCCCCTTTCTCCAACACCTTCTTCGCCTAATTCTTTCACAATGAAACATAGAATGAGATCCCCTCATTCCCTTGACAACGACTAGATTCTCATATGCCCAATTATCCCCATAAGACTCATGTATACATAAGAATGATAAAATAACACTAAATCCCCATGGAAACTCCTTGACCCTTGAATCTTGAACTTCAGCTCTATTATGTATGGGGAGACACTTTAAAACGTCTTCTAGTTCCTTTTTTTTTATTCTCGTGCTTCAATATCTCTTTGTTAATATTTTCCTTGATTTGCAAAGTGATCTCTAATTTGTGTTTATAGAAGGTTACCTTGATTGTTGAAAATTTTCCTTTGAAATCTAGATTTTATCTCCAAAAATATCTCATCAAATATCTAGATTTTATCTCCATATTTATTTCCTCAAATATTTTGATTTATCTCCATAAATATCTCCTCAAATATTCTAAGTGACTCGGAGTACCTAATCTTCTAGAAAAGGAGACCTAAAGTTTTGCCTAAGATTATGCCAACACAATATCCCTAACAATCTCTCCCTTTGCCATTTCTTTGACAAAAAACGTCTTCATCTATCTAAGCCTTCATGATTATCCCAAGAGATAATGGAAGATAAAAACATTGGAAACACATAAATATGCAGTACAGATCAAACCTTCAGACATATGTAGCATTGAGCACACTACTCATTCTCCCCCTTGATCTTATCGATCCTCTTCCTTCAAGCAACCCATCTCATCTTCACAAACACAAACATATAAGAATCTCATGGATCTCACTTAGTATCTTAGAGTGACCCTTTCTTATACCAATTGAAAAGTAAAAACTGTTTGTTTTGGCAGAGTTAAAGGCACGCAAATAAATCATCATCTATGCACATATACAAGAGATTATTTACGCGGTTTGACCAAGCCTTCATCCATGGGGCTGAGCCCATATGCAAAGGATTCCACTATATCCCAATTAGGTTACAAGGTTGTCTTACATGAAACAAGGCTCCTCATTTCTCCAATGTCTTATTCGCCTAATTCTCTTACAGTGAAACATATAATTAGATCCCTAATTCCCTCAACAACATCTAGACTCTCATATCCCAAATTCTTCACATAAAACTAATGTATACATAAGAATCATAAAATAACACTCAATCCCATGGAAACTCCTTGAATCTTGAATCTTGAACTTCAGCTCTATTATGATCTCGAGAGACATTTTGAAACATCTTCTAGTCCCTCTTTTATTCTCGTGCTTCAATATCTCCAATTCGTGTTTATAGAAGGTTACCTTTAATGCTTAAAATTTTCATCTGAAATCCAGATTTGATCTCCATAAACATCTCATCAAATATTTTGATTTGGCTCATCAAATATCTCGATTTGATCTCATATTTATCTCCTCAAATATTTTGATTTATCTCCTTAAATATCTCCTCAAATATTCTGAGTGACCTTGAGTACATAATCTACAAGAAAAGAAGACCTAAAGTTTTGCCTTAGATTATGCCAACACATCATCCCTAACAATAGTGATTCATAAATTCTATTTATTGGGATATTTTGGGACTGAAAAATAGTTCAAATGGAAAGTGATACATCTGAGACAAAAGTCGAGGACATTTTGCACCTTATCCTGGTTTGACTAATATCAAGTGTTTAACTAAGTTTCCAAATCTTTGTGTTTTTAGAGTCCATTAATGCTCGAATTGACTTACTTAAAGCGTATACGAAGAAGCGTTAAGATGAATAAGGTTACTAGATATATTGTATTTGAGACATTTAAGGAGTTCAAACAAATTAAAAATATATATATAAATATTTGACAATACTTGATATTAAATAATAAAATGCAAATTTTGTAATAAGGAGCTTGTGAAGCATTTGTGGGTTGATCTCTAGGCTATGTTTAACTATCGTCTCCACTTTCTCCTCATTTTATTTCATACAGATTCTTTTATTTTCTCAAACGAGGAGAGATGATTTTTTCATTCTTGGCAGAAATCACGCCTTTGCATATTTTTCTTGCATTTTCTTGCTTGTAAAGTGATTCTTTTTCAAAGATTTGGTTTTTCTTGTGTTGTGTCGCCGTCTAATTGCGGCGTTTGGTTTGTCGTTGGATTGTTAAGACGTGGTGCTTTTTGTCGTCTTATTGCGGAGCTTTATTTGTGTGGGGCGATTCATACAGGCAAAACAGATTCGATCCATTGATGATATCAAATTATGGTTGTCAGTATGTTGAACCTAGATACTGTTTCATCCTTTATTATGCTATTAACCTAGATATCGTTTCATCCTTTATGGTATTTAACAATTTATATTTTGATCAATCAACCCTGCTCGACAAGTTTGAATCAATAAAATTATTTTTTCTTTTAAAAAAAAAAAAATTAGGTGTCTTAAAAAAGCTTGAAGCCTGTGATGCACTTCAATCCTAGTCTAACACGAGCTTTGTTTTGGAAAAGTCAGACTCTGACCTTCATTTAGGTCTACGGGTCAATTCACCTACAGACCCTTATGCGGGGCCTATGGCCTATGTCAACCCATAAGCTCTCACCACATGCCCTCCAGATTTGACCACATGTTGGCCCAAAAAAAATTTATATTGTAACTCTCTTTCTCTCTATCCTCTCTCTCTCTCTCTCTCTCTCTCTCTCTCTCTCTCTCTCTCTCTCTCTATATATATATATATATAAAAGTTTAGTATATGTCAAAAATAGAGGTCTGATTTAGTTTGAGCATTAAATTATAAGCAGGGAGGTTAGAATAAAATATTTACTTTTAATTATTGGGCTCGTTGAGTTGACTTGTCTGCTCAAAGCCCTTGGGTTAAGTTATAGACCTCGCAAAATAAGTGAGGGTTGACGACCGGCTAACAATTAATAGTCTCATTAGCGAAACTGACGACCCTGAAGCCTCATTTCTAAGTTGGGAGGCCCAGAGCCTGCTTGGGTCTTATGTTTAGCACGTGAGAATGAGAAATAAAAATTTAATTTTCAACTTCTTATTCGTCATTAGATATAAATGAATTCACGATTATTTTAATTTTTATCTTTGTTTTGCACCTAGGTAGAAAATTTGGCTTGATACAGTAATGGGGTTGAGCCTGGCTAGGAAGCCCGAGCTTGATGAATAAAAGCCCAAAAGAATGGAGTTTGGATCAATTTGTCCAAGCCCATAGAAGAAGTACAGGGGTATTTATGAAATTTTAAAATTTTTTTTGGAAGTCAAACAAAGCTTTAATCAAATATCAGAAGTGGGGCAAAAAAGTGGAGCCGTTATGTGCTAATGTAGAATATTTGTAAAAACCTGGGTAAATTTGAAATTTTTCGAAAATGAAGCGATAAATTGCGCTATAGTACGCGGGTTGCAAGCACGAAAATTTCTAGATATTGGATGATGAAATGGACCTCGCCATTGGATTTTCTTGTAAATCTAGTTACTCAGGCAATTTTGTTGAATTTTGAAACAATCAGTTTTTCAATTTCAAAAAACCAGTGTCCGTAACACGAAAAAAATGAGATTTTTGGGAAATAATATAAGAAAAGTTCATTTAAAATAATTTGAACTTGAACCGGGATGAAATAAATCGTTTTGAGACATAAACGGACTTGGACCATTCGCGAACACGTGGCGCATTGTGAGCCACCCACTTAAAACTTAAGTGAGGGCTTAGGGGACAAAAAAGGAAGAGATCTCATTCTTTTCATGGTTTTGGCTGAGAGGGAGAGAAAGAGAGGAGAAAGAGAGCAACAAGCCTTCTCTCTTCGATCTACGGAGTTAGTTAATTCGAGGAATTCTTCGGGCGAGAACTAAAGTTTGTATTTGTGAGTACACGATGGTGCAAGGAAGGATTTTACGGAAGATCAAAAAGAGGAGATTTGGGGGAAATTGAAGTTCTCGGGTTTAGGAGGTGTTCTCGAGACCTCTCTTAGTTCCTCTGCGCTTAGTGGATTCTTCTTACTCTAGTTTTGGTTCCATTTTGGGCTGAAATGGTGGAGCGATGTTAAGGAATGTTTGGGAAGAAAATGCCAAGCAGCTTTCTTCGCCTAGGCGTAGGTGGGCTTAAGCTTAGGGAGCAGGGTTTCAGCTTCCATGTTCATAGCTGTCTAGAGGCGAGACCCAGAAAGGGAAGTCTGGCTGTGAGGATTGTTAGGGGACTTTTGTGGCCTAATAGTGGTCAGTTTCGTGGCACGGTTGATGAAGTGTCCATGGTATGCTCAAAGCATGGTTTAAGGGTTGTTTGGTTAAAATGCTTGCCCTTATGGATTGTTTGGATAGTGCTAAAATAGCATTAAATGCCGTTTTGTGGCCCGGTTGTGTAAATTGTATGTAATATGTCCCAAAAAGTGTCTAGGGACTGTTTGGATTGAAAAGAATTAATCCGGACTGATAAGGGTTTGTTTGGCAGGAATTGTGGTATGTTTAAAGGCTTTCTTGGTCGATTTCATGGCCAGTTTAAGAGCTCGGTCTGGGGAATTTGTTGGTAGTTGGTTGGGCACCTAGATGCCACATTTTGCCTTGAGGATTAAGTGTGTTGTTGCTTGATATGTGATAGCATGCTTGTTGTTGTGATTGATGAGTGTTAATACGTGTGTTCAAATGTATTAACATTGAATGAATGTTTGTTTTGGAAATTATATGAATGTGCTATAATTGTCTAGGATACAATTTAAATTGTATGGTTTATATTGTCCATATAACATTCATTACATGTTCATGGCATTAACTTGCAATGGCACATTGCATTGCATATGCACAAGAACATCGCATTTCATGGGTGTGGGTGCATGGTTAGGATCAAACACCGAAATTAGTGATTTGATGAGTGGGCTTGGTACTGTTGGACAAAGTCTAATAGAGTCACATGGTTGCATAAAACGGAAAACTTGTGTCGAGTAATAGCAAGAAGGGCTAGACACTCCCTTGGGTGAAAGACTCGGACTTGTTTACTACACTCCGATGGTGAAAGTCCAAAAAGTGTAGATGGTGTGTAGATTTGGCGGTGAGTGTGCCGAAACTAATTCAGGGTGACTACCCGTCAACCTCTTGGCAAGGAAAATCCTATCACGTCATCACGAGACGCATACACAGTAAAATGGCCTCTTGGGCCCATAAACCAATATTCAAAATAAATATCAACTATATTCCAATGATCGAGAGTTATACATTTCTCTTAATACAAATACATATTAAAATTTACAATTCTAATACATATTATCCAAAACATCAAAGCCCATGACCCGACTTTCTTGAAATCGGTCTCTAAAGAGTCGTCTTCTCGAACACCCTGTGCACAAGCGTTCCCTCGACAGATGAGCTCTTGATAATTGGAATCACTACTAAATGGGTTACTCTCCACCTAGTGCATATGCATTGCTCGATTTAAACACACTTTCAGTAAATCGTGATCCTACTTGAATGTGGCCACTGTTCCACATGTCTCGAGTCTTCAAACTCACTCACACTTACCTAAGCCATGTGAGAAAATAATCATTTCAAAACAAAACTTGTTGTTCTTGAAAATATACTAAACGTCAATCGGTAAAAATGGGATTACCCTCAGGCGAATTGGTTGAGTGAGCTTTAAACAGTCATAGTCACATCAAAATGTCTGATGGCCCATCTCGACCAATTCTCAGGAAAATCATCATGTGAAATTCCTTTCACAACCATGTTCGTTTTTCAGGAAATTCATGTCATGCACTAACATCTAATCTCTAGGTTACCCGATTGCATATGAAATGCATTATGCCATTTCCAAAAACCATTTATACAATATATACGATATATTAATTGTGCAACATTCTCAATTTTGCAATTCACACCACATGTAATTGACAATATGGATCAAACAACACCCAAATTAGCTCACTTGAGCAATTCACAATTCATCTCCAATGGCACATACTCGCAATTATATTCCATATAATTGGGTAAATCCACAATTTTATCTCCGATGACTATACACGATTATATTCCATATAATTGAGCAAATCTAATTTTATCTCCAATGGCCTATACACCAAAACACAATTTATTATATAAATTGTGATACAAACACCCCAAAATAGCCTACATAGTCACGAGATTTGCCCCGAATGGAAGCAAAATTTCAAAATTTCCACACTTCGGTTCAATTTGGGACCCGATCAAACGACCCCTCACGGCCTCGAGCCAACACAAGCATTTATAAAACACTTAAGCGAGGGTAAAGCGGGTAGGATCGAACCCTGCCTCCACGGGTTTGTGGCTCACGACTTTTTGGTGTCACGCGTGGCTCTCATCGCATTAGATCAATTTTCCTTCAGCCCACAAATGAAATCAGACGGTCCGATTTTCGTAGATCTGAGAAAGAAACTAAAAAAGAAAAAATAAAAATAAAATATCTCCTCACCTATTCTCACGCCTCTCTCTCTGTGTCATTCTCCTCTAAACGAAATGAAATCACCTTTGATGATTTTTCCCTTTTTATTATTATTATAATATTATTATTATTATTATTATTATTATTTTGAATACATAACTTATATTAACTCATTCGAGTTAGTTCTGTCGAAAATTTTTATTCTTTTCGAGTTCAATTCTTTTAAATGAACTTTAACTCAGCCATTTTTGACTTAGAGATTTTCCATAAAAATCTGTTGCGAAATCTGCGATTTATCGCGAAATTCATAAAATAATGCATTGTCTCGAAATTGTGAAACTGCAGGTCACTAGATTTTGCGAGACAAATTTAACAGCGCAATCAGTTTCGTCATCCAAGATCTAGAGAATTTTCGGTTTTTCAACCGAATTTGCAGATTTTACCCTTTTCGAGAGAAAAATTGAATTTTCTCGGGTTTACATTCTCCCCCCTTAACGAGGAATTTTGTCCCACAGGAATTCACGCACATGCGCATCACTCACATGCATATGCTACCTTCTACAACTCCAAGACCGTGTCGGGCCATGATAACGCGCCTCGAATCCTAATCAAGCGACAACTCGATGGGTTGCGACTCATTCATGTCGAGAATGACATCAAAACGAATATATCGCCATCGACCAACTCTCACCACTAGATCCTAGAGGAGAATTTTCCCGTACAATGGCTTTTCGAGGCCTTAACTTATAAGCTGAGATTCGAAGAAGGCTGATCCTCCTTTCTCTTCCCATCGGCACTCGCATCTCGAATGCCTTGTAAGTAAATCCATCTCTCTACATGGCCAATTTGTCCAGGCCATAGAGTCCGTATCTTGTGGCGAAGTCCTACTATCACATAGAATGGACTGACATCGGCCCATTCTCAAATCTCGACCTTGGCCATATACGTGGCCATATAATTATCCCGCAAGCGTGTCCAACTCGGTGAATTTGGCCATATGCTCCATCACTATCATCGTTCCCACGCCTCGGCTCCTGAACTCTTGGGCCTTTGCGTGTCTAGCGATTGGCGGAAAATACTGCTCATAAAGAGCCCATGGAGACTACCTTGAGTTATTGCCTCTAAATCCACTAGAAGTCTTAACTTGATTACACACTTGGGACTCACCCTCTGCTTCTAGACGGCTGGCAATCTTAATTTGCATCGGAGGTAATATCCGCAGCCTCCAAATACATTCTCATTGCCGAAACCAATGGTGCATACCATCGGATCCCTCCTCACGTAAGCGTCGGAGGATGATGTGATTCATCTCACAGGCTGACTACCAGCTGCCTTAGCTTTGTCTGATGGCAAGCATTTGCAACCCAACGACCTCATTGAGCTGTTGGTCGAATCTTAGTGGTGTAGCTAACACCTTATGGACGACCTCTACGTCCTCGGCCTCGACTTACCATCTACACATGTCAAATGGCATCAAACTTTATTTAATCTCATTTCAATCTAACTAATAATGCACATGCCAATTACTAATAGACTTAAAAACCATGAACTGACCCGTTCATCGCCTAAGTGGGTCAAAGTCTCAAGGAATTTAGAGGCAATGACGTGGGAAGAGTTCCGTGTGCTCTTCATGTGCAAGTATTTCTACGCATTCGCTTGACATGCAAAAGCTCAGGAGTTCCTAGAACTAAAATAAGGAATGAGGACAATGCTCGAATACATGGCTAGGTTCATTGAATTAACTTGTTTGGCCCAGTGATTATATGGCCTGATTGTCTAGTGAAAAGATAGGATGGCTTGGGGGAAATTGTCCATTCGGGGTAAAATTGTGGGACTTCTCCTGCAAGACCTGGACTTGATGGTCGAGGCGACTATGGCCGTGGCAGGAGATTGAGCGATGCGTCGGAACATTCGAGAGGCGGGTGTTGAAGATAAAAGAAAGATTTGGGCTTAGAGGTTGAAACCTTGGAAAAGATGTTGCATGTGAGTTCTCCCCTAGGAACTAAGGTGAACATTGATTAGATATGTCGGGATTGTGAGTTAGAGATCTCAAGGATTCTACTAACTATGGACGTTAGGGTCATGGACTTTTCGGAGTTTGATGTCATCCTTTGGATGGACTGGTTGACGGCACACCTAATCGTCATTGATTATGATCGTAGGAGGGTTACTAACTACACACCGGATGATGTTTGTGTTATGTTTCAAGAGCATAAACACAATGTTTTACCTTAAGCCATGTATGATTCTAGATGGAACGGGCATTTGATGGGTTGGCTAGCAAGCCTTACCTTGGAGGACAAGGCAAGACAGGAGTTGGGTCTACCTCGGGTGGTTTACAAGTATGAGGATATTTTTCAGGATGAACTATCGGGATTACTTCCGTAGAGGGATGTAGACTTCACTATCGAGTTGCACCCTATTACATTGCCTATTTCTATGACTCCTCATAGGGTACTTGTTGAGTTACAGGAACTTAAGGTCCAGTTACAAGAATTGTTGGACAAGGGTTTTATTAAACTGAGCACTTCACCTTGGGGCACTCCAGTGTTGTTTTGCGAAGAAGGGCCGAAGACCCTTCGATTATCATAGACTCTGAGGCGGAGTTGAATAGGATTCTTATCAGAATAAGTGCATTTCACAGGATTGATGATTTGTTTGATCGGTTGAGGAGAGTCTTGAGTACACTCGAGATAGATCTTTGCACCGGTTACCATCAATTGAGGGTTAGGGAGGCAGATATCCCTAAGACGACGTTTAGAATGCGATACGGGCATTTCGAGTTCATAGCATGGCATGTAGGATTCCAAGTTAGAATTGGCATATTCTTATATCTTTGGAATGTTGATGTGAAGTGTAAGCATTGCATGTGCACTTAGGTAGGGAGTAGCCTTTTGTAGAGATTACTCTGCTAGTGGCTCACCTATGGGATAACATTTAGTCTTGGGACAAGCGTCGATTGGGCGTGGCTCTCATTGGGCCGTAGTGGAATGACTTATGGCTTTATAATTACTTCTGTAATTGTATAATATGTTAAGAGTTGAACTCAAAACTCTTATGGGGCTTAGGTGTGAAATTCCTGAAGGTTTTAGGTTCTGCCTCGCCTAGGTGAAGGTGGGCTTCTTTGAGTGAACTTGAAGCGATCCTGCGGTGAGGTTTTGCCTCTCCTAGGCGAAGAGAAGCTTTGCCTAGGTGAAGCAGTTCACATAGGCGAAGGTGTGCCTCGCTTAGGCGAACTCGGAATAGTTGCCAAGTGCTATTTTTCCTATTATCTTGTAATTTATGCAGATGAAACACGTTCGGTTATGTGTGAAATGATGGGTCCCGGTGAATGGGACATACGATGTGGTATCGGGTTACAAAATATCCACAGGCTTCCACAGGTTGACGGTTAAATCAACGGACCCCCGGATTTTGAGATGTCGCAATATTCTTGAGGAACAAGTCTCCATAATGGAGATATGGAAGAATTCTTGAGGATTAAGCCTCTAAAATTGAGACGTGGGTGATTTCTTTAGGAACATAGGCAGTTACTTCGAAAAGTGGAGAGAGTAGAGAAATGAAGACTTGGGCAGCAAGTCGTCTACGTCTATAAAAGGAGCAGAAGAAGATCAAGCAACTGACAACCAATCAACAATTGATGAGTCTAAAACTCATCTAATTTTAAGTATATTTTTCATGCATAATTGAGGACTTAATGCTCATTTTAATGCAAAATTATGAATCTTCACTAAATTATTGTTTTGTAGGAATTGACTTCAAAAAGAGCAAAACCAACAGCAGAAGGAGCCTAAATTGACTAAGACATGAAGTAGAAATTGTCGCGACATTTTCTTCATTGTCGCAACAACATAAGGAACCAATGCGAAAAAATGGCTCTGCGACATTTCTTCATTGTTGCGACATAGCCCTAGTAGATGAGGCGAAAGTTTGTCCCAACAATAAAAGAGAAGAGTTCTTGAAGAATCAAGAAGTAATGTTGCGATAAATAATTCTTTATCACGACATAAAGCCAAGAAGAATATCAAGCATGCAATGTTGCGACAATCTCATGACAATTATTTGGAAGATCAGTAGTTGCACATCATCAAGGCAGTGTCGCAACAAACCTTGAAGACCGAAGTTTAGTAGAATTTGTCATGACAATGAAAATAAATGTCGAGGCCGGGGCTTACAAGCTGGGACTTCAGGGACCTAGGGGCGTGTTTAAGCCATCACACCTCAAGCTAAGCTTACAAATCAGTTGGTCATTCAGGGTACATTTCTACTCTCTCGCTTATGAGCAAGAGTGTTGTTTGATTCTGGTGCATCTCATTCTTTTATTGCTGCATCATGTGTGAAAGATTTGGGCTTAGAGGTTGAAACCTTGGAAGAGCTGTTGTATGTGAGTTCTCCCCTAAGAACTAGGGTGAATGTTGATAAGATATGTCGAGATTGTGAGTTAGAGATCTTAGGGATTCTACTTACTGTGGACCTTAGGGTCAAGGACATGTCGGAGTTTGATGTCATCCTTGGGATGGACTGGTTGACGGCACACCGAGTCATCATTGATTGTGATCTTAGGAGGGTTACCGCCTACCCACTGGATGATGTTTGTGTTATGTTTTAGGGGGATAAGCACAACGCTTTACCCCAAGCCGTGTATGACTCTAGATGGCATGGGCAATAGGCGGGTTGGCTAATGACCTTACTGGAGGACGAGGACTGGGTTGTATGGCAGCCTGAAATGCAACAGGTTTGCATGTATGTATGTGCCAATGTGCGCTAATAATAATATATATATATATATATATATATATATATATAAATAATATATATATATATATATATATATATATATATATATATATATATATATATATATATATATGTATAGTAATATGTTCAAGGTGTAAAATAAAATAAATTATATTTTTTTTGGTGTTTAAATAGTTAAAAATGAAAAATGATAAAAACCCGAAAATTTTACAAAAGCCAAATAAATTTGGTAAAAATGTCAAATGAGGACCTAAGGGTCATAAATGAGTAATGTAAGTGCCAAAGTATAAATGAAATGAAATGAAGTGGAAATGAAAGTGAAATGAGGCTTTAAAATGAGAAAAATGAGAAAAAACCAATTAATGTGCTAGCCAAACATGGCATTACACATGACATAAGAATAAAGACCAAAGTGGTCTATGGAATGGCCATTTGAGAATTCACATTTTTGAGAGGAGCAAGGGGAGAAGGAGCTAGGGCTTGAGAGAAGAAGGTATTTTTGGTGTGTTTCTCTCTATTCTTGGTCTATCTTTGTTCAAGCAAGAAGGAAGAAGATTTGAAGAGAGCTAAGGTAAAACCTTCAACTCCCTCTTTGATGATTTTGGATTTGGGGAAAAACCCTAACCTTATGTAAAGGTGATTTTGATCGGTTGTAGATCAATTTCGAATTTTTTTTGGGTTAAGTTTCAAAGTGCTTTTGCGTTAGGATTGGTTTTGAGGAATTTTTATATAAAGGAAATGATGAAGTTTCAAATGAGTTGCTGTCAAATTTTTTTCAAAACTCATGTAAGTTATAATCATCCAAATTTAGTGATTGCAATTGGTAAAGAACCATAAGAGATAGAGCTACAAATTTATAGGAGGTACCAGGAGCAAATTGTAGATTTAAGGCTCTCGAATATGGACTTAAAGGTGAGTTTCAGGTAGCTGATGGGTATGCTCTTTTTTGGGTGTAGTTGTGGTGTTTTGGCTGTAAGTTGAGTTTCAATCATCCAAGAGTGATTCAAAATTATGGATAAACAATAATTCTAGGAGAATAATTTAATTGAAGGAGATCTTGCAATTTGTAACCCCAGTGCCCAGGAGAAATCCGTCGAAGTGGGCTATGTGCGAAACGATCGGATTTTTTCCTTTGCAAATTAGAGTAGTCTGGATGTAAAATGAAATAACTTGAGTTTTGGTCATCCAAATTGGATGATTCAAATTGGATAAGAAACCTTAGAATCATAGCTTCAAATGAGCAGAAGGAACCATTATCAATTTATGAAGTTAAGATCCCTGAAATAGAGAATAACAGTAGGTAACCGAGTGAGCTGGGCACACCAACCAGTTTGGCATTAAAGTGCTGTAACTTGAGTTTGGATAATCCAAATGAGATGATTCAAATTACTACTAAAAATAGACTCATAGAGCTATCATTTTCATGGAGGAAGCATGAGCAAAATATGGTTCACGTGTCCCCAGAAAATTTTGCAAGTGAAGGTGTATTGGGTAGACATCAACCATAACCAAAAATCCTAGAATGCACAACCGATTTTTTTTCTTGGGTTGTTCTTTGATAGTGACATATTTGTGATGGATTAGGGGTTGGTGATGAGGAAGCTTGACCCAAGAATGGGATTATGAGAATAGGAATCGAAGAGCGACAACTTTTTTGGGTTTGTTATTCACACTTCTTTCTTTGTTTAAGTTTGTGTTTGTTTGACAAAATAAATCCTAAACGGTTTTATATGAGCTCTGTATGTATTGCTCCATTTGAGCATAAATGAATTTGTTTGTTCTCCACTTCTCTCTCTCTATTTCTAAAATTTTTGAAGGATTATGAAATAAGTGGATTTATTGAAATGAATTGTGATAAATTGCATATTGATTTGTTTTAAATTGATTTGACACAACTGAATGTGAAATGAATTGCACATGAAAAATTACATGAGTATTGGAAACTAAGTATTTGGATAAAAATGTATGTACACTATTGTAAATTGCTATGAATGATTTAAGCGCCCTTAATAGAATGTTAACCATTAAATTCGAGTTAAGGATAGATTAGTATACCCGATAAGGGGTAAAAAGAGTAATCTTGTGAACGTAATGATGTGTCACTCAGATCGTAGCCCGGCGGGCGATGTCGATAGTGTTCGAAATGATTTTCATAACCGATCGGCAACCGCGAGACGTCTTGTGTTATAAAACCTTTTATATCGACGTAGCCAACCCGGGACCGTGCGATGATCGTTATCCATGCCTGCAGAAAACATAAGTTAAGTCGCTTAAGGGCAAAATGAAAAGATAAATTGTGAAATGCATGATTTGTGTTTGAATGATTTATTACATATGAAACTGCATGATTGAAATGACCAATGAATTGTAATTTGAATGTATACGAAATAAAAATATACATATATGTATTGTACCGCATTGGTCATTGAAAAAAATTATACAAAGACATCGATTTAGAAAAATGCATGATTTACTTAAACTGAAATGAAAAGAGAACTGTATAGAACCACTAGGCATGAAAATGCTTAGCGCATTGTTTTATCATCGTGTAGGTACCGAGTGAACAGGTTCGAAGGAAAAGACCGCAGCCCCGACCCTGCATTCATGAAATAAATTTGACACTTTTTGTACAAACTCTGATTTTGTTTTTTTAAATATTTTGGAATTGAAAACGACTTATAATGTCGAAATGTATAAAGGTGGTAAATGGACCAAATGGGCATGTAATGCCATATTTAAAGAAAAATGTGTATTAATGAAAATGATGGGCCCCCTTTAAGTTGAATTAGTATATACAAATATATTTTCATACAGATAAATATCCTTTACAAAATTAGCTTTGGAAATGTGTTTTACTGATAAAAGAAAAAGGAATTGGATTCGAAAAGAGGACCGCGTCCTGGATCTAGTTCGTCCTCCGGGTTGGGTACGGGGGCACGAGCCATCACATTTTTAGTGGTATCAGAGCGTAGGTTTAGGCAGTTCTACAAAATGATTTTGAAATTTTTGTAAATGATTTTGAAATTGTTTATGACATGCATTGCATTTGCATATAAAGGATGACGTGACTCTGATGCGGATCTTGTCGGTCTTAATAGGTAAGCATGGAAAGTTCAGGCCGCAATAGTGTCGTTGTGAATAGAGCCTATAGAGATTGTCCCATTAGAATACGAGAGTATGAGTTTCCTGGAGATTTGATCGAGTTGTCATTTAGAGAGTTTGATGTGATATTGGGGATGGAATGGTTGTCCCGACACCAAGTGGTAGTTGATTGTAGAATGAAGAGAGTGACCTTAAGGACACCGAGTGGAGAAGAAGTGACTTTTATCGGTGAGAGGTCAAACCTCCTCTCTAATGTGATATCCGCCACTACTGCTAGAACGATGGTTTGAAAGGGGTGTGAAGCCTACTTGGCATATGTGATTGATACGAAGAAGGTAGAGCCTATCTTATCGGACATCCTTATAGTTAGTGATTATCTGGACGTGTTTCTGGAGGAGTTGTCAGGATTGCCTCCACAAAGAGAGATTGAGTTCGCTATCGACGTTGTTCAGGGTGCCACTCCGGCATCCATTACACAGTATCAAATGGCTCCGGTGGAGTTAAAAGAATTGAAGCTTCAGTTGCAAGAATTGTTAGAGAAAGGATTTATTCATCCTAGTGTATCACCATGGGGAGCTCCAATCCTCTTTGTTAAAAAGAAAGATGGTACACTTCTGTTGTGTGTTGATTATAGGCAATTGAACAAAATGACAATGAAGAACAAATATCAGTTACCTAGGATTGATGACTTGTTCGACCAATTGAAAGGTGCAAGTGTCTTTTCGAAGATTGACTTACGATTTGGGTATCATCAATTAAGGATTAATGATGCGGATGTACATAAGATGACGTTTAGAACGCGGTTTGGACATTATGAGTTCCTTGTAATGCCGTTTGGGTTGACAAATGCTCCAGCTGCTTTCATGGACTTAATGAATCATGTTTGCCAATCGTATGTAGATCACTTTGTCGTGGTGTTTATAGATGACATCCTTGTGTATTCAAAGGATCGAGAAGATCATGATACACACCTTCGAGTAGTGCTAGAAACCTTGAGAAAGGAACAATTATATGCAAAATGGAGCAAATGCGAATTTTGGTTGAGAGAAGTGTCCTTTCTTGGACACATTGTATTGGAAGAGGTCGAGTGGATCGAGGAAGATAGAGGTGATTGACCAGATAGGCAGAAATGTCACGGAGAGTGAGTAGTTTCACAGGATTATTGAGTTACTATAGAAGGTTCGTTAAAGGACTTCGATGGTATGGCCCCGATGACAAGATTGCTTCAGAAGAATGTGAGATTTGAGTGGAGTGAAAAGTGTTAAGCTAGTTTTGAAAAGTTTAAAGGATTCTTAACTGAGGAACCGGTTCTTACTCAACCAACCTAAGGTAAAGAATATGTGATTTTTAATGATGCTTCATTAAATGGACTTGGATGTGTCCTTATGCAAGAGGGTAAAGTGGTAGCTTATGCTTCAAGGCAATTGAAGCAGCATGAAAAGAACTACCCTACACATGATTTGGAATTGGTCGCCATTGTGTTTGCATTGAAAATTTAGGAGACACTATCTTTATGGAGAAAAGTGTTTCATACATGCTCGATCCGCAAAAAGTCTTAAGTATTTGCCCTCTCGAGAAGCAACTCGAGACAACGTAGATGGATGGAGATTGATCAAGGATTATGATTGTGTGATCAGTTATCATCGAGAAGGTAATGTAGTAGCAGATGCCACGAGTAGAAGTCAGTACAAACGCTTGAGAAGATTTGAGATGCTCATTGTCATTATCAGACGATGGTGCAATGGTGGCAGAATTGATGGCAAAATTGGATTTGTTAAATTGAGTGCTCGAGTCACAAAAGAATGATGAGAAAATTACAGCAATTGTAAATCAGAATAGAGTGGGGGAAAGAAACTGAGTTTACAACGAAAAAGGATGGATTCTTGTACTATCGAGATCGGGTTTGTGTACCCAATGATGATGAATTGAAGAAATCCATTCTTGAAGAGTCACATAGTGGATCTTTTGCTACGCACCCTAGTAGCACAAAGATGCATCAGAATTTAAAGACTTCATATTGGTGGTCCTGAATGAAAAGAGATGTTTTGGAATTTGTGACCAAGTGTATGGTGTGTTAAAGTGGCCAGAACATCGAGTTCGCCCGGGATTATTCTGACTGTGGGATACGAATGGAAATGGAACGAATCCTGATGGATTTTGTGAATTCGGGTTCACAGTGAAGCTAGGAAGAAGCATGATTGATTTGGGTCGTGGTATGCTAGGTGTGAAGGATAATAAAAAAAAATACAATAATTAATAAGTAAAAATAACTAATAAAATGAAATTGATCCAAGTACAATCTGGCACGGTTGTCAATATCAACACTAAGCTTCTCCGTGATAGGCCCCAAAGCTGATGTGATGCCTTGATTCCCGGGGGTTCAGTTGACCCGCGGAAATCGACCTACGAAAAACTGTGCCATCTCATATCACATGAGACCCATACATGAGTAAAAATGGCCACATTGGCTCATACATTCATACTCACCAAAATATAATCAACTATATTACAATAGTTTCAATCAGAATACTTGTTACATGTTTTACAAAACATATAATCAAAGCCACATGTCGACTTTCTTCTCAGCGGCCTCCTGGTGTGTAGTCTTCTTACACCTCCTTGTACCAAAATAATTTTTCCCTCGACGGGGCAAATGAAAGCCCAGTGGTGATTATCCTACATGGGTTACTCCCCACCTAGTGCTCATGCGATGACAAACCCACGCGTCAATGAACATATATGTTCACACTCAAAATGTCTATATGAAATGGATGAGAATGTGACTCACCGCCCACTTCTCGAGCCTATTTACGACTCCCTCAAGCATGCCTAAGCGAGTGTGAAAACACTATTTTCAAAACAAAAAGGTTTTTGTTCTTAAAAACATATCTGGGATTTTCGGTAAATCTATTGGAATGACCCTCAGGAATTGAATTCTTTGGGTAACTTTAAAAACGGTCATGCAGGTCTTATACGAGATGATTGTTAGACTATTCTCGGCTTGATGCTTCTGAAAATCTTCCTTTGAAATCCATTTAGCAACCACTTTTTTTTTTTTTTCATGTCATGCACTCACACCTATTATTCTAGGTTATCCTAGTGCATATGAAATGCAATATGCCATTTCACAACAATTCATGTTAATATATTAAGCATGCAAATACTAACAGAATTTATACACAATCATCATGTTATTCATTCATACATAACAATAACATGAAATTAGCTCACATGGGCTAATAAAAAATCCGGCAGTCCGTCTTGGGACTGCCCATAACATCAAACAAATAGCCATGACATATTTATTCGACAAGCGATAACATGTCCACATAAGCCACCCTTTGGCAGTCCACGGTCGGTTCGGAATTTGTAGGGAACCCTCCCAAAGGGGATTCCTTAGCTCAGTCCCAGAATCTTTTTGGAGCAGAAACAAGGCCATCAATTTCAAGATATCCCTATCCATTAAAATGGTTCTTAGCCAAAGAATAAAACAAGTAGGAAAAAACCCTTACCTCCTGGAGTTTGTCGAAACTCCTCAACTCTGGTCTTGAAGCGAAGCTCTAGCTATGAGGATCAACTCTCTCTTAACAAAACTACTTGATCGCCGGTCAGATCGTCGGAAAACCTAGAGAAGGTGGACTCTCTCTCTTTAGCTCCCTTTTCTTTCTCCTTTAGTTTGGTCTCTCCCCTGTTTTCCTCTCCCCCAGGCCGGTTGGGGAGAACTTGGTGGACTTGTCCTCTCATGCCAGTGTCCGTTTCTCTTTGGACACCTTAGATATTTATCACCCTTATCTCTTCCATTGGATTTCTTTTAATGGCATGAAGCCATGTCCTATGGCCTACACTTGAGCTCATATTTGACTAGCTCACAGTTTGCAACGTGTCTCACCTTGAGTCCACTCAGGTTGATCCGTGTGTCTCGCACCATCGTCAGTGCCACCGAAAAGCAGCGAAATTATTGTCTCGAGATTTGTGAAGTCCAACGTGGTAACTAGATTTCGAGAGACGATTTCAATGCTGAAGTCCATTTCGTCATTTGAGATCTAGAAAAATTTCGGATTTTTGACTTAAATGACCGTTTTACCATTTTTCAGAAAATTAGAATTTTCTCGGGTTTTACACTTGTGGGATAAATTGGCGTGAAAAGTTGGTAAAATGCGGATCTTGCCTTGAGAATAAGCGGTCGAGTTCACGCGGTGTAGTGGCTGATCAAGTGTCGTTCAACGAAGAAGCGTGCTAGAAATCTTGGTTAGTGACCTAGACAATATTTGGATCCAGTCTTGTTGCGAATTATGAATAAATTAACTGAATTAAAGAAAACCTAATATTAAAATTTTGTTTAAAGTAATGATGAGAAAACCTAGGGTTTTGCCTTCACCTACCACACCTGATGGATTTTAACCTAGATAGCGCATTTATTTAATATATCATATGATTTATGTTAGCGAGTTGATCGTGTCTACAAGATATTCTCTCTCGAGATATAATTGCTTATCTCACTAGTGGGGTGTATTGCATCTTTGCTTCGACCCGTCGACTCCGAGATGCATGAATGTGCAAACCCTAGTGCTACACTTGGAACGTGGGATATCTCTGATACGTTGACCCGAGTGTTTCTTTACCCGTGTCACATAGTCATGAGTGTGATGTCGGACTCCACAGCATTAGCATGCCATAATTGGCCAAAGAATGACATGTGATTAACTTCAGGAGTAAAACAACCATAGAAATTCATATCAATATTAAATAAACCACAATTAAAGTATTAATCCATAATGGTGCGGTTAGGGTTGACAAAACCCTAGAGAGAAAAGTTATTTCATAGCGATTTTCATTACAAACTGAAAGATTTTCAGCATCACACGAATTAGAAAAAGAAATACAAAAGAAGCCGTCTTCGCAATCTCCCAGAATCCGTCTTCACCAATCTCTCTCTATTCATCTCTCCTTATCTTCAGTCTGCCTCTAATCCCCCATTTTTGCCTCGAAATCGCTCCCTTTTTATACCTCGGAACTCATGCCCATCTGATGGCTGAAAATCGAACTTAGAGCTCCCATTTTTGAATGGGAGACCTTGCTACGCTGCGACGAAGGGAGCTTCGCCACGGCGTACCCGAGGCACTCAGATTTTGGTCTTTAGATTCCCATTTGCCGGCGTAGGCTCCCTTCGTTCTTTGCGAAGCTCTGCCAATAGTGTGGGTTGCCTACATTCTTTACGCATACCACTAGGCGATCAACTGGCACGCACTTCTTTGTTTCTTTCTCTGCTTTGGTTCTTTCCTCTATTATTAGCTTCCTTTTTGATTCCAATATCGCCATGTTCTATGAAACATTACAGTATAGGGGATTAACAATATTAGTGAATATGAATGTGAATCATGCAAGTTAAGCTATAAAAACACATAGAAATTGTACTGGAATGCATGCATGATTCACTTCGATCAGCATTGATGAATAAAGTCAGCATGTAGGAAAGAAGAAACCAGTCTGCCCATCTAGTGGGAACAATGGAAGATGAACAAAGAGTTTGAATGATGAAGGAATTGCTAATGAGGTCCTTATCATGTGGAGGAAGTTCAGTTTGTTAATGGCAATAGGAGTTACAACTTTAAGCCTAACACAAATCTTCCAACCCATTACACACCAGTTTTAAGGAACCATGAGAATTTCTCATGGACTGCTTGATCTGACAAGGATAAAGAATTGTGCGAATTATCATTTGTAGTATAGTGACATGGTTTCTAAGGACGTGCTTGTGAAACAACCAAAGAATTGATAGTCAGGACCCAAGAAGGCCCCAGTCTTTTAAAGAACAAATGTTGAGCTTCATGGGAGAAAACAAGAGACTATTGAACATTCATGAACAAAAATTTGCTGAACTAGTAGCATTTCAAGCAAACATAAATGTGTTTCAGGCTAATATGAATGCCTCTCTAAAAAAATCTAGAGACACAAGTAGAGCAAGCCCATTTTATCTATTCGGAACCGATCTAGGATGCCTTCGAAGTGATATAAAGAAAAGTCTAAAGATTGAATGGAAATTTCTCTTAGGAGTGCCAGAGAACTCAAAGAAAGAGAAGAAAAATGAGAAGAAGATGGCTGAGATAGAAAAATATGTAGAAATTGGAGAAGAGATAAAGCAGTACAGTTAGAATTTATTGAAGAGGAAAGAACAGTAAAGGTGCAGCAAAAGGAGCTAGTGAAGAGGGTGATATGAGAAAGAAAGAAGAGGTGCAAGCTTACAAGCCTCCAGTCCCATTCCCTCAGAGGCTGATGAAAGTTAAGTTGGAAGAGCAATTCTCTAAATTCTAGTACATGTTCAAAAAAATAGAGATAAATATCCCTTTTTCTAGAGGCACTAACTCAAATGCCTCATTATGCTAAGTTCATGAAGGATATACTGAGCAGAAAATGGAAATTTGCTGAAGGAGTAGTAAGCCTGATAGCAACCTACAATGCAGTTATTTAGAGGACTTTACCAATGAAAATGCAGGATCTAAGTAGCTTCACCATTCCTTGCACCATAGGAAATTCTGAAATGAGAAAATCATTTGTGTGATTCTGGAGCTAGCATTAACTTGATGCCCTTATGTGTCGAAAGACTAGGTTGGGGAGCTTGCCCATAACCATGACCGCAACGGATGGAAAACATAACCTTAAGCAGCAAAGGAGTATCCTTGAGGATGTCGAGGTGGGAAAGTTCATTTTCAATAAACTTTGTGGTTATCGATATTGAAAGAAGATAAATGAGTCTCACTCTTTGCTTTAGGAAGACCTTTCCTTGCTACGGGAGGCGACTTTGATAGATGTAAAGAGAGCTTTACTCTCGAGTTGAAGATGAAGCGGTGCACTTGATCTCAATTAGAGTTTAGGCGACTGAATTTGATAATCTTGATTGTAAGATTGCAGAAACAAAAGTTCCCATAAGTTCTAAACTTGAAAATGATTGTAAGATTTAGAGTTCGATGAATAATGAATGAATTTCATTATGTTAGTGTCTTGATGTTGAATTTCTGAATTCCAATTTTGAATTCAAAGAAGCAGTACTCAGTCTTAATGAAAGCAGTGCAGAAAAATCTAGTTTTGAAAGGAAGGTTTCAGAAGTAAACACAAGCTTAGAGGGTTTAATTATGAAAGAATTTCTCAAACATTTGAAGTATGTCTTCCTTGAAGCTGAAAAATCTAAACCATTAATTATATCAGCTGACTTGACAAAGCACAAAGAACAGAAATTGCTGGAAATTCTCAGGAAATATAAGGGAGCCATTGCTTAGTCAATAGATGATTTAAAAGGAATCAATCCTTCCATTTGTATGAATAAAATCCTCTTGGAGGAAAATGCAAAGACTTCAATAGAAAATCAAAGAAGGTTGAATCCAGTTATGAAAGAAGTTGTCAGAAAAGAAGTATTGAAATGGATGAATGTAGGCTTCATTTATGCAATATCAGATAGCCCTTGGGTGAGCCCAGTTTATGTGGTTCCCAAGAAAGGTGGATTCACTTTTATCAGAAATGAGAAGAAAGAATTAATTCTAACAAGAATTGTGACAGGATGGAGGGTGTGTATTGACTCTGAAGCCGAATGCGCTCACGAGAAAGGATAATTATCCTCTGCCTTTCATTGACCAAATGTTAGACAGGTTAGTAAGACACCCTCATTTCTGTTTTCTTGATGGATACTCTGGTTATAATCAAATTTCCATAGCCCACTGAGGATCGAGGCAAGACCACTACTTGTCTTATGGCACCTTGCCTTTAAAAGGATGCCATTTGGATTATGTCTCCTACCGCTGAGTGTATGATGTCTATATTTTCTGATTTGGTGGAAGGGTATAGGCTCTTCATGGATGACTTACCAGTTTATGGATCCAGGTTTTGAACATTGCTTGCATAATTTGACGCACTTGGGGAAGTGCGAAGACAAAAATTTAGCTCTTAATTAGGAAAAATGTCATTTCATGGTAACATAAGGCATTGTCTTGGGTCACAAAATTTATGTAGTTGGATTAGAAGTTGACCAAGCTAAAGTTTCCATCATTGAAACTCTTTTGCCACCTACCATAGTAAAAGGGATTAGAATTTTTTTGGGACATGCTGGATTCTATAAAAGATTTATAAAAGACTTCTAAAAAATATCAAGGCCATTGTGCAGATTACTTGAAAAAGAAACAAAATTTGAATTTGATGAAAAGTAGTGTAAATGTATCTTTGAAGAAATCAAGAACATATTGATTAGAGCTCCTATCATAGCAACATCAGACTATAACAAAGACTTTGAGATCATGTGTGATGCTAGTGATTATGCCATGGGAGCTGCTATGGGACAAAGAGCTGACAAGACCTTCAGAGACATATATTATGCTAGTAAGACTTTTAATGAAGCAAAAGAGAATTATTCAACAACTGAAAAAGAAATGTTAGTCATGGTCTTTGCTTGTGAGAAGTTCAGGCCGTATATATTTGAGGATCTCATGTAATAGTACTGCCCAGTCATGCAATAATTAAATACCTGATGGCAAAGAAAGATGCAAAGCCAAGACTAATCAGATGGGTTTTACTACTATAGGAATTTGATTTGGAAATCAAGGATAAGAAAGGCAATGATAATGTGATAGTTGATCACTTATCATGACTAGAGAAGCTTATGGAAGATGAAAAAGGGAATGAGATTACAAAAAATTTCCCTGATGAACAGCTTTTTCGAGTATCAGTTCAAATACCATGGTATGCTGATATTGTGAACTTTTTGGCTTATGAAATTATGCCACCAGAATTCAGCTACCAGTAGAAAAGAAAGCTGAGAACTGATGCTATGCTTTATATCTAGGATGACCCATTGCTTTTTAGAAGATGAGCAGATAAGATTATTAGAACATGTGTACCAGAGGTAGAATAAGCTGGAGTTATGAATAAATGCCATTCATCATCATATGGAGGACACTTTACAGGAGATAGAATAACCTAGAAAATTCTCTAGTCAGGTTTTGATTGGCCAACTTTATTTAGAGATTGTTCTGAATGGGTTAAACATTGTGACAGATGTCAGAGAATGGGCAACATCAATAGAAGAAATGAGATGCCTCTGCAAGGAATTATGATAGTGCATATTTTTTATGTATGGGGGATAGATTTCATGGGGCCTTTCCCACCTTCATTTGGAAACTTATACATTCTCCTAGCTATGGATTATGTATCCAAATGAGTGGAAGCCATAACTTGCCCTGAGTGATGCGATATAGTTGTAGGGTTTATTTCGAGAATCTTGAGTGATTTGAGCCACTAGGGCTATTATAAGTGATAAAGAGCCATTTTACCCAAATGAAGATGTTTGCAAAACTTATGACGGTATGGAGTTAGACATGTTATGAGTTTGGTTTATCACCCTCGGTCAGATGGGCGAAATTTGAGATATCGATAAATCGAGAATATTCTTGAGAAGATAGTCGATGCGAAAAAGATTGAATTAGGCAAAGTTGGATGATGCATTGTGGGCTTATGGAATCCTCCCACCAGTCCCTTATTGGAATGTCCTACTCTGAAATTGTCTATGGTAAGCAATGTCATCTACCTCTAGAACTTGAGTATAAAGCAATGTGAGCAATAAAAAAGCTGAACTATGATTTTTGAGTTGTGAAAGAAAAGAGATTTCTCCAATTGAATGAATTAGAAGAGCTAAGGAATAAAGCTTATGACAATGCAAGAATTTACAAGGATAAGACTAAGAAATAACATGACCAGAGGATATTGAGGAAAGAATTCAAAATAGAATCGAGTCTTCTTGTATGTGATTCGAGGCTTAGATTATTTCTGAGGCTTCGAATCAAGTGGGTGGTCACTTACACAGTCATTGAAGTTACACCCTTTGGAGACGGTTACACTGAAGTCAAATTCAGAAAATGAGTTTAAAGGTTAATGGCTAAAGGTGAAAACCTTGTTGGAGGCAATATGAATGAAGAGTAGTCTGATTTGAAGAAAGGAAGAAATTCTTTGAAAAGAAAATATTCACGACAAAGTCTAGCGAACTTAAAAGAAGTAGCTTCTTGGGAGGCAACCTAAGCAAAAAATTTAATTTCAATTTAAATTTGATTTTATTGCATTTTTGAGACTTATTGTTCAATTTAATGCATAATTTATGGAATCTTCACCTAGATTTGTGTTTTGTAGGGTTTTAATGAAAAAGAAAGCAAAATCAGCAAGAAAAGAAGCAAAAATGGCTAAATAAGGAAATGCACTTATGTCGCGACATAATTCCTTATTGTTGTGACAAAAGCTCAAAGCAGCCAGTAGGAAAATGTCGTAACAAAAGTGTGTTGTCGTGACAATTTTAGAGTAGACTAACTAAGGGAGCAGTAGAATAATGTCACAACATTTACAAATTATATTGCGACATAGTTGGTATAGAATGAATGAACAATTGTCATGACATTCCAAGCGATGTTGCAACACAATGAAGGTCAGAAGGCAGAAATAGTGTCTCAACATTCGTTTAATCATCATTCTTGACGAATCAAGCTGATGCGAGAAAAGTTTGTCGCGACATGGAAGCTTTCAGATTCTGCAATGAAGAACAAGGAAAATGGAAAAAAACCTGTCACAACATGGAAAGCTTTGTCTCAACAAATAAGAGAAATCAATGAAGACATGTTGAAATAATGTCGCGACATAAAAATTGAATGTCGCAACATAATGAAGTGTAGAAGGAATAAATTCTGTTGCAACACAAGCTAACTTAGTTGCAACAAAAGGCTGGCAAATAAAGAAGGAAAGTCATGTTGAGTTTGTCACAACAAAGATTTATATGTTGCGACAAACAATTCGGAGAGTTACAGGTTCAAGGCATGAAATATATCGCGACATTTAAAAACAATGTCATGACATTAAGTTAGCTAGCCTTTGCCCAGGCAGGAAGTGCAATCGCGACGATGGGTGTGTTGCAACAATCGGAACATGAGAGTTAGTTGGATTATGTCTTGTGAAGTGCTTGTATGTGCAGCATAAAGTTCATAGGCTAGCATTGTAAGGCAAGAGAAGTATGTCGTGAGATTTTGAAGCTTTGTCTCAACAATGACTTAAGAAGAGCACAAGACAGGAATGTTGCAACAAAGCCACGACAAGGCTTGGAGACATGCCAACAAGCATTTATGTTGCGACATTCATAAACTTTGTTGCGAAAAACTTGACAACAGGCGGAAATTAAAGACATAGAAGAAATGTTGTGACAAAACTAACACAAAGCCTAAAGATGCACCAGACAAGCTGTAATGTTGCAACATAGACAATTAATGTCACAACAAAGACAATAATTGGGCTTATCTTGAAATCTACAAATTTAACCTTGAATTAAGGCCCAACATTTATTGAAAATTTATAAATAGAAAAATTTAAGGTACCTTTGCACCCAGCCTTTTAGTGAACCTTGGCCCGATCTAGGAGAAGAACTAAAGTCTACTATATATATTTTTATTTTTTTTACTACGAGTTTGATCTGAGTTGAATTATGAAGCTGAGATTATTGCATATACGGTTTTCAATTATGTACAAACTTGATTGGATTGAAACTTTCTTAAATCATTTCTATTCAGTTGAATCAGTTGGATGAATTTGTTTAAACAGGCGTTGATGTTGCGATTCGTTGATTTGAAAGACTAAGCTTCCTCTAGGAAGGAATTGTTTGATCTGACTATCAATTGTAGCAATATTATTGAAGTTGTGGGTTTATCTAATTGATATTTTTTGTGTATGGAGTTGTTCTGAATACCAGTGATCTATACCTAGAAGGAATTATATATTGTTTTGATTTCTAGGATCCCTCTGAGTGACACAAAGAAGGATTACCTGAGAACAAAGAGTGGTCAGCTAGGGGTATATTTCACTGATATTTGATGAACTAATGCACTCTAAGTGTAGTTTTGATTCTTCATGCATTTTGTTCTCTGAGTGTTAGAATGATTTGGCGATAGATAATTTCTCACTCTTAGAGTTTCATCTCCAATTTGGCAAATAATCTTTATCTATGTTAGCTTAGATTCTAATCGAGAGATGGAACATTCTAATGAATTGTAGATTGAGTATCAATTGAATTGAAAGGCTTGTATTATCACACATGCATGGGTATAAAGCGGGTTTCGATCATTAGAAATGGTTGAAGTCTTAGAAAGGAAAATAACGAATCTGAGATGGTCAGTTCAAATGTAGCTAATTAGACCCATTGACTTGGTTTAGGAATGTGGTTATCTAATTGGTGAGATGTATAGTGTTAGAATTTTCTAGGACTATACTATTGTGTTCTCTTAGACAAAATCTAGAATTGAGAAACCATAACTTCTTGTTATTTTGAACCAAATGCATATTGATGATCGGAAGCGGTTTTATTTCTCATTGTTGGTAAACTCGGTGAAAACCTTGATTTTTATTTTAATTTTGATTTTGTTTTAATTAGAGAAAAAGTGGATAAAAAGAGTTATTTACATTTCACTTGTTAGTCCTCTTAAAATCCTTTGGTATAAGTTCAAATGATTTGATTTCTTGGTAAGTAGGGTAATTGACCTTTATATTATATAATCAATCCTCGTGGGAATGATATCTGGTCTTAAAATCAACTTTTATTACTTGTATGACATGCGCACTTACAGTGATTTTGACCAAAACCAATTTTCATTATTACATACGCATCAGAAAACACTTTCTTATAAATCTTAGTCAAATAACAAGTTTTTGGCATTCCTTATGAGGATTGAATTGTCCCTGGTAGTTATGTTAGAAATTAGTTGCAGTTTTTAGTCTATATTAAAAATCAATCAATCACCTTTGCTAAGGATTGATGATTTATTTGATCAGTTGAGAAGAGCATCGGCTTATTCCAAGATAGATCTCCGCACCGGTTACCATCAGTCGAGGGTTAGGGAGGCAGATATCCCTAAGACGTTGTTTAGGAGGTGATATGGGTATTTTGAGTTCACGGTGATGTCATTCGGATTGACGAATGCTCCAACGACGATATGGTTCAATTCATGAGGTGTTTCCAGCCCTACTGAATCGATTACGTTGTGGTCTTCGTTGTGACATCTTGATGCCTCGAGTTTGAGGAGGAGCATGAGGGTCACTTGAGGATTGTTCTCCAGATCTTGAGAGACCATCAATTGTATGCCAAATTTAGTAAGTGTAAATTTTGGCTTACTGAGGTGAGATTCTTGGGGCATATGGTGTTAGCTTTGGGTGTATCCATTGACCCGGAGAAGGTTGAGGCAGTTATGAGTTGGGAGGGATAGAAGCCAGTCTTCGAGGTACGCAATTTCTTGGGATTAGCAGGGTATTACAAGAGGTTCGATGATGACCACTCCCAATAGTTATAGTGGATAACCGAAGAGTTGGTTGGAGGTGGAGTGACTGTGTGAAAGGCATTCCGGGAATTGAAGAGGAGGCTTACTTCAGCTCCTATTTGATAGTTCGAGAGGGGACAAGGTCTGGGTGTATTGTGATGCCTCTAAGAACGGAGATTAGATGTGTTTTGATGTAGTCCAAGAGGGTAGTAGCTTATGGTTCTCGGAAGTTAAAGAACCACGAACAGAATTACCCCTGACATGACATGGTAATGGCACCCATTGTCTTTGCCTTGAAGGTTTGGCCCCACTATCTATACGATGAGTAGTTTAAGGTGTTTTTGGACCACAAGAGTCTGAAGTACATTTTTACACAACGAGCTTTTAACATAAGGCAACGTAGATGGATGGAGTATTTAGAAGACTATGACTTCACTTTGCATTACTATCCCGGTAAGGCAAATGTGGTGGTGGTTGATGCACTCAACATAGGGTGTTGGCTGTGTAGCCCGAGAGTGAGATCCTCGAGGCTATGGGACAGTTCGGGCTACACTATAAGGGTCAGGCTCAGGGTACTTTAGGGAGTTTAGTAGCTACGCCTTCCCTATTGAGTAGAGTGGTTGAGTTATAGAGATAGGACACAGAGATATTGTCCATCAGGGACCAGGTACGGTCGGATACATGTAATGGTGGGCCGTTCCTGCGGATGAGTAGTCTTTTTGTATAGGGGAAGGGTTGTGGTTCCCCAGTTAGCAAATCTGAGAGAGGAGATCCTCAGTGAGTTCCACTGTTCCCGTTTTGCTGTGCATCCGGGTGGCATGAAAAATGTACCACGATCTTCGTCGCTAGTATTGCGAAGTGGAGTAAAGAAACATGTTGGGGATTTTGTTCTTCGATGTCTCAGTGTAAATGAGTAAAGGTTGTGCCCCAGGGTCGGCGAGATTACTCTGACCCTTAGAAATTAGGCGGAGTGGAAGTGAGCATGTGTGGTGAATTTTGTGACTCACTTGCCACGGACATCGCGAGGGCATGGCGCTGTGTGGGTGATAGTGGTGGAAGCTACTAAGTCGGCACACTTTAGGTGTCTGCGGATGACCTTTGCTTTGGAGGAATTCTACAGGTTGTACATACGGGAGATTGTCCGGTTACATGTAGTACTGGTATCTATAGTATTGGATCGGGATCCCAGTTTCACGACTCATTTTTGGAAGAGTTTCTAGAGAGTCATGGGGACACAAATGACGATGAGCACTGATTTTCATCCCTAAACGAACGGTTAGTCGGAGAGGACCATCCAGACTTTAGGGGACATGCTATGGGCATGCGTCCTTGATCTCAAGGGTAGCTGGGAAGAACATTTACCCTTAGTTGAATTCACCTACAACAATAGTTATCAGGAAAGCATACAGATGACACCCTATGAGGCACTATATGGGAGTCCTTGTCGATCTTCGGTTTGTTGGATGGAGGTGGGAGAGAGAACCTCTATGAGTCCGGATTTGGTTAGGGACACATCAGAGAAGGTGGAATTGATATGGAAGTGTCTTCTCATGGCTCGGAGCGGAGTGCAAGGAGAAGAGCTCTGCAGCCAGACAACGACCTCTAAAGTTTGAGGTGGGTGATCATGTCTTCTTGAAGGTGATGCATAAGGAGGAGTGGTCAGGTTTGGCAATCTGGGAAAGCTATTGTCGAGATTTATCAGGCCCTTCGAGGTGCTCGAGAGGGTAGGTACGATTTCTTACTGGTTGGCTTTACCACCAAGCTTATCGAGTGTTCATGCAGTATTCCATGTGCCGTGCTCTGAAGTACACTTGGTCAGAGCTCATGTGGTGGATTAAATGAGCTTGTTGTTGATGCGGATGAGCAACCGGAGGGACCGATTACGTATCATGGATGCTTAGGAACGGGTTTACTTGAGAGAGCGGGATCATGAAATTTAGTGGTTTTATGTATACCCAGAAGTGGAGGAGGCAACATGGGAACGCGAAGACACTATATGTACCAATTATCCTTTCTTATTTGAGGATGAAGGTATATTTTTTTTGTCATTTGATATTAAAATGTCTGTTACATATGTATGTGATTATATGTGTTTGTGTGTGAGAATTTCAAGGACAAAATTCTTTTAAGGGGGGAAGAATGTAAGAGCAGAACAAATTTGAATTTTTTTGAAAAAGGGCAAAACGGTAAATTAGCCATTTTACCAATACGGTATAGACTGGAAATTTTATAGATCTCAAATGATGAAAGAACCTCATCATTGGATTTGTCTCGCGAAATCTATTTACCCAGACAAATTTCGTTGAATTCCGAGATAGTCGGTTTTTTCACGTTTTTCGGGGCGACGGGTGTATGGTAAACCCCAAAAACGAGATTTTTGAGAAAATCTTGAAAATTGAGAAATAATTTAGATAAAGTTCATATAAGATAATTTGAACTTAGACCGGGATGAAATAAATCATTTCAGGCATAAACGAACACGGGACTTCTTTGTAAGTGCTGTTTTCCTACAGTATTGTGCACAGTCTAGGCTTGGTTTTGGGTAGGGCTCCCTGTATAAAGGAGACTCTGTTCGGTTTTGGTAAAATTATGGATCTCGGTAAATGAGACTCAACTGTGGGGTATCGAGTTATGTGATATCCACGGGTTTTCCGTAGGTTGATGGATGATCAACGAACCCCCGGATTTTGAGGCGTCACAATTAGGGTTTCCAAGGTTCATCGTGCTTTTAGGGTTTCAAGGTTGAGTAGAGATACAAAATGCCTAAACCATAGGAGTAGATTGTGGATTATCGAGAAAGATCCACAAATGCACAAGTGAGACTTACCATTAATAGGTGTTTAGAATGCTAATTAAGGGTAATTTGGTCAATAATGCATAATGGTTAGCTAAACGAAGTCTAAACCCTAGGCTTTTCCATTTTTATTTGCATCTTTTAATGATAGATTAGGATTCAGGTTGTTAGTGTTTCCACTCTCAATCCATCATCCAGATAAAGTTAGGATTTACCCAATTTCAATACTTAGTAACCCTTTTCCTCATGGGATCGACACTCTTACTTTTTCCACACTATATTACTTGAGGCGACACGTGCACTTGCGCACATAGGCGTATTATTTTATATATATGCATTCGTGCCTATAAAAATGAGACCTAAAGTTTTGCCTAAGATTATGCTAACACATTATCCCTAACAATCTCCCCCTTTGGCATTCTTTGACAAAACAAGTCTTCATCACTCCAAGCCTTCATGTTTCACCCAAGAGATAATGGAAGATAAAAACATTGGAAACACATAAATACGAAGTAGAGAGAAAACCTTCCAACATATGGAGCATTCAGCACACTACTCATTCTCCTCCTTGATCTTATTGATCCTCTTCCTTTGAGAAACCTATCTCAGCTTCACAAACGTAAACAAATAAGAATCTCATGGATCTCATTCAGAATCTTAGAGTGACCTGCTTTGATACCAATTGAAAACTAAAAACTGTTTGTTTTGTCAAAACTAAAGGCACGAAAATAATCAGCATCAATGCACAGATACAAGAGATTGTTTATGCGATTTGGCCAAGCCTACATCCGCGGGGCTGAGCCTAGATGCAAAGGATTCAACTATATCTCAATTAGGTTACAAGTTAGTCTTACATGAGAAAAAGCTCTCCCTTTCTCCAATGCCTTCTTTACCTAATTCTCTCATAGTGAAACATAGAATGAGATTCTCTCATTCCCCCAACAACATCTAGATTTTCATATGTCCAAATTCTCCCCATAAAACTCATGTATACATAAGAATGATAAAATAACACTCAATCCCCATAGAAACTCCTCGTCCCTTGAATCTTGAACTTTAGCTCTATTATGGTCTAGAGAGACACTTTGAAACGTCTTCTAGTCCCCTTTTTATTCTCGTGCTTCAATATCTCTTTGAATATTTTCCTTGATTTGCACGGTGATCTCCAATTCGTTTTTATAGGAGGTTGCCTTGATTGCTCAAAATTTTCCTTTTAAATCTAGATTTTATCTCCATAAATATCTCATCAAATATCCAGATTTTATCTCAATATTTATCTCCTCGAATATTTTGATTTATCTCCATAAATATCTCCTCAAAAATTCTAAATGATCTGAAGTACATAATCTGTTAGAAAAGGAGACCTAAAGTTTTGCCTAAGATTAGGCCAACACATTGTCCTTAACAATCTCCCCCTTTGGCATTTCTTTGAAAAAACAAGTCTTCATCACTCCAAGCCTTTATGTTTCACCCAAGTGATAATGGAAGATAAAAACCCTGAAAACACATAAATACGTAGTAGAGATCAAACCTTCCAACAAATGGAGCATTCAGCACACTGCTCATTCTCCTTCTTGATCTTATTGATCCTCTTCCTTCGAACAACCCGTCTAAACTTCACAAACACAAACAAAAAAGAATCTCATGGATCTCACTCAGTATCTTAGAGTGACCCGCTCTGATTCCAATTGAAAAATAAAAGGTTTTTGTTTTAACATAACTAAAGTCATAAAAATAAATCAGCATCTATGCACAAATATAAGAGATTGTTTACGTGGTTCGCTACAAGCCTACATGTCTGGTGAGCCCATCTGAGTTCCTCTACATCTATTAGGTTCTGAGGTGGTCTTACATGAGTGAGTTCCCCCTTTCTCCAGTGTCTTCTTTACTAATTCTCTCACGATCAAAACATAGAATGAGATCCCTCATTCCCGACAACTATCTAGACTCTCCTTAAACGAAATTCTCCCCATAAAACTCATGTATACATAAGAATGATAAAATAACACTCAATCCCCATGGAAACTCCTCGACCCTTGAATCTTGAACTTCGGCTCTATTATGGTTTGGAGAGACACTTTGGAGCATCTTCTAGTCCCCTTTCTATTCTCGTACTTTAATATATCTTTGAATATTTTCCTTGATTTGCAAGGTGATCTCGAATTCGTGTTTATAGAAGGTTACCTTGATTTCTCAAAATTTTCCTTTGAAAGCTAGATTTTATCTCCATAAATATCTCATCAAATATTTTGATTTGGCTTATCAAATATCTAGATTTTATATCCATATTTATCTCCTCAAATATTTTGATTTATCTCCATAAATATCTCTTCAAATATTATGAGTGATCCAGAGTACATAATATGCTATAGAAGGAGACCTAAAGTTTCGCCTAAGATTATGCCAACACATTATCCCTAACAATAATGATTCATAATTCCTATTTATTAGGGCATTTTGGGATCAAAAAATAGTTCAAATGCAAAGTTAGACATACAGACAAAAGTCAAGGACATTTTTTCACCTTATCCCTAGGTTTTACTAATATCAAGTTTTTAACTAAGTTTCCAAAGCTTTGTAATTGGATTTTAGGAGTTCATTAATACCCAATCCAAGCTTATTAAAAAGCGTATACCAAGAACGTTAAGATGAAGACAAGGGTGTACTAGATTGATTAGTACTCAAAAAGTGCTATTTTGAACCCTGTTTATTTAAGGTTTTGAGCACTTTTTATGTACTAATCAGCGTAATTAACCCAATTTGCACATTACGGTCCCTACCATTCTACTGATCGCATTTGGTGGCAAATTTTGCAGTTTTTGCGAGCTAATTATGCCAAAATTGTTGAGTCGATCCAAGCACGAAGAATTTAAGTCAAACTCAGCATTGTAGATCAGATCCTAAAAGGAAAGAAGAGCAAAAAGTGAAGAACAATGGATCAACTGCGGGGTCGCACTCTGTGGTAGCATTCATGCCTCGCGCCTTGTTCATCCTGCTCGTTCACCTTTTGACGTTGTGCCCTGTTTGCATTTTTTTGGTTTCTTCCGATATTATCCCTGTAATAGCTTTTGGTTTTGTTTTTTTTGGTAATTTCCCATACATTGAGCACCTATATAAGCCTCAGTTTGTACAAACTTTGGATTAATCACTTCACTTTTGGCAATAGACGGTGGGCGGCAGTTTCGCCGTTGCTTCCTCCTTTCTCCATTTTCTTTCCTTTTCTCTCCCTTTCTCGGCTACCAAACACTCCTCTGAGGATGACAACTCAGAGGACGGTTGGCTAGACCTCTTCCTCATGAAGGAAGGCCACTTGGAGTACAGTTTTTGAAGGTAAGCTGCAAGTTCTACTGTTTTTCATGTATGCAGTTATGGGTATTTGCGTTCCTGCTTCTCACCTTAGGTTAAAATCTCCTAGGCACACCCTCACTAACGTGTATTTGGCAAGCTTTTTGGTTATAGTGGATGCTTATCACTAGATCCATTGTTATCCAGTTAGTTGTTTCTATTGATTCTTGTGGGTAGGTTTTTTGAGATATGTTATCGCAGATTAGGGACATTTATGCCCAGTTAAATGCTATGTTGAAGGAAATTTTATGGTTTAGGTTTTAAAGCCAAATGAAGATCCGGTTCTGGAAGGTGACTGTATGTCATCCTCCCTAACGGGGGGCGAGGCGACGAGAAAGGATCAGAGGGCATGTTGGTTTCCTTAAAACCCTAAACCAGTGGTCTGACACTTCAAGGGGTTCTATTTTACATTTTTCTTTACTTATTTTATTTTTAATCTGAACCATCCAAATCCCTTGTTTTTAGAAAAACCTTAAAAATCCAAATTGAAATTCACCATTTTTGAACTCCATTGCAAATCATTTGTCTGAAAGAAAACCATCTTTGAGTTAAACCTAGAGCGCTATCTTGCGGTAGCTTTGCTACGGCGTCAGGAAGAGCCCAGGATAACTATCATTGATTCGGGATCACCTGCGTAGCGCGAATCAAATGGCGCCGTTGCCGGGGATGGTGCCTAAGTGCATTTGACAAGCTATGAAACACTTGTCATCCTCATCACAAGTTCTGGTGAATTTTCCTTTTATCATTTTCTTTATCGATTTTTGAATTTACTTTTGTTTCTAGCGAAGTGCATGTTCGATTAGGGTAAGCTAGAAGGCTGCGGTGATCCACAAACATGAATCAAATGGAATACCTGGGAAACACGTATTAGTCGATGCGAGGGAAACCTTAGTGCCCATAGGTCCGCGAGGGATTCTGAAACTCTCCATGGATGAATGTGCCTCATGCATAGTGCCTCATTTAAGCATTACCATATGGAAATTCTTACAAACCTAGTTGGAGGAACCACCCTAAACCACTCATAGGAACGGGAGCCTCCATGATATGCACCTCCTGCTTCTCCATCTTAATACTTAACTCTAGTCCTAACCACCTGATTAAATTTCTCGATTGAGCAAGCGTCTTAAGCCTTACCAAATTTGGTGGGTGACGTTGGCGGAAAACGAGAAGAAATTCAATGCTCAATTGAGTAAAAAATTCATACTATAGAGAAAACTCTCTAAACAAAAAATTGATGGACTTCAAGTGAAATGAGGCATAAATTTGACAACCTACGATTACTGTTTGAAGCACTTGTCAGCATGTTCATCGAGAAAGAGAGTGAAGAGGAAGAATGCCTAAGTGACACCATGAGGCGGTGTTAACGCGGCTATTATTGGAATCTTAAGACATTGGTGATGTTGTCTACCCATGGGAGAAGGAAGCGAGTCCCTGTTGCGAGACGGTGGAAGAAACGGAACAATTTACCCACCTTTCTTAGTCCACATCACGCCTTCACATCACAATCCCAACCTAAAACTCCTGGCTGGTGAAGCCAGGCCATCCACCTTTCTTTGCCCATACTACAAAACCCGGGAAGTTGAAGTGGCGCTGCTCGGACTTTGCCCTCGTAACCTGACGGTTGCTCACGTTGCATGGCATAGTGGATGGATTCGATCTTTAGTTGGATTTGGAGCACGAACCTCGACATTTCCTAAGTTCCACCGAGTTCAGCCTCCCCAAGGCTTAGGAACAGATTTTAGAGGCTTTCAGTCTCCCAGCACATTTTCATTTTATCTTATTTTATTTTATTTTACTTTGAGTTAGTTAATTTGTAATTCTAGATTTTCTCATTTTAGTTAATATTTGTTTTTAAGCAATTTTCAATTTTACGTAATTTTTCTTAACTTTTAATGTTTATTTGCGAGTTTGGGTAAAAATTTTCTGTGAAGTCGAGTGAAAGTTGCAACTTCTGAAATTTCGCGGGTTCGCGAATTTTAAGCACTACAATGGCTCTTCTTGTTATCTCACACTTACTTGTGCACTATTTTGTCATTTGTGATAAAAATATATATATATATATATATATATATATATATATATATATATATATATATATATATATATATATATATATATTAAAAAAATTGTCTCTCATATATATATATAAATTGTTTTATTTATTAAAAATTTTTTTTTTCGCATGTTTGCGAAATTTCGCAGCCCAATATTGTTTTCATCATAACATTTTCATTCGAACTCCGATTATGGCGTTTTTGGTACCGTTGGAAATCTTAGAGAGTGTAGAATCCAAATATAGCCAGAAAGAACACTTTTTTAATTATTATAAAAGTGTAATTTTCAAAATGCTCTAACTGGTCATTTTTTTTCCTCTATTTTCTTCTCCTAACTTGTTTATTTGAAGCCCAAACGGAGTGAATAAGGTGTTGATGGAAAGCTTGTGAAGTCACTATCGAAAGAGCACATATCATCAAGGAGGTAGCACTTCCTTCTCTAACTTTCCAATTCGAGCCCCATTGAGGACAATGAGACATTTGGTTGGGGGGGGGGGGGAAGTTAGCAAAGGAAGTGGCATGTATTTATGTTTTTGTTTTTATTTTGAGCAAGCCCATTTGTGATGTTCGGTGGCTTGCTGGTTGTCCTTTGTGAAGTTGTTATACTATCTTTGCACTTTTTCAAAAAATTGGACCCTTTACTTTATTTTTTTTTTTTTTTAGGTGGTTTGCCTAACACGCAAGTTGGAAAATTGAAACTTTGTCTAATCATGTTGATGTTAGAGTGATGCCATGCCTAGTTGAGTGGATGATTAGTTGAATCCTTGCTGCTTTTGACCTTTTTCTTCCACCTTTAGCTAACCACACACAGTGCACATTAGTTTTCAACAATAGGCTGAAAAACTGCCTACCTCCTAAACTTTGCAAAACCTACCATAGTTTCGTTGACTACCTTTAATAGGTTAAGGACCCCCATGAATAGAAGGCCAATGTGTCTTCCAAAATAAAAGAAGAGAAAAAGAAAAATCAAAAAGAAAAAGAAAAGAAAAAGAAAAGAAAAAGAAGAAAAATTGCAACGCTTTGCCTTGAAACCCGAGCACGGTCCGAGGGGTATATGGCAGCTTTTAAAGCTCGATTGCCACTAAGCGGCCCGGATTTGGGAGCCACCGACTTAGTGCCTCGCTACATAGGGTGGATGGGTGGAGTTTAGCAAGTTGTAGGTGTTGGAGTTTGAAATCATTTGGAGTCGAGTGAGAGCACGAGAAAAGTTAGTGGTCAGATCCTTATGACTTGGTGCCCTAAGCCTTAATTGGTTGGGAGTCATCGGTGATCCGTTACATGGACTTTGGTGAGGTCGATTCCTCGGCATTGCACCCCTATGACACAGAATTGTGGGATAGAGTGGGTCTTGTTCTGGCCCCAGGTTGGTTGGTGTCTACAGGTAGGCGGTAGCTTGGTTGGGGGAAGAGTGCAGTTTAGCAGTTTATTGTTGAGAACTGATCAAACAAACATTTAGGTTTTGGTGGAAGTCTTTGGTTGATTCACCGAGAATGAGGCTCTTTTGATACTCAATTTTGTATGACATTCATTCTCTCAAGATAGTTATTGGGCAAGGGTTTGATGATTCTTATTTAGGGTTAGGCATTACTCATTCACAACCTTTTTGAAATATAATTTTGATTTTGTTTAGTATGCTCTCTGTTTCTTTCTTTCTTTCATTCTTCAGGGATTAGCAATGTGTAGGTTAGGGTGTGATTAGTACTCGAGTCTTTATTTTGAACCTGTTTATTTCGGGTTTTGGGCACTTTTATGAACTAATCCCAGTGGTCTTCCGATTGCATTCTGATCCCTACCATTCTCTTGATCGCATTTGGTAGCCAAATTTTGTAGTTTTTCTGAGCTAATTATGCCAAAATTGTTTAGTCGATCCAAGCACGAAGAATTGAGCCAAACCGACGTGGATCGGATCTAAAGGAAGAAGAGCGAAAGTGAACATGATGGATCAACGTAGAAATGCTTTTCTGCGACCTTTGTTCATGCCTCAGCGCCTTGTTCATCATGTGCCGTTCCTGGCACGACGTTGTGCCCTATTTTGCATTTTTTGGTTTCTTCGATATTATCCACAACGTAATAGCTTTTGGTTTTGTTTTTTGGTAATTTCCCATGCGGCTTTATATAAGCCTCAGTTGGCCTGGCTGGATTAATCGCCTTTTGGCAATAGGCCGGTGGGCGCGTTTGTGGGTGCTTCCTCCTTTCTCCATTTCTTTCCTTTTCTCTCCCTTTCTCATTTGCAAGCCTCTACGAGCATAATGACTCAGAGGATGGTTAGAGTAGACCTCTTCCTCCTTGAAGAGGAAGGCCCGCTGGAGTACCGAGTTTTTTGAGGAGTAAGGCTATGAGTTCTCGCATTTTTCATGTATGCAGTTATGGGTATTTGCGTTCCTGCTTCTCACCTTAGGTTAAAATCTCCTAGGCACACCCTCATTAACGTGTATTTGGCAAGCTTTTTGGTTACAGTGGATTCTTATCACTAGATCCACTGTTATCCACTTTGGATTGTTTCTATTAGTTCTTGTGGGGTAGGTTTTGAGATATGTTATCACCCAGTTAGGGACATTTATGCCAGTTAAATGCTATGTTTCAAGAAGGGAAATTTTAGGGTTTAGGTTTAAAGCGAATGAAAGATGCAGTTCGGGAAATGACTATATGTCATCTTCCTTTAATCACGAGAAAAGGCCCAGGAGGGCATGTTGGTTGCCTTAAAACCACCCCAAACCGGTGGCTGACACTTCAAGGGTTCTATTTTACATTTTTCTTTACTTATTTTATTTTAATACGAACCATCCAACTCCTATTTTTGCAAAACCTTAAAAATCCAAATTGAAATTCTGAATTTTGAACTCCATTGCAAATCATTTGTACAAAGAAAACCCATCCACGAGTTCGACCACTAGAGCGCTATATATATATATATATATATATATATATATATATATATATATATATATATATATATATATATATATATATTTGACAATACTTAATATTAAATAATAAGTATGATTTTGTAATAAATAGATTGTGATGAATTTCTCAAGTCGATCTTTATGTATAACTAGGCGTCTCCCTTTCCCCTCATTTTCTCTCATCTTATTATTTTTTAACCCCTTTTCCTCAAGGAAGGAGGGGTGATTTTTTTTATTTTTTTTGTCATTCTTGGCCTGAAATCACCCTCTGCATTTCTTTTTTGCATTTTCTTGTTTAATAAAATGGTTATTTCACAAAGATTTAGGTCTTATTTTGTTTTTCGTGTTGTCGTCGTCTAATTGCGGCGTTTGGTTTATCGTCAACTTGTTATGACGTTGTGCTTTTTATCGTCTTTTTCTGGCATTTTATTTATATGGGGCGATTCAGACAGGAAAAAAATATTCGATGAGTCAAAGATATCAAATTATGGTCACCAATATGTAAATATTATAGTCACCATATTATCAAATTTATAGGCCTTATGCCAATTTATTATGCTATTAGCCTAGATATTGTTTCATTATTTATGGTTTTAGCATTGATCTATCAGCAAGTTTGAATCAATAAAATTATATTTTCAGCGAAAAAAAAAAAAAACTGGCGTCTTCAAAGCACGAGCCTGACTCGCTTAAGCCCGACGGACTGGCGGATTTTTAGAAGACTCGGGTTGCGGCTTTCATTTAGGCTAACAAGCTGACCAGAGCCTACGGGCCCTTATGCCGCCCTCACAGAGCCCTTATCTTTGGCCCGTAAGCTTGCTTACATACCCTCCTGGCCTATGTTATTTAAAAAAATATATTGTAACTCAGTACATATATATATATATATATATATATATATATATATATATATATATATATATACCTATATATATATATATATATATATATATATATATATATATACTATATATATATATATATATATATATATATTTATTTATTTATTTATATATATAAGTTTATTATATAAATCAAATAATGGTGCCATTTAGTTTGTGCATTAGTATAAGCGTGTGAGGAAGAGTTAGAATACAAATATTCTTTTAATTATTGGGCTGTTGAATTAACTTGTCCCATGCCAAGTCAGCAGGTTGGGCCCACGAACCTAAAAATAAGTGAAGGTCAACGAGTCTCTAATCAATCAATAGACCCATTGGTCAGAGCCGACCACATGCCTCATTTCTCAGGATTGGGCGACTTGACCTAGCTCGTTTGAGATGCTTATGGCACATGAGAATAAGAAATAAATAATTTAATTTCATTCTTATTCGTCATTAGATATGAATGAATTTGATTATTTTAATTTTTATACTTAGGACACTAGGATATAAACTTGTAAATACTATTTATTTACATTTCAAAATGAGAATGCAAACAGAAAAAAAATAAATCGATCCTAATATCCATATATTTTCAATAATAATAATAATAATAATAATAATAATTATATACTATTATTCTTATTTAAAAAGAACATCAATTAACAATTTTATTATGCTAAATAATAAGACATTAAGAATAACAATATTTGCTTTAACAAATAAAAGATGATAAAAAATCACTACTTTAATGAAAACATAAAAATAATGTGACACCACAGGCACGGGGAGTGGGTTGATAACGAATCCAACTACGGAATACATACGTGAAGTCTCAATGCCACAAAACAAGTGTCTCTCTACCCGAGACTCATACTTAAGTAAAAAAAATGGCCACGTCGGGCCCATACGTCCATACTCACCAAAATGCCACCAACTATATTACAATAGTTTTCAAGAGTTAATTACACTCTTAAACAAACATGTATCGATCATAATGTTTCATACATGTTTTACAAAAATATACAATCAAACCACATCGACTTTGCATTTAGGTCGTGACATTCATTGTCATTTACTCCTTGAGAGGATTCGAGGCGGGGAGTCCGGCGTTTGGCAGAAAGCGTTGGTTTCTGAATGTTAAGGAGTCTCACCTTTGCTTTATAAGGTGAGACTTCATATTTAGAAAGAGAGGTTTTTTTTTGGTTTGAGTTTATCAAAGTGTGGTGTTTAGGTGATAGCCTCGGACGAGTTTCGGTTCGCGGACGTGTCAGTGTTGGCGCTTATTGCTTGTCCGCCTTGTCCGTTGTATCCTCGCCTGGGAAACACGTCGGCGACTTCTCCGAGCACCGACGTGGACGACGCCCAACTGTTTTAAGGAGATCAGGACGCTCACGAGACCTCTCTACAATTCTCAGACACTGGTTTCCAGTTTTGTTCTTAAAAATGGATATCGGGTTCGTACACCATGGCTCCCACGTGATCCGCCTGCCGGCAACCCCTATCATGACACAAAGACCGGGCCATGCCTACTACCGTGCTCATCTCTCTCTCACTGAGAATAACCAGAGAAATTCGCGACTTAATTTCAAAAGGTGACGTTGAAAGATGTCGTTTCATTTGACCACTCAATCTACATGAGATTCTCGACTGAAGAAGCCCGGCTCAAAGTTAAGATGAGCGATATCCAAGTCATCAATGTTGTGGATGCTTGGAAACATTCTGACTTTCTCGTGCAGAACCACGCCATGAATGCTTTTAAACCGATTCTCTATACAATGTGTATACAGATAAGAAAACAGCTAATGAGCTATGGAATCACTAGACCGGAAATATAAAACCGAGGATGCCAAGGCCAAAATGTTTGTCATGGGTCGATTCCTCGATTATAAAATGGTAGATTCCAAGACCGTGGTCACTCAAGTCCAAGAACTTCAAGTAATCCATGAGATTCATGCCGTAGGAATGATGTTGAGCGAACTCTTTCATGGCAGCTATTATTGAGAAACTGCCTCTTGAAAGACTTCAAAACTACCTCAAACATAAGAGAAAGGAGATGAGCATCGAAGATCTAGTTATTCGACTTCGCATCGAAGAAGACAATAAAGGATCTGAGAAGAAAATGGCACACAATCCCAATGAGGCTAAGGCTAACTTTGTGGAACATGGTCAAGGTTCCAAGTTCAAAAAAGGCAACAACAAAGGAAAAGGCATCTGCTTCGTGACCGTGCGGTTTGTCTAAGAAGCAAAGTTCATCGGGAAATGCTTCAACTGTAAAGCAAGGTCACAAATCTTCGATTGGCATCAAGAGAAACAAACTCAAGGTAGCCACTGTGTTGATGACATCTCCAAGGATGTGTTCGAAATTGACCTCACCGCAAAGGATTCCCAGGTGAACTCGTGGACCAAACTTCAAGGAATGGTGGATTGACACTGGTGCTACCCGCCATGTATGTTCTGATAAGATGATGTTCTCCACCTTTGAACTAATTGAGACTGGAGAAAAGGTGTTCATGGGGAACTCTGCCACATCGAATATCAAAGGGCAAGGCAAGGTGGTCTTGAAGATGACTTCAGAAAGAGCCGACTCAATGTGGTGTTATATGTACCAAATCCGCAAGAACTTGGTGTCCGCCTTTGTCGAATAGTCATGGATTTCTAAGCAGGTTTGAGTCAGATAAATTTGTTCTATCAAAGAGCCGGAATGTATGTCGGAAAAGGGTATATGAGTGGGCGGTATGTGGGAAGCTAATGTAATGACTATCATTAAGTTAGAAATGAATAAAGCTAGTTCTTCTCGCTTTATTCTCGAAATATCTAATCTATGGCACAGATTGCACACGTTAATTACGATACATTGCGTAAATTAATTAACTTAAATCATATACCAACTTTCCAAATTGATGCAAAGTACAAAGTGTGAAACTTGTGTTGAGGCAAACTAACTGTGTCATCTTTTCAAAGTATTGAGTTATCACACTCGAACCTCTCGACTTAATCCATAGTGATATATGTGACTGGCCAGACAAACAAGAGGTGGTAATAAATATTTTATTACCTTTGTGGATGATAGCACAAAGTACTGTTATGTGTACTTACTTAAAAGTAAGGGTAAGGCGATAGAGAAATTTGTTCTCTACAAAAACGAAGTTGAGAATCAACTCAATAGGAAAATTAAAGTGTTGAGAAGTGATCGAGAGATCCATTTCTGTTGACCTTGTGCTCAATATGGATTATACATGAAACTACAACACCTTATTCGCCACAATCTAATGGAGTGGCCGAAATAGGAAAATCTCACTCTAAAGAAATGATGAATGCAATGCCGATAAGTTCTCAAGCCTACCACAAAACATGTTTGAGTAGCTTATTTATCTCTAATTACCTTCTAAATAAGGTACCTAAAAAGATAGCAGAAAATACTCCATATGAGTTATGGAAAGGAATGAATCCATCCCACAAATACTACAGTGTGGGGATGTCTATCTAAAGTGGCAGTTCCTCCACCCAAAAAGGTGAGAATAGGACCTAAAACTATTGATTGCATCTTCATCGGGTTATGTACATCAATAAGGTTTGCTATCGATTTCTGCTTAGCAGCCCAATATCCCTGACATATTCACCCAACACGATAATGGAATCGAGGAATGCATCATTCTTTGAGGATGTGTTTCCATACGGATCCAAGGAAAAGCCTAGTTCATCAAAACGAGTGTTGGAGACTATTCATGAAAATAGTCAGGATGAAGATACTCTATTGGCAGGTGAACCCAAGCAAAGAAGATATAAGTGACGTAAAATCATCCGGTCCTGCATTTTCCGACATACATGCTCGAGGGAACCTCAAACCTATAAAGAGAGGCGTGAACTCTACTTGAGAGTCTCATGTGGAAAGAGGTACTAAAGTGAAATTGATTCCATACCATAACCATACTGGAATTAGTAGATCTTCCATCTAAGTTGTAAACCTCTAAGTTCCAAACGAATTTTAAGAGAAACTGGAAAGGCAGACGGATCAATAGACAAACATGGCGTGGGGCAAGACTTGTGATCAAAGGCTATAGGCAAACCGAGGTCCGGGATTGTTTTGACACGTATTCTCCTCGTGACGAGAATAAACTCCATAAGGATATGCTTGCAATTGCCGCACTTAAAAGATTCAGGTACATCAAATGGATGTCAAGATGCCCTTCTTAATGGAGATTTGAACTTAAGTAATCTACAGCTTTGAGCAACCCGGTGGGTTTTTTGCTCCGAGACAAGAAATGAAAGTCTCTGTAGGATTGCGAAACTTGTATGGATTAAAAATGCTAAATCAAACAATGGTACGAGAAATTTTTGATAACGCGGTGTTGTCACATGGGATTCTAAAATCAATGAATGCGACAAGTGTGTCTATGCCAAAGATGACAGAACAACATGGCTGTCATTGTATGTTTAAATGAGATTATTGCTCATTGTTTTGAGTGATGATAAGATGATTACATCTACCAAGAACATGTTGAATTCAAGATTTGACATGAAAGACAAGGGACTTGTCAGATGTTATTCTTGGGGAATAAAACAAAAACACGATAAGATTCGCAAGCTATCGTGGGTCATTAATTATGCTGACAATATTCCCTGGGAAGTTCGATAAGGACAAATCCGCAGAGCCAGAACACCTAGGATAACTCACACTTTTCCAAGAATAAAGGAGAGAGTGTTGCTCAAGTAGAATACTCTGTGGGTGATAGAGTCTAATTGCAATTTAATGAGTCAGACAAGACCGTACATAGCCTATGCAATAACAAACCCGAGTAGGTAATACACTAGCAATCCCGGAGCTATGCATTGGCAAGGAATAACATAGTATTAAAATACTTACGATTCACTGCGACTATGGTCAAAGACCACACAAGATATCCCATTGTACTCTGAAGGATACAAGGATGCTAATTGATATCTAATGTTAAAGACTCAAAATCCCATAAGGGTTATGTCTTTACAATCGGGAGGTGCAAAGGGGTATCATGGAAATCCTCAAAACACTGCTATTGCCGTATCCACAATGGAACAAAGAGAAGCACTAGACAAATGTGGGGAAGAGCGTAATGGCTGCACGCCACTTCCCAGAGGACATTCCAAGGTTGCCAAAGCCGCCTCCAATATGCATACATCAGATTACTAATCGCTATTGGTAGAAAGCACAAAACAAGATGTATAATGGCAAGTCTAGACATATCCGTCAGACACAATACCATTAAACAACTTCAACTCGGGTTATCTCTATAGATTATGTAAAAATCTAAGGATAACATTAAGTGATCCGCTAACCAAAGGGTTAAACAGAGCTGGTTGAAAAGTCACTTAAGGAACGGACTAAAGCCCAGAAAAGAATAAGTCGATGCAATGGATATCCAACCTAGTCGACCGGGAGATCCCAAGATCTAGGTTCAAAGTGAAACCAATTGTAAAGACTTCATACAATCATCGTGGGATATTATCGTGTTCATTCCTATGATGAACAAAGGATGCTCATAAGAAGGTTAAGCCATGCTTTTAATGATCTCTACATTGGCGAAGAAAGTAAGAGCTACCTTAATTTACAGAGAGGATCACCTATGGAGTGAAGTGGGGCCGTCGTAGGGAATTGAATAGGGCACAATTTCTATTAAACTCATAACTTGTATGATGTTCATGGCCAAATGTGACATAAAAGTGAGAACTCGAAATATGTTAGAAGATTCCTGGTAGTGGAATATGTCATCAAGCCACACCAATGACAGAATGGGTCTAAGGACATCATGTCTACCACTATTAGTAGAGTAACATATTTTATGTAGTTAAGGCTTCAGCGATAACACCAATTCTCTCCTATGCGTGTGTTTTTCCTCATGAATCTATCTCCGCTTCTTTAGGATCTTTGGTCATGAATGTCATTCATGTGGGAATGGTTGGGAATAAAATGACATTCATTGTCATTTACTCCACCTGAGGAGCCTAAAGGGCGGAGTCCAACGCCGTCATTAAACGCTGTTTCTCGACGTTAAGGGTCTCACCTTAGCCTATATGAGACTTCTATTTTAAAAGAGGCTTTTTTTGGTTTCTTTGAGTTTATCAAAGAGTGCGGTGCTCGGGTGATGCCTCTGACAGAGTTTCAGTCACTGAGCAAAGGTTCAGGTGCCGAGCATTGCTTGTCCGCCGTTGTATCCGGGAAACATGTCGAAGGACTTCTCCGAGCACCGGTGAGACACTAACTGCTTTAAGGAGATCGTGACTCACGAGACCGACATTTTCGTAGATAATTGGTTTCCTGGGTTTGTTCTTGTAATGGTCTTTCAGCTTTGCCTTTCTCTCTCTGTAATCCTTGTAAATGTATGTAACACTTTCTTCTCAAAAGCGGCCTCTATGAGCGTCAGGTCTTCCCGAACACTTCCTCAGACTAAAAGGGGATCCCACGACGGGCGAGGAATGCCCAAAGAGTGATAATCTCCCTACAAGGGTTTTTCCCCCACCCAAGACTACGCACACAAACACACACATTCAAGTCAATCTGATGATCATACTCGAATGTCTACATGCCCAATCCTACGCCTCTCGAGTCCTCACCGACTCTTTACACATGCTTATGCCATGTATGAAAATCAAGCCAAACAAAAGATATTTTTTATTTGTGGAACCTCTCCCTGATAGTAAATACATCGGGACAATCCTCCGAGTGAATTTGTCAAAACTCTCCGAAACAACTCATGGGCTTCTCCGATGTGAATTGTTAGACGATTTCCCAACACAATTCTTCGGACAACTTTTCGATAAAATTATTGGACAACCTTTCGAAGTATTTCATGTCATGCACTCACACCTACTATTCTAGGGTTCCCTAGTGCATATTAAATGCAATATGCCAATTCACAACAATTCATGTTAATATATCAAGCATGCATATATTAACAAAAGTTAACATACAACAACATGTTATTCATCGTAAGCAATAACACGAAATCGGCTCACATGGGCCAATAGAAAACTGGCAGCTCAACTTGAACTGGCCCAAATCCATCACTAACACACAATTAGGACCACCCAGTTGCGCTCCAAACCTAACCCGATTGTCCCAAACAAATCAAAATTTAAACTTTCCTGTCCCACCGGGACCTAAACACACAAATTTTCTCGGCCCCAAACATACAAGTGGGATCAACTTTGCCTTTGTTGTCTCAATTCTGGGACTCACTTTAATCGATCATCTAAAATTCTAGAGAGAAGTAGGTTTCTCTCTAAAACTCTCTCATTCTTCTATCTTTTCTCTCTTCTTTTTCCTCCTAAACCCATTGGGAGAAGATGGGGTCAACTGTGTCCCTCTCACTCCGCTATGTCAAGCCCACCCCGCCTCAGATTACACCTTATCCCCTTATTCATCTACCACTGATTGCCACCTAATCACATATCACAATAATGCCTCTCTCTTATGGGTCCCATTTGAGCTCATGTTTGACTCATTCTACACTACGACATCGTACATCTCTTGAGCCACCTCACACGCCAAGTGTCCCGCACCACTCGGTGCTCGAAAACGCCAAATTCGATTGTCTCGACCACGAAATTCAATGTGGTAGCTAGATTTCGCAAGATGATTTAAACGGTGAAGTCCGTTTTGTCATCCGAGATCTAAAAAAATTCCGAATTTTGACCGAAATTACCATTTTACCATTTTTTTTAGAAAATTAGTATTTTTTGGGGTTTTACAAATAAAATAATAATTTTAAGATATTATGTATCATATTCAATCCCAAGGGAATCAAAATGGATTTTCTTAGATTTTATCTAATGAGTACATTAATTTTATATAAAAATAATTATCTACTAAACTAATTTAAAAAATCAATATTCTATCTTTATCTAAATTTTAAATTTAAAATACATGTTCAAAGAGTCAATACAAACTTACAGAGAATTAGAAATATTAGAGCTTTTCTGAACCATTTCTATTACACCAAGAATATCTTATGCACAAACACCATACATGGGAGAATAGATCTTGATAAACATGGTGAGTTGAAATGTATTTTTGAGAACAAATTGATCAGAGTAAAAAGTTGTGAGACATCTCATGCTTTTGTATAATAAGTAGTACAAGTAGTATGTAGAAATTTTATTTTTAGAAATTAAGAACACTTGATGAAATATATAAATGTAAATTTAATATATACATAATTTTCAAGATTAAGGTTGAATTCTCACTAATGAGTGAGATTTTCATTCATATTACAATTATGTTATTATTATTATTATTTATAATTTAGGTTATCCAAACATAGAAATAGATAAATTTAAAAAAAAAAAGAAGATATTGATTCACACTCATAACTTACTTGTACCAAACATAGCTTAATATTTCACAATCCACATATAAATGGCTACAATATAATCATTCCCAATACTACTTCAAGATATTATATAGAGGAAAGCAGGAAGAATTTGTTAGAGATAGATTATGGAGATGGGGAAACTTAAGGTGATTGCAACAATTTGTTTAGTGTTTTTGATGATTGTAGGGCATTCTAATGCGGCTTCCAAATGCTATAGAATGTTAGTGATACTTGGTCCTCGTCAGAATTCATGATGATCCTTTAAAGTACAATGGGATTGCATTGTAAAATGTGGGAAACTTTCGACACTCACTGACTTGGTGAAAATTGTGCATCAAAATATTGTGACAACCAAAAGCTTGGTATTTTTCTTGCCTATTCTCACTGGTATATTATGTATTTCCATACATACTTTTATTTCAAAAGAAAAAAATAATCACACAAAACATGTGTAGGAGTCTTTGTTTTAACTGCTTTTGTTCTTTTATTTTTTATTTTTTTGTTTTATTATCTTAGAAATTTCAAATATTTGACAAAATTTCAACTCTGATGATTTTGATTATTATGACAATACTACTCAAGAGGCAAAAGATAATGAGGTAGACACATAATTCCTAATTTAATTTGTTTTGCTTATTATTATTTTTATTTTGATATACATAAGTTGGTGGTAGTTCTCACTTCTATACAATGGTATTTAATTGCTTACAAAATAAAAGGATTTAAGACTTTGAAACCTAGGGAAAGAAAGAAAGAAAGAAATATATATATATATATATATATATATATATATATATATATATATATATATATATATATATATATATATATATAGTTAATTAACATTACTTTTTTTGTGTAGAAAGTTTGATGTAGCAATGTTTGTTCAAATATCTATATGTTCTTTTAGTTTTGTATCGATATTATATTTTGTGTATCTTATTACTGATTTATTTTTCCATTACAATATTTTAACATAAACTAATATTTTTCTTACTTGAAATAGGTTGGTGATGCATAAGAATTTGATTAAAATCTTTGAATTTTGGAAATTTGACATCTTCATCAATTTTTGCCCTGATTTTGACAAGAAGGCATTTCTTGTTTTATTGCAAAATAACCCATTTCTTAAGAAACAATATAAATACATGAAATAAAAAGGCATTTTTGTCCATACGGGTTAATTTTCAAAGCAAAATAAGGGAAATAAGTTAGATTCATTAAAGGGTTATTTGATGTCACGCTTCAATTAAATATTTTTGAAAATTGTCTTAGAAAACAATTTTTGAAAACACAAAGAACACCATATTGATGCTCTCTAAAAAATTGTTGTTTTAGTGTTCTCCATGTTCAGAACACAAAAAATGGAGGCATGTTTGGTTCTTGTTTTTAAAAACTATTCTTAAGAGCAGTTTTTGAAAACAAAGATAACAACTATTTTGGTGTTTTATGTTTGTTCTCTGAATTTAATATTTTTTTTTGTTCTTTCTTATTTTTCAGAACAAGAAAAGGAACTAAACATACTCCATGTTTTCCTTGTTTTTTTAGAAAAAAAAATACTAACCAAACAAGCACAAACAGCCTTTTAGTGTTCTCCGTGTTTTGTCATAACAAAAACTGCTTTTTTGAAAATATTAACCAAACAACCCTCGGTAATCTAGCTTTTTATAAAACCCGAACTTTTTATATCTATAAAAATGGTTAAAACTTTGTTTAATTTTTCTATTAAGATGTTATTTACCATCCAATTACTACTTTTTAGCATATAGGTATTACCTTAACTATGCATGGTAAGCATTAATATTAATGGATGAGATATATAATTTTTTTGATAATTAAGCAGTTTATTACAATGTAATAAACTGTTTCCACTGGACCCGAACTTGAGACCCCTCCTCTTTCCCTGTGACGCTCGCCTTTTTTAAACTTTCTCAACGCTCTACCAACTAAATGCTAAAGTATGTGGATTGATGTTAAGATATATAGGAATTACTATTTTGTGATTATTTTTATAACCAATGCATGGAAATACACTTTTATTCTTATTTTCTCCAATATTTCATCTAATTATTTTTCGTGTTTCTTTTTTGTTAGGAGTCATAAAACCTGAAAGTTGCGTGGAGGGCTGTTCCTGCCTGGAGTTTTGTTCCAAGATGTGCCACAAGGACATTTTATTCCATTAGTTTCTCACAAGATTCACATCTTTTAGGTGTTGTCTTATCTATTTTGCAAATAAATTTGTGAGAACAAATTACCTTAAATAAATTTGTGGGAAGAAATTACCTTAATGCTACTATATTGTTTGGTTTTAATGAATGATGTTACATGAATCTTCTCATTGTCCTAATCCATGTCAAGAAAAGCAAGCAAAGCAAATAAAGCACACCCCACTTATGATATAAAAAACTTGAGTAATATATGTCACTACTTATCCTCATATTGGATAGTTTATCTTATCTATCATAAAAAGAAAAATATGTTATTTCATTTCTTATCAAATTTCATATTTTATATAATCAACTAAACATAACATTGATAATTGAATTAATATCAAATAGTACTATTCTCAAGCATGTTTGAAATAATTCTTAAATTAAAATGACTCTTATATTTCATTTCTTTCAAACCTCCATTTGCAATTGGATTGTGTCCAATAACTAAATTCCTGTTTAGAGTAAATTGTGCAATATTCAAAATTCATCGGATTCCTCAATTGAAAGGGCGATTTGATTTAAAAAAAAAACGAATTTTGGAACTTTAGCTCTTCATCAAAATTTGACCTGATTTTGACAAGAATTCCCTTCTCGTTTTCTTGCAAAAATAACATATTTTTTTAAAAGATAATGTAAATACATGAAATAAAATATATTTTTATCCAAATGGGCTAATTTTCAAGAAAAAACAAGGGAAAGGTTGGATTAGCATATTTAGGGATTATTTGGACATCATTTAAATCAAATATTTATTTGAAAACTTTAGCAACAATTTTGAAAAACACAAAGAACACGGCTTTGATGTTCCTAAAAAAATAGTCGCTTTAGTGTTCTCCTTGTTTTTTAGAAAACAAAAAACGGGGCCCTCTTTGGTTCCTGTTTTTGAAAATTATTCTTAAGACACAAACACACGGCTCTGAACCATATTCTTATTTGAATTTAGTGTTTTTTGTGTTCTCTGTGTTTTTAAAAAAGAGGATCCAAATATGTTCTTGTTTTTTAGAACAAAAAATGTTTTAAAAACTGTAACCAAACAAATTTTTAGTGTTCGTTTGTTTTTTTAAAATTTAAAAACTGTTTGTTATGAATTGCAAAAACTTTTGTGGACGAAAATATCAATTCAAGAACACAAAGATAAAGAATTCAACATAAAGGTGCACGAGGGTTTTAATGTGGTTTAACCAATCATACCTACATCCACGAATAAGAGAGAATCTTTCCACTATTCTGCAAACTAGAGTGCAAGATTGGAGTACGAATGGGCCATGACGACTAGAAAATCACAAAATCATAAAAACCGAGAAAATACCTCAAAACTCTCAATCCAAACCCTTACATCTCTGTCATCAATAATCGAATAGCTTTTACAAACTCATATCTCTCATAACCTTTTTCCACTCGTGGACCCATGATATTTATAGAATTTTCCTAAAAGCTTTCCTTATTCTATATGAACTAATATTGCACTAATATAAATACTAGAATTTACCTATATATTCTTTTACAAAGAAGAATTAATACTAAATAGGAATTTGGGACATATTTTAACAATTTCCACCTTAGATCAAATTCCATCACATCTTGATAAGAGAGCAATCGTCTCCACCTTGAACTGAAATTCCTTTTATCTTGATCTTGTATGCTTTTTAAATATTTTGTTTTTCCAATTATCTTCAACCTAAAGCTCTGATACCATTTTTTATGAATCATGGAAGCTTTTATGGACGAGAATATCAATTTAAGAACACAAAGATAAAGAATTCAACATAAGGGTGTACAAGGGTTTTAACGTGGTTCGGCCAATCATGCCTACATCCATGGATGAGAGAATCTTTCCACTATTATGAAAACTAGAGTACAAGATTGGAGTATGGACGTATTGCGATGACTAGGAAAAAAAATCACAAAATCATAAAATCACAAAACCTTAGGTTGCATACAATACCAAGAAAATACCTCAAAAACTTCAAATTTTCAAACTCTTATATATCTGTACATACCGAATAACCTTTACAAGCTCATATCTCTCATAACTCAAGCTCACTCTCATGACCCATAATATTGGCGTAAGGATATTCCTTAAAAGTTTTCCTTATTCTATAAGAAAACCCACTATACAATAATATAAATACCTAGGAACTATCATATAAAAATATTATTTACAAAATGAATTAATACTAAATAGGAATTTTGAGACATATTCTAAACAATTTTCTATTTAGATGTTATTTTTACCATCAAAGAACTACTTTAATTTTCTATTAAGATGTTAATCTTTAACTATCGTAAGTACTTATTATTAATTGATAAGATAGTATAGTGTTACTATTTTGTGATTACTTTTATAACCAATGCATGGAAATACACTCTTTTATTCTTATTTTATCCAAGATTTCATCTAATTATTTTTCGTGTTTCTTTTTTGTTTGGAGTGACAAAACCTGAAAGTTGCGTGGAGAGTTGTTCCAAGATGTGCAACAAGAACATTTTATTCCATTAGTTTCTCACAAGATTCACATCCTTTAAGTATTGAATTATCTATTATGTTAAATGACTAGAATTTTGTGGTGACTCGAATTGAATTATGACTCGACCCAAAATATTTTGGGAGCTTGACCCGAAAGGGAATTTTTTGTGAGATATGTGGTGGTGATGGAGGGTGAGGGCCGCAATCAATAAAATACTCTCTTTGTCCGTGATTTAAAATACGCCCTGACGACCAAAACCATGTAAATTCTCAGAGCCTTGCGATTTTTTTCCTTTATTTTTCTTCCTATTTGTTGTTTATTTTGCAACATATTATGTAAATAAAAGTGAGAACAAATTACCTTAAATAAATTTGTGGCAAGAAATTACCTTAATGCTACTATATTGTTTAGTTTTAATGAATGATTTTGTATGAATCTTCTCGTTGTGATCCTAATCCATGTCAAGAAAAGCAAGCAAAGCAAATAAAGCACACCGGCCCCATTTATGATATAAAAAAGTTGAGTAATATATTTCACTACTTACCTTCATATTTGATTAGTTTGATCAGAATAAGATATAAGATATGATAAATTATTGGATAATTTACCATCATCTATCAAAAACCAAATATAAAGCAAACAATGTTATTTCATTTTTTATCAATTTCATATTTTGTTTAATCAACTAAAGATAACATTGATAATTGAATTAATATCAATAAAACGTAGTTCTAGTGGTAAAGAGCTTAGGCGAGATAGGGAGGGGAGGGGCCTAAGGTTCGACTCTTAGTACGGACAAACTTGTGAGGAACATAATACTATGATGTAATGCATATTTGAGATATGCATTACATCATAGCGGTAAAAAAAAAATTAATTGAATTAATATCAACTAGTACTATTCTCGATGCATATTTGAGATAATTCTTAAAATAAAATTACTCTTATATATAGGGAAAATGTAAGGGAAAGAAATTTGTGTTGCAAAGTGAGGGATGAGAAGTCTGAATCGATACCATCTAGAAATGGCCTTGTTCGAGGTTTCGACAAACAAGGAATTGCAGAAACAGTAGGGGGGAGAGCTTCTTGTCAGGTGAGAACGAGCCTACGATTATGGTATATGATGTTGTATTGATCCACTTCCAGAGGCTGAATCGATTGTTGTGACACCCTAAAAACCGGGGGGTCCGTTGACCAACTGTCAACCTGCGGAAACATCCGTGGATAGCGTATATCCTGGTACCCACACTGTCTAATCCCATTAATTAGGATCCATTCATCGAGTCTTAGGTAATCACATACCTACGCCCTGACACCATGCTGTGAAGCAAGAGCCAGAATTACTTGTGTATATCATGTGTCTCGATACCACACTATGCAATCCCATTCACCGGGATCCATTTAGCCACATTCAATAGACTTTAATGTTATTTTCAAAACATATTACCATGAGTTTAATTACAAACTCTATTACATACACAGGCATATGCCAAAACTAGTTATGTCCAAAGTTTTACAAAAATAACTATACTAGCCATAGGTCGGCTTTCTTCAACCTCTCGGGCCTAAATGAGTCGCCCACCTGTACATACCCTACACTCTAAAATGTTTCATAGCATGAGCTACGCTAATAGAGGCTATTACTCCCTAAATGCACATGTAATGTCTACTTGGACACATTCACACACACACACACACACACACACACACACACACACACACACATATATATATATATATATGAGAGTATATATATATATATATATATATATATAATAACATTCCAATATAATAATGCAATTCTAATGGAATATTACATGTCATGCCATGAAATGAGATGAGACTCACCCAATGCATGAAAAATCTGAGTCATCACAGATTCCCATCACACAATTCGTAGCCAATGTGTGTAACATCCATCGTCAATGAATTTCATCCAATGATCACTTTGAAACAAAATCAAGTTTTTAGAAATCGAAACTTATTAGATGTTTCACTTTCAAGGATCATTTTATTAACAAAACATGTGTCTTTTTAAGTAGATGAATTTTCAGGGTCTCACCGTAGGCTTCGCACGCCTTCCTACACTTTCATGGGCTTTCACCGTTGGACACATATGTATAACCAAAAATACTGGGACTTTCACCCGAGGGGGAATCTATCCATGCTTGCTACTACCAAACACAAGTTTTCATGCTCGCGACGTTGGAACTCACAACTTTGCTCAACTAAGATTCACCCACTCATCAACCACCAAGGATGGTGTTTGATGACACCATGCACTACACCCATGAATGCGATATCTCAATGCTTATGCAATGCATTATGCCACCGCATAACAATTCCATGTCTCATATGTAATGAATGTCATATGGACAATAAATCATATATCATGATAATTATGTCAAAGGCATATAATTTCCAAACATTTCATCCAATTGCCAACATATTAAAACATCATATATATATTAGCAAGAACAATTAAACACGCATCACAAAATCATGCAATAACACCTTAAAACAATCCACAATTTCGCACTTACAGTCGAACATGCAATTGTACTCACCAAAACAAATGGCACAATCAGCCTCCAAAATACCGTGAACTAGTCCCGCTCAGTTACCAACCTGGCCATTAATGCACCACCAAAACAAATTCCATGAAGTACGAATCAGATCGAAATCACCCAAAATCCGGATACTAACAAAATAAAAAGCCCAACTGGTAGTCCCGAAAATATACTCATAACTAGGGTCAGAGGTTCGATTTAGGTGGATTCAAAAGCCTACATCAAGTTCATCGACAAGTATAATCTACATGAGGGACCTAAGTCTGAAGTCCCTCGATTTCCCACTTGAAAATCGCCCCAAAATCCGCCTAATGTAGGAACAAAACAGGCAAAGATTCCCATATTCGGGAAATTCGCCAGTCACTCTTTAGGGCAAAGACACATCCCTACAAATTCTTAATATGGAAAATAAACCAAAGTAGGAAGAATCTCACTCTGAGTGTAATTCCAATGAATAAATGAATTTTACTTGGTCCGACGAGTTCCGGGTCATTCGAACGCCGATTTCCAACCATTGGAACGCCGATTTCCTTTTCCCTCTCTTTTTCTCTCCATTTCTTCTCTTTCGCTCTCTTTTTTTCTTTTCTTTTTTTCCTTTTTTTCCTTTTTGTTGCTCTCCTACAATCTGGTTTCCCTCCCGTTTTATAGACTTCTCCATTGACATGCATGTGGACACATGGCTTGCCATGTGTCACACATGCATTTTCCTTTGCATGTCTTATGACACATGGCTTGCCAATCCACTACATGAGTCGGATTTGAAGTGTACTTCTGTGAGAACGGAGACATGTATCATCGCATGAACACTGATAAACCCTACAGAACGCCAATTGGTACATAATCGTACTCCACCCTTCGAGCACCCTCGGGGCGGTCCAATATACCCTCGGGCGATAGCTCTCGCTTTGTCGACCGACCGTCTTTCTGTGCATCACCTTCAAGAAGATATGATCATCGACCTCAAACTCTAGGGGTTGCCACCGTATGTCGATGTAGCTCTTTTACTGACTCTGAGCCGTGAGAAGACGTTTTCGTATCAAGTCCACATTTTCCGAGGTGTCCTTTACCAAATCCGGACCTATAGCAGATCTCTCTCCCACCTCTGTCCAACAGATCGAGATCGACATGGCTTCCTATATAGTGCCTCATAGGGTGCCATCTGTATACTTGCCTGATAACTATTGTTGAAGGCGAATTCCATTAAGGGTAAATGCTCTTCCCAACTACCCTTAAGATCCAGGATGCATGCCCGTAGCATGTCCTCTAACGTCTGGATGGTCCTCTTTGACTGATTGACCACCTGTATGGGGATGAAAAGTGGTGCTCATCATCAACTGTGTTCCCATGGCTCTTTGGAAACTCTCCTAAAAATGAGCCGTAAACCTAGGATCTCGGTTCGATGCTATAGAGACTGGCACTCCATGCAACCAGATAATCTCTCATATGTATAATCTGTAGAATTTCTCTAGAGTGAAGGTCATCTGTATGGCTAGTGTGCCGACTTTATGAGCCGAGCCACGATCACCCACACTGCGTCATGCCCTCGTGATGTCCGTGGCAAGTGGGTTACAAAATCCATCGGTGACGCGTTCTATCACTATGTTACCTCTAATGGCCGAAATAACCCTTACTGAATTTCAAGAGTCAGCCTTTACCCGTTGACACGAGAGACAATCGACAAACAAAATCCCCAACTTGCTACTTCATTCCACTCCAGTAATATTGGCGACGAAGATCGTGGTACATATTTCCAGGCTACCCTGATGTACAACAAAACAAGAGCAATGAAACTCCTGTAGGATCTCCTCTCTCAACCGCCACCAGGGAACCATAATTATGCCCCTATATCGAAGACTACCATCCACATGTGAATGACCCAAAATTTTCCGTCACCCGCACCGACCGCACCCGATCCCCCGATGGACGCCATCTCTAGCGTCCCGTTCCCTGACTCAATCACTCCGCTTAGTAGGGAATATGAGCCACCAAACTCCCAAAATAATACCCCGAGTTCGATCTTTGTAAAGGTAGTCCACACCGTCCCACAACCTCGAAAGCATCCGCCACTCCAGTGGAAGCCTAATAGCCAATACGCCTCATGACTTCTTAAAATTGAAAGCACATCAACCACCACATTTACCTACCTAATGGTGCAAAGTGAACTCATAATCGTCTAAATACTCCATCCACCGTGTTGCCTCATATCGAGGTCCCGCCAGGTGTATGTATTTAAAACTCGGTCCGAAACACCTCGAATCGCTTCATCATACGTGTAAAGGGCACCAAATATTTAAGGCAAAGACAACGGCTGCCAATTCCATATCACGGTACTGGCCATGATTCTTTAACTGCCAAGAACCATAAGCCACAACCCTCCCGGAATGCATCAAAACACATCCCAGAGGCATCACAATATACTGTGTACCTTTATCCCCTCTTTGGGACTATCAATATAGGAGTTGAGGTAAGCCTCATTTTCAATTCCTGGAATGCCCTCTCACACAAGTCATTTCACTAAAACTTAACCTCCTTCCGGGTCAATTTCGTCATAGGCATAGCTAATCGAGAGAAGTCCTCAATGAACCTCCTGTAATACCCCTCGCTAATCCCAAGAAATCAGATTCGGCATCGACTGGTCTCTCCCAACTCATAACTGCCTCAACCTTCTCGGGGTCTATTGAGACACCTAAAGCCAATACCACATGACCTAAGAATCTTACCTTAGTAAGCCAAAATTCACATTTTCTAAATTTAGCATACAACCGATGGTTCCTCAAAGCATGGAGAACAATCCTCAAATGATCCTCATGCTCCTCCTCTAACTTGGAGTAGATCAAAATGTCGTCCACAAAGACCACAACAAACTAATCTAGGTAGGGCTAAAAGACCCTATGCATGAGATCCATGAATGCGCCTGAGCACTGCCAACCCGAATGGAATTCATTGTGAACTCGAAATGCTCAGATCTCGCTCTAAACTGCCTTAGGGGATATCCGCTCCCTAACCCTCAACCGATGATACCTATGGGCAGCTTATCTTGGAGTAGACCCGCGCTCCTCTCAGTTGATCAAACAAATCATCAATCCTCGGTAAAGGATATCGATTCTGATCTAACCCACAACTGAACAGTTGGTAGTCACGGCCACCGGCTGGTCTTGTCCTCTTTTGGCAAATGCATCGGAGTGTCCTAATGAGAAATGCTCAATCTCATAAAACCCCTATCCAAAAATTCTTGCAATTGGACCTTGAGCTCTTGTAACTCAGCAAGCACCATTCTATGCCGCATCATAGAAATAAGCGATGTATCAGGGTGTAACTCGGCTACGTAAATTTACATCCCCCGTAAGGCGGAGGCAATCCTCGAGAATTCCCTTTGAAAACATCCCATAACACTCACAAACTACCCAAGGTAGACCAAACTCCTGCCTCGCCTCGTCCTCCAGGGTAAGGTTTGCCAACCAACCTTGCAACTATTCGTGCCACCTAGAATCGTACATGGCTTGGGGCATAGCATCGTGCTTATCTCCCTGAAACATAACACAAACATCATTTGGTGTGTAGATAGTAACCCTCCTACGATCACAATCAATGACGACTCGATGTGCCATCAGCCAATCCATCCTAAGGATAACATCAAACCCCGACATGTCCATGACCCGAAGGTCTATAGTAAGTAGCATCCTTGAGATCTCAAACTCATAATCTCGACATATTAGATCAATACTCACCCTAGTTCCTAGGGGAGAATTCACATACAATGGCTTTTCTAAGGTTTCAAGCTCTAAGCCTAAATCTTTCACACAAGATGCGGCAACAAAAGAATGAGATGCACCAGAATCAAATAACACTCTTACCTATAGGCGAATATCCTGAAAACCGACCCATCCGCAAGGTCGCCCGAGGTGTAATGGCGAGACATGCCCTCGAGTCCCCGAAGTCCCGACTCAGGAGACCTCGTTCGACCTCGATCTCCACCCTGCTCCTTGCCCATTCCGCCTAACCGCAAAGTAGTAGGGCCTCGAGATTGATACCGGCTCTTAGCCAATGGTAGGGTATAGCAAACAATTATGCCTCCTCGTGCACGTCCCATCATGAATGGCACTGAGGTGTCCTATAACTCTGGGATTCCTACCTTTGAGGACAATCCTGCCTCAGATGTCCAGGCTGATGGTAATGGAAACATGTCCCCTGCCCTATCTAGCTTGGAGCCTCGAAGTGTCTCCTACTTTGGGATGATCGACCTTGGCCTTGGCCCTGATAGCCGCGACCCTGTCCCTGAAACTACTACGAAGTAGGAGTCCTCTGCTTCTTCCCTGAGCTAGAAAAAGAAGGTTAGCTCTCCTTCCTCTTATTCTTAACACTCGCATCTCAGATGTTCCATGCATCATCCACTTCCCTCTCAATGGCCATAGTTGTCCCGATCACTGTCCAAGGATCTCAGAGAGAAGTCCTGCTAATTTTACCCTGATGGATAGCTTCACCCATCCTCAAACCTTTCTCACCCGCCATGTCTCAGGCTTAGTCATCAAAGAAATCCAAGCAATTCAAGAAACTTAGCCACATATCTGCACCGTCATCGCTCCTTGTCTCAATCTCAGAACTCCCGGAAGCCATGCCTGAAAAATGTTGGGAAAAAAACTTACTCATGAAGAGCTCTCGAACTCTTCCCTCCCATGTTAATACTTCAAGTCCTCGAGGCTTTAACGTAATCCCACCATATTTAGGGATTCACCCTCTAACTAAACATCGTTAGCTTTATCTTTTGCGGTATCAAGATGATCTCCATAGCCTCCAATATCTTTCCACTTGCTCGAACCAATGATCGTTTATCATACGACTGATCCCTCCTTGAAGGTCGAGGATGATGTTCCCGAACCTTGGAGGTTACTAACCCCTCCACCCATTGCGAGCATGTGCAATGGTAGTAGTTGGCTGCACTCCCGCTGTGTAATAGTAGCGCCGCACACCAATAGCCTCCATGAAGTTTGTTGGTCAAAGGCCTGCGGTGTGAGGTTGTCGCTTCCACCCACCGCCGCCGTCCCCCTTCCTCGGGACGCCACCCACATGTGTCAAATAGCAATTGAGATTCATTTTTTTCTAGTTCAATCAGTGTACGACTTTCATCATCGTCCTCGCCTATTTGTCTTCAACCCCTGGTGTTATACTTCTAACTTACATTCACATATATTATACAAACATGAAATGCACCACACAAATGCAAGATTCAATCTCCAAAACATAAGTCTCTAGTGGTAACTTACATCAAGCTCTGATATCGTTAGATATCCAAAACTGAGGGGTCGCCAATAATCCGTTTCATCTCAGGTTGATCAAAGATACGATAACTGAAATCCACTTCCGCCTTAGTCCCATTTCGAATCATGATTCATTAATTCGAAGTCTGGTGTTAATCATTATTACCTACGCCTCTAACATCATGCCGCGGAAGAGAGGGTTAGAATTACTCCTGGATATCGTGTGTGGTGTCTCGATACCACACCTGGTCCCAATCCCATTCACCGTGATTCGTTTAGGCCAAGCCACATTCACAAATCTTATGTTAATTTTCAAACATATTACTATGAGTTTAATTACAAACTCCATTACAAATACATAAAATGCCAAACTGCTCTTCCCAAAGTTTTAATAAAAGAATCATACTAGCCACTGTAAAGTTGACTTCTTCAACCCCGCCTCACGAGAGCTTCGTCATTAGTATGTCTCACCTAAAACAGCCCGTACAAAAAGCGTGAGCTGTATAAAGTTGTGACACCCCAAAAACCAGAGGGTCCGTTGACTAACCGTCAACCTGCGGAAATATCTATGGATAACGTATATCCTGGTACCCACGCTGTCCAATCCCATTAATTGGGATCCATTCATTGAGTCCTAGGTAATCATATACCTATGCCTTGACACCATGCTATGAAGCGAGGGTCAGAATTACCTGTGGATATTGTGTGTCTCGATACCACACTGTTCAATTCCATTCACCGAGATTTTTAGCCACATTCAATAAAATTTTTATGTTATTTTCAAAACATATTACCATGAGTTTAATTACAAACTCGATTACATACACATGCATATGCCAAAACTAGTTCTTTCCAAAGTTTTATAAAAAGAACTATACCAGTCACATGTCGACTTTCTTCAAACTTTCGGCCTCAAATGAGTGCCGTCCATCAGTGTATACCTTGCACCTGAAATGTTTTCCCATAAAGGGTGAGCCATGCCCAGTAGAGAGACTCCTACAGAGGCTATTACCCCCCTAAATGCACATGCAATGTTCACTTGGACACATTCACACATATATATATCAACATTCCAATAATGTGATGTAATTCGATGGAGGGACCACACATGTCATGCCATGAAATGAGATGAGACTCACCTAATGCATGAAAAATCTGAGTCATCACAGACTCCCATCACACAATGCGTAACCAATGTGTGATAACATCTATCGTCGATGAATTTCATCCAATGATCACTTTGAAACAAAATCAAGTTTTTAGAAATCAAAACTTATTGGATGTTTCACTTCCAATGATCATTTTATTAACAAAACATGTGTCTTTTTAGGTAGGCGAATTTTTGGGCTCTCACCATAGGCTTCACACTCCTTCCTACACTTTCACGAGATTTCACCATTGGACACATATGTATAACCAAAAATATCGGAGCTTTCACCCGAGGGGGTATCTATCCCCGCCTCGCGCTACTACTGCATTACCAAGTTTTCATAGCTTTGCAAACGTTGGAACTCCACCGAACTTTCTTTGCTTAATGGAACTTCAAATTTCACTCATCAACCACCAAGGATGGTGTTTGATGGCATCATGCACTTACACCCATGAATGCGATGTCTAAGTGCATATGCAATGCATTATGCCACTACATATCAATTCCACGTCTCATATGTGATGAATGCCATATGGACAATAAATCATGTATCATGGATAATTATGTCAAAATCATATAATTTCCAAACATTTCATCCAATTGCCAACATATTAAAACATATATATTAGCAAGAACAATTAAACACGTTATCACAAAATCAAGCAATAACACCTTAAAACAATCCACAATTTCAGACCTCACAAGTCGGTCATAACAAACTACCAAAACGGGGCACAATTAGTCCCAAAACAGCCGAGAACCAGTCCCGATTCAGGCCACCAACCGGTCATTAACAGACCACCAAAACAGTCCTTGAAGCTAGCATGAAATATGCACCGAAATCAGTCCAAAATCCCGACACAAATAAACAAACTCAACCGTGGCGTCCCGAAAAATGGGCTATAACTTAGGTCAGGAGGTGTCTCACTTTGGTGATTCAAAACCCACATCAAGTTCACTGATGCGACTACAATTTACATGAAGGACCCGAGTCCGAAGTCCCTCGGTTTCCAAACTAAAAATCAGTCCTAAAATCTGGCCAATGTACAAGATTAAAATAGGGCAGCATTCCCATATTTCGAAATTCGTCAAACACCCCCAGCACACAACCCCACAGCCCTTATGGTGGAAAATAAACTAAAGAAGGAAGAATCCCTTACCTCTTGGAGTGTGCCCTCATCGAATTTTTAAGTATCGGACTTTTACTTGGTCCGACGGAAGTTTTGACCGTCGAAAGCGATTTTAAACGTAGGGAATGCTCTAATTCCTTTTTCCTTTTCTCTGCTTCCTTTCTTCTCTTTCTCTCTCTCTCTTTTTTCCTTTCCTTTGTTGCTCTCCCTCCTACAACTGGTTTCCATCCCATTTTATAGACTTACATTGGGACAGGCATGTGGACACATGGTAAGCCATGTGTCACACATGTATTTGCCTTGCCATGCATCACACATATTTTCCTTTCGCATGCGCCACACATGGTTTTCTTATGCTCTCAGGATGCACATGGCTTTCATGTCACTCGACACCCTGCTACTCCGAAAAAACATGAAATTCGGATTATCTTGGAATTCAATGAAATTCGCCTGGGTAACTAGATTTCGCGAGACGAATTCAATGGTGAGGTCCGTTTTTTCATCCGAGATCTAGAAAAATTCTAGGTTTTCAACATGTATTGTAGTGGCAAGTTCATTGTGTTTTCTTTTCTTTTTTTTTTTTTTGGAAAAGTTCAAATTTACTTGGGTTTTACAATTGTTCATTGGCATAAAGGGTGGCTCCAAGGCTAAAGTGCTAGGCCCATTATTAAAGGGTATCTCACTCGAGTATGTAGTATTCAAGGGATTAGACGGAACCATTACTCAACAGAAATGGTTTTCACTGAAATATCTTATAGCAGTGTTGTAGGCTAAAGCAGGAGGTAATATAGGCGTCATCACTTGCTTCTCATTCTATCATGATTCCTTTTGTAGTTCAAACCATCTTGGCCATGCTTCACAAGAATGTAGAATCTTATGTCTCTTTACCTCCTATATTTATTTTCATTTTGTGAAAATCATTTTCGTAGTTGTCTTATATGACATTTTGGTTAGACAGTTATAAAATTTTTGCTATCTCGTTGAATAACATGTCTCAAATTCCTAATTAGTATTAAATTCCTATTTGTAAGGAATATTTTATAGATAATTTAAGTCATTATATTATTAATATTAAAGCCTTTATAGAATAAGGAAAGTAGTTAAAAAGATCACCATAAATATTCGGGTCGAGGGGAAAGATATGATGGGAGAGAGATGAGCTTGTAAAGCTACAAAGGGTATGTAGATTTGTGAGGAAGAAAAGGATACCCGGTGGAGCGAGGGATTTCACGGTTTAGGATATGGATATTATGAACGGGGAAACATGGATGTTTTGGGAACCCAATTGTATGTTGTTCTACCTCTATAATATTTTATATCGTATAGTGGAAAGATTCCGTGGATGTAGGCATGGTTAGCCGAATCACGCAAGTTCCCGCTACCTTGTGTGAGTTATTCTTATTTTTATTCTCGAATTATTATCATTTACATTAAAGCTTCGTTGACACAACACTATCCTATTTCAGTATTCCACGCGTATGGATTTCTATCATTTTTGAATACGCATTTCATATACAATGAATAGATAATGAAACCAATAAACAATGAAAAATAATGAAAACCAATCACATAACGTATATATGCTTTTTCCAAAAAAGGTAATCCATGTATGACGCAAATGTGTAACGCATAAGATCGTCCAATGAAAAATTGATGAGTGTCCAAAACACTCATATCATACTTGCATCTTTACTTTGTTTTCGTTCTATTTTATATATTAATAAGTACATTATTGCCCTATATATGATTTTTGGGTCTTTTGTGCATTTCAGGTGAATATGGTAGTTTTCGAAAGTTTTGTGGAGATATGAGGAAGAAGAAGTGAAGACCCAACACCAACTTCGCGACGTTTGGTCAACAAAATTCAAAGCCAAAGAGCAAATTAACGTTAGACGCTATGGCGCCACGACGCTATGGTATCACAACGTTTCATATTCCTGACTTCATAATTATAAAAGCACGGAGATCCAATTTTCGAGTATCGGTTTTAAAAACGGAAGAGGAGCTTCAATGATACAGAGCCACCGAGAGATTGTGAAAACTCGTGTCTTTGTATTTCTCTTCTCGAACTACCAATGATTTATAGAACTATGCTTGTAATAACTTTCATTATGTTCTAGATTTATTTCTAGGGTTTTGTTGAACCCTACTACAGTTGCATGGATTAGGGTTTAATTCTATTTTTTTCAGCTTATTCATGAATTATATCGATTTGCTCTATGTATGTGATTTATTTTCATGGTAATGTATGGCTAACATTGACATGATCTTGCTAGGTATCCGAGATCGAGAGATAAGGAATCCCAGGGATATGAGTAGAGCAACACTTGGTCAATCGGCGAATAGAGATATCCCGGTTCCGAGTGTGGCGATTAGAGTTTGAGCATTTAAGCGCTTCAGAGTCCAAATGGTCAATCAGAGTTTCCACCCTATCGGCGAGATAGTATGATATGGCCTCGAGAGAGGATATCTTGTAGGCATGATCACCTTGTCAACGAGAATTCATTAATATACTGAATGAATAATTCCTCTAGATAAAATTCCATCAAATGTGGCAGGGGGAGGCAAAACCCTAGTTTTCATAAAATTAATTTTTACAAGTTATTTAGATTTAGTTTTAGTTATCTACATTAAATAGAAATTCATTAAAAGTCTAAGTCTAGATAATATCGTAGAGCCAATTCCAGTATTCAACACACTTCTCCCTGTGGATCGATATCCATACTTAAGTACATTGTATTACTTGATACGATGCGTGCACTTACGCACATAGGCACTTTACCCAGTTTATACAATTTATACATCACGCTCAAGTATTCCAAGTTTTGGCGCTCGGCTGGCCGAGGAAAAGTTTCGTGTTGATATTGAATAATAGTGCAATTAGATAGCTTTGAATTTTTTTTTTTCATTTCATTTTGTTTATACAAGTGCTTGTAATTTGGTCTTTGCGTTTGTGCACATGGATTACAAAGAAGGTTATTACAGGAGTGTATGTATTATCGGGGTCAAGTTGAACTACTTCCGTTAGATCCTGAACCAGAAAGAACCTTACACCGATTACGTAGAGAAAAAAAAGAAGCACATCAAAGAGATCTAGCAACCATGCAGAACAATGAAGAGCAAGATCAGGGCCAACAACAAAACGAGCTGCAAGGGGGTCACAATGGGAATAATGGTAGGAATTATGCGCCCAAGTCGTTTATATAGCTAGATGATCCGTTTATGTTGCTAAAAGAGTTTGCCTTACCACCTACGGTTGTTCAGTCTGCTATCCAAAGACCACCTATTCAGGCAAACAACTTCGAGCTGAAGATAGTAACCTTGTAGATGCTTTAGAACATTCTGTTCCACGGACTGCCAAGTGAGAATCCAAACATGCATCTAACAAACTTCATCAAAGTATGTGACACGATCAAGTATAATGGGGTGATAGAAGAAGCGCTCAGACTGAGATTGTTTCCACTTTCACTAGGTGATAGAGTTAAACACTGGTTGACGAGTCAACCACCGGATTCCATTACCTCATGGAACGACTTGGTGCAAAAGTTCCTGACAAAGTTCTTCCCTCCTTCGAAGATTGCACAACTAGTGCAAGAGATCAATACTTTTAGACAACTGGAGGGAGAGAACTTAGCTGAAGCATGGGAGAGATTTCATGAATTATAAGGAGGTGTCCACACCACAGTCGACCAAATGGATGCAAGTCCACACTTTTATAACCCGGGCTTGAGGGACGCGCACTGCATTAGCTATGATGCCTCAACAGGGGATGCACTAATGAAGAAAACTACAGACCAAGCATATGAAATCCTGGAGGATATAGTTACTAATAGCAATCAGTGGCCCAGGGATAGGATTACATCGGGAAAGGCTGTGGGAGGCGCAGATAATGAGGTCCTCAACAATTTGGTTAATCATGTCGCACAACTCACTAAACAACTCACTAAACAACAAGGTACCGTAAATTAGCATTCAGAAAGTGTTCCAATGGAGTTAAGTGCAAATTCTCAAGGAGGACAAGACAAGAGTGCGTAATGTCATCATTCGACAGCAAACAATAGAGCATGCCCAATATGTGTCGAGGTTTAATCAGCCACAAACGAATAGGGTCACAAGATGGGAGCAAAATTATCGCATCTCGAATCGTGGCCATGGGTAGTGTAATAACTAAAGTAACTGTAGCCCATGATGGAGGAACAACTGAACAACATGCCACTACTCCCAAGTGAGCGAACCACAATGAGAAAGCTGGACTTGGAACAAGCTCTCGCGAATAAGTTATTTCCCATACCGCCTTTATAAATGAGACAAAGGCGACATGTAGAACTGTGCCACCTAATTGAATAATCGTAGTATAATCGAGAAACTTCGAGGTGCAAATAGGGCAAATGGCTAATATATTGACTGAGAGGTAGCAAGGTTCCTTACCAAGCAATTTAGAGAAAAACCCGAGAGGTAAAGGTAAGGAACATGTTAAGGCTATCACGTTAAGAAGTGGTAGAGAGTTAGCTACACGGGGGCAACCACCAGTAGTAAGAGAAGAGGGACCGAGGTACTGACTAATTCACCTAAGATCATATGCAAGGAGCAAAGACTAAGAGGAGAAGCCACCGGTAGATCGGGATGAGAGGAAAGAGACTGAGAAACATGTAGTTACAGTTGAACCTTATGAACCAGTACCATATCCCCAACATTTGAGGAAGAATAAACCGGATGGGGCCACTAAATTCATGGAAGTGTGCTTAAGAAACTCGCACATCAACATTCCATTCAGATGCATTAGAACGTATTCAACTATGTCAAATTCAGAAAGATACTATCCAGAAAGAAGGTTATCGAATTTGAGACAAGTGAATCTTGTTGAGGAGTGCAAGGTTATACTTCGTGAGGAAATTGCCACGTAAGCCGAAGGATCCGTGACGGCTTCTCACAACTCTCAAAGATAGGAACTCAATCTTCGGGGAGAGAGTCTCTATGTGACTCGGGATCCAAGATTAACCTTATGCCTTTATTCATTTCAAACGGCTAGGGTTGGGATGAAGCAGATCCTTATTAAGGCCACCCTACAAATAAGATAGATCATTGAAACATCCTTAGGGGATTGGATAGAAGATGCTAGTAAAAGAAGTAGACAAGTTTATCTTCCTAAATTTGATTTCATAGTGTTAAACATGGAGGAAGATAAAAAGAGATACTCATCATAATCGGGATGCACTTACTCTAGCAACCGGTAGGGCTATGATTGATGTGCAGAAGGGAGAACTGAAACTAAGAGTGCAGGATGATGAGGTCAGATGTAGTGTATTAAATGCGGTGAGGCATCCAGCGGAGATCGATGCATGCTTTATCATGAGGCGCAGAGGCCATGTTGCCTAGTTGGGAGTGGCTTGACTCGAATCTCTTCGAGGCTAGCCTTATGCACGCCAAGGGAGGAACTAAGTGAAGAGGTTGAAGAGTATGTGAAGTGGATGGACTCCTTCTAGCCGAACAGGAGGAAGTATTATGAGCCATTGGGAGAGAACACTCAGACTTTAGTGCCTTCGGTTGAGCGACCACCATAGTTGGAGCAAAAGCCACCCCCTAGTCACTTACAGAAGGTTTACCTTATGGAATCCTCAACCCTACCGCTATCATATCGCATCCCCGACACTGTGAGGAAGAAGAGAAGCCTTTGAGAGTGCTCTCAGATCATAAGGCGATGCTATCGGTGGTCTCTTTAGTCGATTTGAAAGGGATCCGCCCATGTGTATGCAACTCGAATCCATTGAGATGGGCACAAACCTTCAGTGGAGGCTTAGAGGAGACTCAACCCAACAACGAAGGAAGTGGTAAGGAAAGAGGTGTTGAAGTGGTTAGATGCAGGGGTGATCTACCCCATCTCAGATAGTTCGTGGGTAAGCCCAGTACAGGTTGTCCCAAAAAAGGGAGGGACCACAGTGATAAGGACTGAGAATAACGCATTGCTACCTTCTCGAACAGTTACATGGTAGAGAATTTGTATAGACTACCGGAAATTAAATAAGGTAACTAGAAAAGATCATTTCCCACTTCCATTCCTAGATCAGATGTTAGACCGGCTGGCAGGGCATGAGTATTATTGTTTCTCGAGACTCCGCATTTAGGGTTATAATCGTGATCACTATATCACCAGAACCAAGAGAAAACAACATTTACGTGTCTGCATGGCAATGCTTTTCTTTTAGGCGAATGCCCTTTGGGCTATGTAACGCACCGGGCACGTTTCAGTGCTGCATGATGGCCATATTCTCAGACATGGTCGAGAGAACAATTGAGGTGTTCATGGATGATTTCTCTGTGCTAGGGAAATCCTTTGATTATTGCCTGGAGAACCTGAGACAGGCACTGATAAGATGTGAGGAAACTAACCTTGTGCTGAATTGGGAAAAGTGTCACTTCATGGTGAAGGAAGGCATTGTATTGGGGCACCGGATCTCAAAAAGAGGAATCGAGGTAGATAAAGCCAAAATTGAAACAATAGAGAAGCTATTGCCCTCATCTTCAATGAAAGGAATAAGGAGCTTGCTAGGTCACACAAGATTCTACAGGAGATTCATAAAGGATTTCTCCAAAATAGCTAAGCCCCTGTCAAATTTGCTTGTTCAAGGAGCGCCCTTTGAGTTTGATGATTAGTGTCTGAAAGCGTTCTTGTTTCTCAAAGAGAAATTGGTCTCAACACCTATTGTAGTAGCACGGGACTGGAATCTTTCTTTTGAGCTAATGTGTGATGCGAGTGACTACGCAATAGAGGTAGTACTAGGGCGAAAAGGGGAAAGAACTTTTCAAGTTATATATTATGCGAGCCGGACGTTGAATGATGCACAACTCAACTATGTAACAACTGAAAAATAACTTCTGGCTATTGTGTTTGCGTTTGACAAGTTCCGACTGTACTTGATTGGTAACAGGGAAATAGTGCACACTGACCATTCAGCTATAAAGTACTCGATGACTAAGAAGGACGCGAAACCAAGACTGATAAGGTGGGTGTTACTACTCCAAGAGTTCGACCTAGAAATTAAAGATAAGAAAGGGACTGAAAATCTAATAGCCGACCATCTTTCACGATTGGAAGGGCCGAGTAAAGAAATTCAAATCAACGATGATTTCCCGATGGAACTCTTGAAATTGGCCAGACAGTGATCTAGCACCCTTGGTCTTATGATTTAATTCACTTAAAATGGAGTGGGTCCCACAAGAATTTTAGTTGTTGTGCTGTTGGGAAGAGACGCCAGACAATTAGCACTACTACTGGGAGGAGCCCATCCTATACAAGCATTGTGCCGATCAGGTGATAAGGAGATGTGTCCTAGAGGAGGAAATGGAAAGTATCCTAAATCATTGCCACACACTAGCATGTGGGGGGCACTTCAGGGGAAATAGGATAGCAGCAAAGGTACTTCAATCGGGATTCTATTGGCCCACCTTATTTAAGGATGCACACCAGTTTGTTTCCACTTGTGACAAATGCCAAAGAATGGGGAGCATATCAAAACGAGATGAGTCGTCGTTGAAACCCATTTAAGAGGTAAAGTTGTTTGATATTTGAGGGATGGATTTTATGGGTCTTTTTCTTTCATCTTTCAACAACCTTATACATTCTTCCGTCAGATTAATGCTTCTAAATGGGTGGAAGCTTTATACCACCCGAACTAATGATGCCAAAGTGGTAGCAAGCTCCGTAGTCATATATTCACCCTAGCTCGAACTCCAAGGGCGTTGATCAAACGGGGAACACATTTATGTAATAAACTCCTCGACAACCTGCTTGAGAAATATGGTGTCCAGATTCGACCGCACTTCTTGCATATCACCCATAGACCAATGGCCAAAGTATGTCAAACAAAGAATCAAATCTATCTTAGAGAAAATGGTCAATAGCTCGAAGAAAGATTAGGCGAAAAAGATAGATGATGTGCTCTTAGGAATATAGAACAGCATTCAAGACACCATTGGGAATGTCACCATTCAAGCTAGTGTTCAAAAGCTACACTTACCGGTAGAATTGGAACATAGAGTTATACCGGGGCAAATCTCAGGTAGCTGAATATGGATAGTAAGATGGCCGGCGAAACGATACTACGCCCGTTGAATTGGGGAGGAGTTCCTGTGAATGAGGCGTACGAGAATGCGAAGATATATAAAGAAAAGACGAAAGCTTGGCACGATAAGAATATTGTAAGGAAAGAGTTAGAGCCGGGTCAACGGGTCCTCCTATTTAACTCTTGACTTAAACTTTTCCCAGGGAAATTAAAGTCAAGGTGGTCGGGACCATTTACTATGACTCAGGTTTTTTCATATGGAGGAGCGGAAATTATGCACGCAGAGAAAGGAACCTTTAAAGTTAACGCACAATTGAAGTGTACTTTGGGGGGAGTTTCATGGAAGCAAGGCGTACATCGGCGAGCACACCAACAATAGTGCCGTGAGAGTTCGTGCGATCTTGTAGTCTCGAGAACGTAAGATTCAGGAGTCGGGCTGAGCGCGATGAAGCGAAGTGCAACTTGGGAGGCAACGAGAGTCTTTTGATGTTTTTCTTTCGTAGTGTAGTTTTGAGTGTTTTTTGAATTTTTGCATGTTTTTTGTTTTTCTCTTAAGCACATTTTCTCGGAGAACATAAAGCAATAAAAATGTTTTTAATAAAAATGTTTGTTTGTTTGTTGATCTAAGATGAAGCGGAAATGCAGAGCTGTTTGTGAAACTCATCCTTGAGTACTATAATGGGAGTCATTCACAGGTTTTCTTTCAGACTTAGAAAGTTTTGTAAAAAATTGGAAATCAATTTCTCTCAGAACGCCGCAGATAGTATTGAAAGAATTTGAAAACACAAGCCTTTGTCACGTCGCGACGTTAGGTCTCAATGTCGTGCGGAAGGGCGACCATTTTGAGCTTTCCTTCTCTCTAACGTTGCGACGTTAATAACGACGCGTTGATTTCAACGCCACGACATCGTTTATGACTCGGGAACGCCACGATGGATCCCAACGTCATGACGTTGAAAATTTCACCTTCTGGAAAGTCGCGATGTTGGCATTGAATCCTAAAGTCGAAGTTCAACTCGATGTTTCCACGTGTTTATGAACTTTCATGAACACATTGTTTTCTCACTTTCGAACCCACTTCTTTGAAAACTTAGAATCCTCTTCTTGATTTTCTCATATCATCCATCCAACCTCTCTTCCCTTCCTAATGCATTTCTCGAGACCTTGTGTATAGGCGTTGTGATGTGTATATAAAATTGCGTAGAAAATATAATAAGATGCTCATTCCGTAAAGATGAATAATTTGTCATAATAATAAAGTGTACCTAAGTACTCAGATATTAGATCCACAAAGGGAAAATTTGTGGAGTGCAAGTGCCAAAATTATAATACTTAATATCCAACCAACAATTGTGATAGTAAAACAAAATTTAAACTAAACTAATGAAATTTCTAATTCTAACTAATAATGAAGTTCGCGAATTGTTAGATGCCATCACAGATGATAAATTCCTTGTATACTTGGTGAAATCGAAAATCCTCTGTAGATCTAAGTCGTACTCTACTCTATTGTTTTATGAAAATGCTTTCCAAGTAGACCTTTGTCTAATCGAATTATGTTCCTCTCGAAGGAATAACCTACCAACTAACACTAGGTCTCTTGCTTCTACCAACCCAAGCATTAGAGATGCTTTAAGATCCAAAAGTCCACACACGCCCTATCATCGATAATTTCTCATTAATTCAATACGTGCTAATTAGGTTGATTCATATGTTCAGTTGTTTCATACTCCCTTCTGATCTTGCAAAGAACCACTCACCACATTGAGATTAGCCGTGAAATCAATATGTGGGCCAGAACTACTATGGTGAATCAATAGAGGCATTCACAAGAAACAAGGGACAGAAAACGGAACACAACAAATACAGAAACCATGTTCAGCCACAACCAAAACCTCTGTATCTATTTAATTAAAGCATGATAGAGGTTTCAGATACATCATAAACTAGATAAAACATGAGAAAAGAGGGAGAAGAAACTATAATGATCAAAGGATGGTGAGTCTCGGATTTTCTTCCACAAAATCTCACGATCTCTCCCAATCTCAAAACAGCCCCAACCTCCCTCCTGTCCCAAAGCTGACAAAGTCCCCTTTCTCCGAGCCCCAGCCGCCTCCTTCTCGTCGTCTCGGGCCTGAGCTTTAAACCCCATTATGGGCCTCCAAAATCCACCTAAAACCGACCTCGCAACGCGCGTCGCGACGTCATGCAGCAACGTCAGCGATATCGATGCTCTCGCTTCCGCAACGTCGCGATGTTGTCAGAGTCCCCTCAAGGCTTTGCCCAATTTAAAGGCTGGCACTCCTTGTCATACGAACTTTGATTTGGGTGTTTGGAAAATTGCTGGTAGTTTCTTGAAGTGTAGAATCCATCCATATATGGACTGACAACAGAAGCCTCCATATGACGTTCAAAACGCTTCAAAATACAGTAGCCTTCCCATAAAGGTGGTGCAATGTTTGCCGATTTTCTTCAAGTTTTGGGAACTTGCATATCCTTATTTCTGTTCAAAATCCAATTTCGGTGTTCTTGGTATCCCTGGAAAGATCTTGAAGTAGAATCCATCCATATAGCTTGGATGCAATAGAAGCTCATAGTTCAAACGCCAAATGCGCAGAGAAAGCCTCCGTCGTCAGAGCGCTTTTTCCACCAATTTCAGACACCTACCAAATGGATGACCATCATAAGTGTGAACTTTTAGAGCATTAAGGCAGCACTTATTTAACATAAAAACACTAGAAAACTAACTGTTATAGGGATAAATGAGTATTTAAGATACTCATCAACCTTCGCCAGCCTCAAGCCCCACCTCGATCCCCTCAAAAATCTGTGGTCTCTTCCAATCGCTCACCGATAACCCAGAGAACCTAATTCTCATAAAATTTACAGTCATTGAGTCAAGGTGATTCTAAAGTTTTGGGAGACTTTTGGATCCAGTTGAGTTGCTATGTGTGTTAGCGAGTCAGCTTTAGGATCAACCATTTTGCCAAAGACCGCAGCCCACCATTGCCCACCGTTCACAAATCGACTAAGTGGGAATTTTCACAACTACTTAAAGACCAAGGTTTGAATTGAGCAAATTAAAGCCTGAAGTTTATGATTGTTCAAAATCATGGGCCACCAATTTTTATCTCAACTACTCAAAGTCCCAGCACACACCTTCAAGATAAAAGTTAGTTTTTAAAAGAAGTCGAAAGCAAATGAAGAGTCAATTCATAGTTACTTATTATGATTAAATATTTGAATGAGAGCGCGGCCAAACGCCCTCATTCATAAAGAATATAGGTCCTTCATCATGGAGAAGAGGTTCACCAATTCGAAGGATTCAGAAACTATTATGAATATGATGATGGCACTTTACAGCCAACCCTCCGAGCCGCCATAAGTGTGTGGCAAAGTAGAGTTCTACGCCAATCTTTTGCATCCCACATACTAAAAGGTTAGGTGTCAAGTGTTGGTGACTTCAAGCATGACGCCGCATCAAGCGCCACTATAACCTAGAACCGGCTAATCCTTTGAGAGCCCATGATAGCTCCATGAGCATCCCAACTATCCTCGAGATCCTTGGGATATGTTGACCAATGGGCATGGTGAGTGGAAGATGTTGAAGGGGCACTGAAAATTTCATACACAAACATTCGCCTACATTCCTAAGGCATGGCACCATTTATCAGATCAAGCTTCATTCAATTTAATTAACGTAGGTGAAGTGATGCTACAGGCCCCGCTTCAATATGCCATTATCCAGACATTCCATTTGATTGTCGGTAGGTTATAGAGGTGATGCAAAGTAACAAAGACGCGGCATGAACCTAGGGCACCTCCCTTTCCTTATCTACGTCTATGCAAGCAAGCCGCGCCTTAGAGGATAACTAGTTGATACACCGATCAAGGCGAGTATCATGGTTAAGAAAGACAAACTGTGTACTGTTAAGGCAGAGGCATACCCACTTTGTAATGAGCCTTCAAGGAGTGGGATGCTGAAATGTGACATTTAGGTTCGGGATTCCAAGAGGGTACCCAAAGGAAAGGTCGTAGCGCCTCCACCCAACCCCACCAATTACATCTCATCTCTTAGCAGAGTGAGGATCCTACATGAAATCCTTTCCACTATATCAGACAAACATTCAATTACTAGTTTTGATGCGTGACTGACGACCTGTAAGCATCAGGTCACCATGACAGACATGGATCACCATTCTCGTGGCTTCCATATGCACACCCGCTGCGCAGCACCGCAGCGCATTCATCCTCAACAACCAAAGATCCATCCGTAGAGCAGCCATCGCCTCACCATCATATGCCACCATCATCACACCGAGGTGATCCCGTGGATCGCGGGAATTCGATCACCCTTATTCATTTGTCATAATCGAGACATCAGGTGTGGGTGATCAATCGCATCATATGCGCACTGCGTCGCCAGATATGTCAAAAGTATTTTGTTTATGCTTGCGTTCGTATTTTTGGCAGTTTTGTACTGGCTTTCACTTGCAAGTTAGACGCTTAGTTTTGCCTACGTTTTTGTGGTTGTGTTAGGCAAGATGTGTGAGTGAGTGATATATCCAATCATGATCTTTTGACCTCTTCAAATCTTTTCTGTACCATATGGGTAAGTCACAAGAAAGGATCCCTCATTGTTGCATGCCTCAATTCATACTGATAGCAGGGCACACAGGTCACCCTTGGTGCGTTCGTTGTCCAATTCGATTAGGTCTACTCACAATCTACAATACACATGTGATCTCCATGCAGGCGCCTAGGCTCCACCGCCAATAACGCTCAACCACTGGGGTTTCAATCAAGGATAGGGACACCTAAAAAAGAGATCGCTACTGAGTTTACAAAACACATATATATATATATATATAATAAAAATAAATAAAAAGAAAGTGTGAATAGAATAAGGGATCTTCTTGCAATGGAGTCCCGGCAGGCCCGAGAGGCCGTTTCATACGCCTGAGCAACCGGGCCTGGGCATCACTTCACCGCCGCATGATAGAGGATGGAGTTTCACAGCCTAGCGTCCCAGGTTAGTTGAGTGTTCGCAGTGGTTCAAAGGAACCACACCGTCTCAATCAACCAGCGGGACATCACCAATCCCCACAGAACACCCAACCAAATTCGTGGGCATCAGAGCATTTTTCATGAGGTGTAGGCGGTTTAACAAAAAGTGGTGCATTTCTTATCCTTCCGTAGTTGACTTCGGGGCAGCCAGGTGCCGTCAATTTAAACTGAACCGAAGTTATATGCTGTAGACGGTGCATCAAACGACAATGACTCGCCATCGAAACTGTGTAGAGTTAATCACTGCACATCAACCGTGGTTCAAACACTGACTCTTTTCAAAGTCGAATTAACCCATAAATCCTCCAACTTTAGTGACAAAAAGGCAAGATTTGTGAGTTCATTTTGATCCTTTCTTTGGTAACATGTGTACTGCATTCGTGTCGTGGAGAGTTTTAGTAGTATGCATATTTTCAGGTGTCCTGTTAGAGTATGTTTCTTCTGGGGACGCTACAGTTTAAAGTTTGGGGTGTGTGATAAAAACCAAAACACCTCATATGTCATACTTGCATTCATTTCTGCTTTAGTTCTATTATATATTAATAAGCATTACGTTCTATATATTTTATTTTTGGGTCTTTTGTGCATTATAGGTGAATAGGGTGGTTTTCGGAAGTTTTGTGGAGATATGAGGAAGAAGAAGTGAAGACCTAGCACCAGCGTCGTGACGTTGCAACGTCAGGACGTTTAGTCAACAAAAGTCAAAGCTAAAGAAGCGGCTGGCGTCGCGGCGATTCGCGATCTGATAGGGTATCTTGGAATCGACCAAAATTTATAACCTAATTCCTCTTCTTCTTGTAGCATTCTTTCTGCTACCCGATTATAGTGGCTTTAGGAATTCGGCTGCTTGGATGAGTTTTCTTTTAGCAAATGATGTCTACGATTAAGTTCAAAATGGTGAATTCAATTTGGATTTGGGGTTTTGTAAGCAGTGGAGGTGAATGGTTTTACGGACTAAAAATAAGGCGGAAATAAAATATGAAAAGAACTCCTTGAAGCATCAGGGCTGCGAGGTTGAGGTCTAAGGTAAATTAGAGGGTTCGAGGTCCTTTTCCTCTCATTGAGGGAGGATGACACATAGTCGAAATCTTTCCCAGAACGGATCTTCATGTGGCTATAAAGTGACCACAAAAATTTTCCTTTTGAAATATAGCATTTTATGGGACATAAATGTTTAGAGCGATAAACACATCCCACCAATCTACCACATAGTATCTAATAGTGAGCCTTGATGAATCTCGGTGGATCTAGTGATACCAAGCATCGAAGACCCTAAAAGCTGCCAAATCTGGGTTAATCAAGGTACATTTAAGAGATTTAAACCTAGGTGAGAGATGGAAACATAAATGATCATAGCCTTTGCGTTAAAGCAGAACCATCGTTTTACCTCAGCGCAGCCCGGTAGCCACTCATCTTCAAGGATAAAGGAGGTTTAGACAACCATCCCATGAGTTGTCATCCTCAAGGGGTGTTTGACAACTGAGAAAGTGGAAGAAAGGAAAAGAAAATGAGGGAAAAGAAAATGAGCGGGAAAACTCCCGCCCGAGTGTTCTGTATGTAAAATGCAAAAAAATGAAAAAGTCCCCTGTTACAAGATTTGCTTTGAGCTTATATAGTGCTCAAATAAGAAAAAATACAAAAATACCCTCAATACCCATAATACATGAAGGGCAAAAATGGTAAAATGCAAAAAGTGGGTCAACTGAAAGTCAAAAGGGGCCAAAAATCACAAATGCAGGAAGCAATTTTCGCAGGCTTTATTTTCCTTGCCTCTTATGCTCTTCTTTCCTTTTGATTTTGATGCGCAATGCGAGTTCGAGCTTGGATTCTGGGTGCTTGGATCAGAGCTCAGCAAATTTGGCATAAATAGCTTGAAAAAACTACAAAATTAGCCCTGGTACGACCGGGTAGAATAGTAGAGACCTTAACGTCTGTCGAGTTAATTTGGTGATTAATTACACAAAAGTGCTCAAAACCTATAATAAAATGGGGCTCCAGAAATAGCACTTTTTGGGCATATCACTCCCCCAAACCAAATTGCTAGTCCTTATGATGAAAGGCAGAAAGAGAGCAAACAAAATAATAACAAAATTTTGTTATAAAAAAAAATGGTATTTTAAAAAGTATGTGGGTGAGTAATGCCTAACCCTCAATGAGAATCATTGAAACCCCGCCCAATAACCATCTCTCGAGAGAATGAATGTCATACAAATTCAGCACCAAAGGTTTCCTTTCTAGAGAATCGGCCTAGAACTTCCACGAAATCTAAGTGTTTTATGTGATTAGTTTTCCAAGCGATAAACGGCCCAGTTGCCTCTCCCCCGACCGAGTATTGCTCAGGCCTGAGTACACTAAGCGGCTAAATAGATCGGGATCCACTCTTATTCCTGAAGATTCTTTTTGTGTTGCGGGGGGTGCGATGCTTGGAATGACTTCACCAAAGTCCATGTAGCGGGGGATCGACCGATGACTCTGACGATTGGGCTTAGGGCATCAAGTCATAGGATTTTCAACCACAAACTCTTCGGGTTTCACGGAACTTTGGGCAGTTTAGGACTCCGGCACCTGGCTTCGGCTCAAACTGCCCATCCACCCATGTAGTAGGCACTAGAGTCGGTGGCTCCCGACCCGGTGAGTTGGCCAGGGCACAGGCTTTTAAAACTTTAAGCAATATACCACAGGGCTTGTGCTTGGGTTTTGAGGCAAAGCATAACAATTTTCTTCTTTTTTTTTTCACTTTGCTTTTTCTTTTCTTTCTTTTTTGGAGAAGATTTAAGTTGGTCTTCTTTTCTTGGGGAGTCCTTAACCTATTGAAGGTAGTAAATAAAACTAGGATGATCAGGCTTTTGCAAGATTTGAGAGGCTAGGCGGTTCAGCTTAGTGTTGAAATCTTATGTGATGTGTGGTTGGCTGAGGTGTGGAAGCAAATGGGTTGTACTAGAGTGCCACATTATAGACAAGCAATTAAGCATGAAATCAATCAACATAACAAAAAACATTGGACAATGTTTCCAATTTTTTTCAAACTACAAGTTAGAAACGAAAACCTGAAAAAAAAAAAATTAATTTTATGTTGTAAGTGTGAGTTGTATGAGTATGTATAAAAAGATATGGCGGCTATAATTACCGACTTTACAAAAAAGAAAGCGATAACTTCACAACCAAAATAAACAACTACACAAACATAAACTAAGCACAAGTCATTAATCTTAAAAACTTGCTCGAAAATAAATGACAAAACATAAATGTAAAGCCACTTCCTTGGCTAACTCCCAAACGAATGTCGCATTGTCCTCGATGGAGGCTCGGATTGAAAGTTAGAAGGAAGTGCTATCGATGGTGAAGCGACTAGTGGTATGTCATCCTCTACATGGGCAAATTTGATTTCTTGATGGCGGAGGAGAATTTGTAGCTGGCGGAGGATGATCACGAAGAGGTCTAGGCGAGTCTTGATTGAGAGAGATGGGAGCGAGCCCGAGGTGACTTTGAATGCACGAGAGGATGGGCGTGGTTATGTGCAAGCGAGGGGTGGTGCGAGCCCTGACGGCCTCTATGCGTGTCATCCTCGACTAAAATTTGTATGTGCAGCCAAGTAAAAGATGTGACGTGGGTGAAGGTGCGGGCATCCATTATGAGAAAATCCGAGTAGATATGGAGATATCTTTGCGGTGGAGCGGCGTGTATTAGGTCAATGGCGTTGTAGGGCTAGAGCCTTTGGAGGTCGCAGAGGATGCTGCGACGTAGGTAATGGAGTAGTGACTGCTGGAGCTGCCGGATGGTGCGATGCGGGGCTCCTCGTATCCTCCTAGCGGGATGAATTATTTGCTATATCCTCAGCTATGTCTTGGTGGGAGGTTCGGCACGGGCGAAGATGTCACCTATCACGATAAGGATGGCCTCATAATGTTGACGGCGTCGATCAGGCTCAGCAGGAAAACCCATATGCTCTAACACTTGACATAGTAGCCTCGGAAATAGGAGAGGTAATGATTCGACCGAATTAGGAGTTCGCAGGGTGGACACTTGTCACCGAAGTGGAAAAAGGATGTCATAGCTGGCGGCTGAGCAAAACAACCCGGATAATAGCCCGATATAGAGGCTTCGAATGGCTCATCTCTGGCTGTACGATTATGTTGGGTAGGAAGGGATCCCAGACGGTGGTATATGGTTGATAAGGCATACTGCGGGGAAGCTATCTCAAGAAAGTATGAACCTTCTTTATTACGTCTCGAAGGGATAATATCTGAACCTCTCCACCCAGGAAAGGGGTGGGGCCACGACTTTGTAGTCCAGGTTGGCTAGGGCAGTAGGGAAATGGAATGCAGCTGCAATATCGGCGGCTTGAAGTGTCCCCTCGCTACCATCAATCAAGAAATGGATAACAGTAGGATGAGGTATTCTCCTGGATGTCATGGTATGGTAGAACTCGATGACCACGGTGGGGAGCGTGGGTGTCATAAAGGCTCGAGTCTGTTGTATAAGCCTCGTAGAATCTAAGCACGGGATCGACAATGAGAATTTGAAATCATAATTTGTCTACATGATTGCACTTCCCACTAGTGCATGTCTGAATTACTTTGTAATGGGACGCGATGGAAGAAGAGGCATCGGATAATAGGGACTATTCGAGGTGTGCCGTCATCGGTGGACCACGAGCAGGTGGGAATGGGGCTTATGGCCTGAACTAGATGACTTCCTTGAGTGCGAAGTCGGGCCTGGTTAGAGTGGGGTCCTCGAGATGGTCGCGGGTGAAGCGAGGAGATGGCGGAGTAGGCTGACTTGGTGTATCATACCTCTGGCCCCAGAAGGCCACGAGGGAGGCAGGGGGCATGAAAGGGACGGCAGCGGCTGCCTTGGCGGGAGGAGTGCTGCCGGACGAGAGGTGGAAGGAATGAGCCCACCCAGGGACCTTTAGAGCTCCACGGGTCCTAGCCATGCTTGGATTAGGGAAGAGATGGAGAGGGTGGAGTATTTATGCTACACCTGTAAAACAAAATTAAAAAAAAAATTAAAAAAAAGTGAGAATGTGCATAAGAGAATAAGAAAATGCAGTTATAACTAAGCTACAACTAAAACTTGGAATAGACCAAATAAAATTCATTAAACACAAACAAATGGAGTGGCATTTCAATTTAGTGGAGACCAAGCCAACTCAGAGTATCCTGTTGAATTTATGGAGGGTCAAGGAGGGGGATCTCCTCCTTAATGCGCTACAGCGTGCGCATACGACTTTAGCCTGCGCGAAGACATTGTAGATATTCTGGCGTCTTGGAATTGAGCGGGTCATTGATCCATTAGGATGAACGGTGGATGATGAATGGACTAATCCATATCGGCTTGAGCTTGGAAAGAGGTGGAGCTTGAGTCATAAAGCGACACTTGGTGTCCTTGTTTGAGGATTTTTGCGAGAATTTGTCGGTGATCATGCCACTTCTTTAATCGTGGCACTGCGATCTTCAAGTTGAAGTAGGCATCATTTCTCGACTCTTGGCTTAGTGATATCAAGGAGCCTTTAAGATCGACTCTTCCCATTTCGGAGTTCGGCTTTTGTGCCCACCATGCCTTACACTCAATTTCCACAGGCCAGTGACATGCCTTGCCATAAACTAGGCGATAAGGGGACATACCAAAGATGGTCTTATATGTTGTTCTATATGCCCACAAGAGAATCAATGAACGAGGCGGGGTCCTTTCTATTATCACCACTCGTAATATTGTTTTGATTTCACGTTGATGAGCTCAACTTGACCACTGGTTTGAGGATGGTAAGGGGTGGCCACTTTGTGCTTACACCATACTTACCTAGGAGGTTCTCAAAGGTTTGTGCGAGAAATGTGAACCTCCATCATGGAGATATGGCCTTAGGGACCCCAGTGTCTGGAGAAGATGTTCTCCTTCGGGAATTTCAACACCACCTGTGAGTACCATGGCAGCTCTGGAGAACCTTTAACTGACCCGTTCGAAACATAGTTGACTCCCACCAAAATGTAGACATATCAAGCAGTGAAGAATGGTCTATAAAGTCTATGCCCCGAAACATGAGCAAATCAACTACCAAGATCTGGTTAAAGGCATCATGTGGCCAACGAAGATTTTCCCAATCTTTGGCATTTGTCGCATTCCACACGCACATATATAGCGTGGGCGTCAGCAGAAAAAGAAGGCCTTAAAACCAGTTAGCACCTTCGCTGCGAGTTTTTGGGAAGCAAAATGGCCTCCACATGCATTCTCATGGAAATAGCTGAGTATCCCTTGCTGTTCTCCCTCAGGCACACATCTTCTGATTATCTAGTCAACACAATATTTGAACAAGAAGGGCTTTTTCCCGATAGTAAGATTAATTTTTTTGCAAGAAGAACTTCACGGCTTGTGCCTTCGGTCTGTGGCGTAACTCTCATTGCCCGAAAGTGTGAGGCGCCATGGGACATTTCCACTAGCAGGGACTCCTCGGGGAAACTCATCGTGATAGAGGGGTTGTGGGTATTGTGTGCTATGGTTAGTCGTGAGAGATGATCCGCAACAACATTCTCCACCCCTTTTATCCTTGATCTGAGTTGATTCACGGGGACACCTGTGAGTCTTAGCTGATATGCAGTGGAGATGGTCTGTGAATTATGATGTGTCGACCTGCCAAGTATGCATGAAATTTGTCCAAGGCATAGACTTCTTCCAGCAGCTTTTTCTCTGTGGAGGTGTAATTCCTCTATGCCTTATTCAACGTTTTGCTTGCATAATAGACCACATAAGGTTTTCATTCTTCTCTCTGCCTGAGAACTGCTCCAATGGAGAGGTCGCTTGCATCGCACATAACCTCGAAAGGTAACTTCCAGTTGGGGGCTCTCACTATTGGTGCAGTGGTTAAATAGGCCTTGAGCTCCCCAAAGCTCTTTTGGCAATCTTCATCCCAAACGAATTTGGCATCCTTCTCCAGTAGCTTATAAAGAGGCTTGTGATTTTGAAAATGCGCCGATGAACCTCTTGTAAGCACGCATGCCACTAAAAATTTCCTTAGGTCTTCACATTAGGTAAGGAGAAGGCAATTTGGAAATCGGTTCAATTTTGCCTTGTCAGCCTCGATTCCCTTTGTTGAAATAATATGTCCCGGCCTGATTCACGGTTGACTATAAAATGGCATTTTCCCGGTCGGCGCAGGATTATTCTCGATGCATGCATGCGGGAATTGTTTCGAGTTGATCGAGCATTCTTGAAGCTCCTGTAAGCCTGTGTATCATCCATGTAGACTTCCATAATGTGCTCCGCCCAAATCAGAAGATACGAGCATGCATCAACGGAATGTGGAAGGGGCGTACACGGGCGGGCATTCTCTGCGTAGGCATATGTGCAATGGGTGAAGGTGGTATTCTCTACAGTCTTCTAGGCAATCTCAATTTGGAGTAACTTTGAATACAGCCATCTAGGAACGATAAGGGTTGGTAGAATTCTTTGGCTGGTCGTGAAGGGTAAGAGAAGTGATCCTTTCTTGTCACCTCATTTAACCTTATCAAATCACAGCTACATACGCTCGACATGGTAAGGCGGGTGGGCATTTCTCTCCTTCTCATTTAATGCCACCGAGTGGTTACTTTGATTTTTGGCACAACTTGGGTTGGATCACCTAAGTGCACTCACAGAATATGGGGTAAATGATACTGACTTGTATCGATTTTAGGACTACACGTACCACCTCTGCGTGTGAGGATTGATCTCTCTGCGGCCTTGCGATTTTTTTCTTCCTCCTCGAATAGATATGATGTGTGTGAAACTGCGGGCTAATTCCCTTTAGGTCGGTGATTTTCCACCCACGCTTTGCTGTTCTCCACGAGGATGTCAGCGGTGTTTTCTGTAAAGTGAAGCTAGGGGAGGATATGACATCGGGCGTGCCACGTGTTCTAACAAACAACATGCATATTTTAGTTACTTGTCGGGAGCTTGAGATCTAGCTTTTGAAATCATTGATTCCTTCCTCCATCGGCAAGGTAGGATTTCTTCCTTCTTTCTCCATGGCTTCACTTACAGTATCTGAGCAGGTTCCCTACGGCTCTTGAACACTTGGGTGTTCCTCAATCAGCACATCCTACTTGATTATTCTTTCGACATTCCTCTAGGATAGTGTCAATTATGCAAGCCTCCTTTGGACCCTCTTCCATTGGTTGCATATGCTTTTTGCTCAAGTGGAAGATATTGAGCTCCAAAGTCATGTTCTCGAATGTAAGTTGCATAACTCCATTTCGTCAATTAATGATTACATTGGAGGTGGCTAAGAATGGTCTTCCGAGGATGATAGACACATAATTATCCCCAATTGCACCGGAGGTTATGTAATAAGCACAGCAAAGTCTGATCAGATAGTAGAATTTGTCACTTATTATTATTAAAACATCCACAGTTCCTTTGGTATTTTTATGGATCTATTGCAGGGACAATGTGATGGAAGTGGGCTTAAAAAACTTTTCACAATACATTTTGTATATACCTTTGAATAAAGCTAACTGAGTTGACAACTGGTTCCCGAGAATCTAGCGGTGCCTTTTCTACACAGTGCCTCGATATTCACTAAGATGGTAGAAATGGCCGGATCTTTGTATTTATTAGAGTCTTGCGAATGATGGCCTTGACATTAAATCGGGAAGGCGCTCTTGTCAACATTTAACCCTCTCTTCACTGTGCACAAGTCCTTCAAAAAATTTGCATAAGTTGGAATCTGTTTGATCATGTTTAGCAGGGGGATGTTGACCTTCACCTGCCTTAGCACTTCTAGAATCTCAGCCTGGTTGATGGCCTTCTTCTTGATTTTTAGTGCTTGAGAGGGAAAAGGTAGGTGTGTTTCTTCTTCACTTTTGCATCTTCTTTAATCACTAACTCCTGCAGCATTCAACTTCTTTTGCCTCACGGCCTTCTTTTTGCTAGTTGAGTGTTTGCTCGACCTCCTTTCCACTTCTCCAAAGTGATGCTTTGCCTTGACTTCATATATCACGGAAGTTGGTTCGTTGGAAGAGCTCGGTCCATGCTCCTGGGATTAGGGTATTAATGCGGAAATTTTCCACTTTCACGCACTTGCGGTAGTTTAGTCAACCTTGAAATTGAACAACTGTGGGGGTGTCGAACTTTTTGAGCCATTTCATTTTGAGCTACGTCATTCTGGCTGTTAAGAATTGCTCTCACAGTGTTGATTCTGCGGTGCTTTGGACATTTCTTTACGCTCTTCTACACATTATTCCCGATTTCACATTGACTACATACTGCTCCTCTACTCCCGCAGCCTTGATCATGTCGAATAGCTTGCTCAATTGGAGATGAGGATGGTGAATGGTTATTAGTTGAATGAGGAACCACATTGTTATCTTACTAGAAATTTACATATCTTTGGAGGTTTGGCTTCCGGAGGGAGATAGGATGGTTTCTCAGTTGGGGTTATTGATGAGTATAAAATGCTCATTACAAACCTAATCTTTTTATGTAGTTTTTAGTAATGTTTTTTATGTCAAATAGTGCCCTTATTCTCTAAATGTTCATATTTATGATTAGATGATCCATTTAGCTGGGACGGTCTGCAATTTGAAGCGAACACAATGAAAAATTGGAAAATCGGCAAATAGAGCACCGGCAATTTGACCTTTCAGTTTCTGTATTAATGGGAAATCAAATGGCTCCAAACTACCCAGAACTAAATTCTAGACTACAAGCTTTCCAACAAGACCAAGATCACTCGATTTGGAATCGGGATGAGGAGATGCGCACTCGGGAAGTCGGGCAAAAACAAAGCGGCGCAAAACCTGACACCCAACCAGTTCCTATTCTAGTGCATTTAAATTTACTAAATGACATCTTATGGAGCTGTTCTTGGTATGTATGGATTACTGACTTCAAGATCTTTCGTGAGTCAAAGGAATGTGCAATTCGGAGTTCGGGTGAAGTCACAATGGGTTGAGAATAAGAGAAGAGATAAGCGACCGCGATGCGCCACATACGCGTGGATCTACTCCCGACGTGCTAGGGTAGTTACTACAGTGCTTTCCCATGACTTGGGATTTCCACGCTACCGGTAAGGCGGCAGATAGGCCTATTTTGGTGCAGGCCCATCAAGGGTTGAGTGGGGCTATAAATGGGACCTCGGGAGACACGGTGGGATTTTGGAGGGGAGAAGGGAGAGGCGTGGGAGACACCTTAGGGCTCTTGGGGAGGAGGCTAGGGTTTGAAGACGGCTTGCAAAGGCTCTTTGCAGGATCGGGAGGCAGCCGCTAGCCATCGTGCCCTTTTGGTTTTCTCTTTCCGCACTAACATTTTCCTTGTTTTCCTTTTAGAAGATGTTTCAGATTGCTAGGGTTTTGATGTAACCTTCACTCTGAGACCATGGATTAATTTTGTAGTTTTAATTATTGGTCGGTTCTTTCTTGTGTGAATGTTATCTCCATTCTAATTCCATGCTTGTACTTAATCAACATAGGCATGCTTAGGCTATGGTTTTGAGATACGAGAGATGATAAACCTGAGGACATGAATAAGATTCGTATGATCAATCATAGAGTAGAATCTTTGTGGTTTTATCTGTGACGGTCGTTACTATTGCTGCCTGGGTTTACAGGACTGAGCGGAGATGCAATATGACCTTCTCTTGGGATAGAGATTGTCGATGCTAGAGATCGACATTTACATAAGATTAACACAATAATAATAAAAACAAGAAAACCATTAAATGATTTTGCTAGAGAAACACTCTTGGATGTATTTAAGGTGAATCGAAACCACACTAGTATTTTATTTTTTATATATCTTTTACTTTTTAGTTCAATTAAATCATAAATACTTTCAAATTATCCAGAATAAGTAAGACTAAATTAGAATTGGTACTTAATAGGCTCATTCCTGGGAGCATTAGCTCACTCACTACTTTGTTGCTTGCTCTGATAGCTGCGCTGCGCCTGATGGCGATTTGGTGCACACGCGCACGTGGCCTATCGAGTTTTTTAGGCGCCAGTTCTTGGAATGAGTGTAGCTATTGATATTGATTCAAAATACTTGACTACATTTTTGGATATGGGTGGTTATTTTTAGTTTACATTTATTTAGTATTTTACTTTGATTTTATTTATTCATTTATTTTCTTGTTGTTTTGTGTCTTGCGGAGCTTGAATAACTTGATGGATGCTATCGACAATAACAACTCAAACCACCCTCCTATCTCGGCAACTCTGAATAAATGACTTCCCCATGTATGAGGGTGGCAAGTCAGCAGTGGGTTCATTTTATGCATATAGACAAGGTTAGAGTATAGAGCGGCAGTACTTAATTTCACATATATAATTGGGATGGCAACCTCACCCTCTCATAAGCAGACTCAGAATTTCCGTGTTCCATTCACGATAAGAAAAGGCAAAACCTTGAAGCCTTTGGAAGAATTGGTCAAGTTGAGTGAGCCGGGTCAAACTTGTCAAAGAGAATGCATCTTGAGAGACATTGGCACAATTTTCAATCTCACATGCCCGAGTCATGGTGAATGAGTAATCTTTCGAGCGAAGCAACAATCGCCAGGCAATGACACAAATTCAAACTGGCGTTTCGGCAGAAATTTGGGCTATAAGCATAGGCAAATGGCTAAGTTAACCCAGAAGAACAATAACATGGGAATTACGCGTATTCCTGAAGCTGAACCCGAAGAAGAAGAGTTAGAGCATTTATATGACTTTCACCTTGAGTATTGCGATGAAGTTGAGTAACATAGAAGAGATGGATGCGAGAAGCCACATGTGATTGTTGAAAGAATCAATAGGATATGAGAAAGAAGAGTGAGAGCAGTCACGGGATGTTGTTTGGGAGATGCATGAGTTGAACTGATGAGGCGAAATTGCCCATCTTAAGTGGAGGACATTAAATAAATATGGACAAGCGTCGAGGGGAGCCTAAGTCCTTGAAGGCATGCGACCGAAGCCCTTGTATTAACCAAACGATACACGAGGCACAATTTACATGCGAGTGGGTGGAGGATTGGATCTGTCATCCATTCAGTGGTTAAAGTTGAGTCATTGTGGACTGCTTGGACGGCTTCTTGAAGCGACCAGTAATATTAGTAATGTTTTCTTTTTATTCATTTCTTGTCTTATTTAGTTATAATTTGCTGAGCCAAGTCTCTTTCTTGTTTCCCTTCTTAAAAATTTGTGATTCACGTTTGAGAGGCTAACGCTGCACCTCGCTCCTTCCAAACTAAGCACCACTGGTCACCTGACATTTACTGACCATGGGCATTTCCACGCATATAGGAAGTACATCTCTTATATTTTGCAATTTCATGTCTTATTGGGGGTAGTGTTCCAGCTAAGTTTTGGGGTGATGTGGGATGAGGAATATTATTACACCGCTGGTTGTGTGTTTTGGAGGATGTTTGTATGCTTTATGATGGCCAATCCCAGTTGATCTGTAGATGATTTGACTTTGAGGTGTGTGCTTGAGTGAAATGGGCTGAAATTCTTTCCATAGATGCCCATGCATTTAATTAGTCTGTACTTGAGGTGAACACTAGTTGGTTGGGTTGTTAACGTGCATGTGCTTTTAGTTTCTTCTTTTGGTTTGTTTGTGTTATCTCATTTGGTGATTCGATGCCTTGACCCAGCTAATAAGTCATTTGAACACAAACATTGAAAAACATAGTAAATGGTTGACCCTTATGTTTGTAAATGATTTGGAATTGTATGTCTTGCTTGGTATGGGTGACTTAAGCTTAGTCACCTCTCTCTTATTAGCTGAAACTATTTCTGAGACTCTATCACACACACACAATATTGGTCTCCATTGTATACCTTGGCTTTCGAAACCACTGTCTTGTCAACTATTGGAAGATTCTAACCACCTAGGTGATGGGACACCTTTTAAAGAAGTTGCCATTGGCGCAAATCACTTTCAATTATAAAATTAAAAAAAAAACAGGAAAACAAAGAAAGAAAATGTCGAAAAGTTGTATGAATGAATAAGTGGGATCATCCAAATGGAATCTGAGACGGAACCTTTCAAAGCCTAATGCCCCTAAGCCAACTAATGGGAGTCATTGACTTCAACGCTTGCTACATGGGATGAAGATGGATCATTCCCCGACCTAGGGCGCTGAGTTTGGTTGAATGTTTGGGGTGAAGTTTGAAGGAATTGAATGCGGTGCCCTTAACAGTAATTGGGAGTCACCAATAGATCTCACTTCACAGGGAACACTCATCTAAAACTTCTTGGCAGTGGTTTTCTTTCGTTTTTAGGTTCTTAAGTAATCTGTATGTGCTTTAGGTCTAAATAAAAAGGGTGCGTTCCTATCCTTTCTTTGTTAGCTTTTGACCAATTTGAACTTAGGATTAGGTGCTAAGACCTTGCTATACCTTTCGAGATCATGCTTTCACCTACACTTAGACTCATACGGAAAAGTCTATTTAGAACTTAGGAGGTTGACTTTCTTTGCTCAAGCGTACTTTGCTTGGTCATGTTCTTTTAAATTTAAATTTTAAGGACCTAAATTTTGTGAGTTTGAAAGTGCTCATATTGATAGAACTGTGTTCATGGCAGAGCTCTTCCATTTAGCATCTTGTTATCACACTTATCTCATTGTTAGTTAGTTCATGTTATTTTCAATTTTTCTTTGTTTAGAGTCGAGTCTCTTGGCAGGGACAAGCGAAATTTACTGAAGTGTGATGGTATATAAAATACTCATTACAAACCTAATCTTTTGTAGTTTAGTAATGTTTTTATGTCAAATAAATTGCTAAATTCTCTAAATGTTCATATTATATGATTAGATGATCCATTTGGCGGGCGGTGCAAATTTGGAGCGAAGACACATAGAAAAATTGGAAAATGTCGGCAAATAGAGCACAACAGTTTGACCTTTCAGTTTGTATGTATTATTAGAAATCAAATGGCTCCAAACTGCCCAGAACTACATTCTAGACTTCACAAGATTTCCAACAAGACCAAGATCACTCAATTTGGAATCCGGATGAGGGAGATACACACTCGGGAAGTCGGAGCAAAAACAAGGAAGCGGCTGCAAAACACAGCACCCAACCAGTTCTATATTAGTGCATTTTAAATTTATAAATGGCATCTATCAGACTAACTCTTTGACATCATGGACCTGACAGCACCAAGATCTTTCACGTAGAGTCAGAAGAATGGCACAATTCGGATTCGGGTGAGAGAGTTATGGTCGTTCAAAGACAGAAGAGATAAAGCAACACGGTCGCCACGCCATTTGCGTGAATCCTACACTCGCGTACTAGAGGAATGATTTTCTGTGGTGCTTTCACGCACCAGCGTGGGATTTCCACTCACCAGCGTGGGCGGCAAATATGAGCCCTATTTTGGTCTATTTCAAGGCCCATCCAAGGGGATTTGAGTGGGGGTTATAAATGGGACCTCGGGAGACATAATTGGGGGCTTTTGGAGGGGAGAAAGGGAGAGAGAGGCATGGAGACACCTTAGGGCTCTTGGGGAGGAGAGCCTAGGGTTTGAAGACGGTTTGCAAGCTGCTGCGAGAGATCGAGGAGACGCCGCTAGCCATCATTCTGCCCTAGTTTTCTCTTCCCTTTTCTTTGTTTTTCCTTTTAGAATGTTTTAGATTGGTTTCTAGGGTTTTGATGTAACCTTACCTGGTCATGGACCATTTGTTTTATTATTTAAGCCAGTTTCTTCTTAACTGAATGCTCTTTGCCGTTCTAATTCAATACTTGTACTTAGCTCTTTCATTTTTCTTTGGCTATGGTTTGAAGATCGAGATGATAAACCCTAGGGACATGAATAAGATTCGCATGATCAATCATAGAGTAGAATCTTGTGGTTTTATGCGTGGCATTGAGGGTCGTTGCTAATGCATCCTATAGTTCTAGGGTTTTGAAGCAGAGATGCAATGTATTTTCTCTTGGGATAGAGATGTAGATGCTCGGAGAACAAACATTCCTAAGATTAACTTTATCATCAATAAAGGCTCACGAAAACCATTAAATGATTTTGCGAAAACATCAGCCGGATGTAACAGCAGTGACTCAAAGCTAGTATTTTATTTTTATATATCTTTACTTTTAGTTCAATTAAATCATAAATACTTTTTAAATTATCGAATAGAATAAGACTAAATTCGAATTGGGTATAACGAGGCTCATTCCTCGAGGAGCGATAGCTTCGCTCACTACTTTGTGCTTGGCATACGGCAGTGCGCTGCCTTGCGTGGCAATTTAATTCACACACGCACGTGGCTATCGATTATATGTGTTCTTTGTATGGGGCATCGGTTGAGGTAACTGTATTAGCCACAGTAGCTTGTTCGGCCATCATATCCCTCGCGAAGGACGGGTTAGGCAATACTCTACTTAATTACGATCAATGAATGTCGCAAATGAAACTTGAGATGGATTAATGTACATGGGCTCGGCAACAGGTACCTCATGTTGGTTTCTGTTTCTGGCTCCTCAACCTTCAGCTAAGGTGATGAAACTTTGCCTTCATTTCCATATCCTCCGGAAGTGAGTACATGCCTCCCCTTGGATTGGCTGCAGGTCTCATCCTCTTTGGCTCTCTAGGGTTTGGTTCATCCCATGCTTTGGATGTCTCGGCCATATAATTCAGGAAATCCATGGCTTCTTCTGGATTTTTACTCATGAAGTCCCCTCCACACATAGTTTCTAACAACTGCTTCATGGTAGGGGACATCCCATCATAGAAATGGTTGACTAGCAACCATGTGTCAAAGCCATGGTGAGGGCAGGCACCAATGGTTTCCAAATACCTTTCTCAGCACTGATAGAATTTCTCATTTTCATAATTTCTGAGGTGTAAATCTTGCCTCTACCTGTTTGTTGGTTCTATGTGTGGAGAATTTTTTTTTCAAAAATTCAGCTTGCAATTCTGCCTAGTTTCTAATGGACCTCGGCCTCTAAGAGTTGAGCCATATTTTTGCCTTGTCCTTCAAAGTTAGTGGAAAGACTTTTAACCTCATTAGGTCCATATCAGTGACACCCTCTTTAAATGTGTTGCAGACCTCCTCAAATTCTGGATATAAATATATGGTTGCATTTTCCATTCCATGGAAGGTTGGGCAGAGAGGCACTAGGTAGGGTCCTTGATCATGTCTTGTAGGAGCACACAAGCCATGAGGGCTACTTACCCACTGGAGGATATATGATCCCTCATTGATCATATGCATTGGGATTTACTGTGAACCTATTGGCTTTGTTGTTCCTCGAGTGGGAGGCTCCATCGACTCCCTTGTGTATGCTCATACGACTCTGTTCTTATGAACATTGCTCCTTGCTTCCTAATTTACTTGTGTTCCTATCCCTAGCGGTTGCATAGCTCTATGAAAGTAACTAAAAACCACAACAGAAGACAAAAACAAATAGGCTACAAAAGATTAATATTTACTTAAAAAAAATAAATAAAATAAAAAATAAAATGAAGATAGAAATTGTATATGGATAGTATAAAGAACCAAGATCAACTTCTATATTATTATATCAAGAAAATAAAAGAATAAAGTTAGAAATTCACATTTACTTGCGACGGATCTGAGTTTAACAAATCAACATTTACTGCAAGGCACCATCCGAAACAACGACGCCATTTGATTCGCGATGTGGTAGGGTATGCCGTAATCAAAAAAATTTATAACCTAATTCCTCCTATTGCCGTAGCATAGCTACTGCAGTATAATGGCTCTAAGGTCGAACACAGAGATGGGTTTTCTTCGTGTAAATGATGTGCAGTTAAGTTCAAAATGGTGAATTCCAATTTGGATTTGGGGTTTTGTAAAAACAGTGGAAGTGTAGTGGCTGCGAGACTGAAAATAAGGCCTGAAACTCTAAATGAAAAAGAACTCCACTGGCGTGGAGCTCACAGAGGTTGAGTCACCAAGGCAAGTAAGGGGTTCTCGAGGTCCTTTTTCCTCACACGTTGGGGATGGCCTATAGTCATTCCCAGCCTGGGATCTCTATCTGGCTATAAAGAAACCTTAAAATTTTCGCTTTTGAAATATAGCATTGATAGGACATAAATGTTCTCGGCGAAATAAAAACACATCCCTAAATCTACCCTACGTTAACTAACTACAGGAGGTAACCTATTAATGAATCTCGGTGGATCCGACAATAGCGTCAGTACGAGCGGCAAAAACTTGCCAAATACGGGTTAATTAAGGTACATTTGAGATTTAAACCTGGGGAGTAAGGACGGAAGCATAAATGATCATAGCTCTTTGCGTTATACATGAGAATGTGGACTTTAAAAACACAAGTAAGATGGCCTACTACTTCCAGGACAATAAAGTTAACATGTTAATATCTATGAGATATCATCTCAGAAGAGTTGCTTGGCATTAGAAAATGAAAGAAACTGGAGAAAATGAGGAAGAGCTCCAACTCGATATAATATGTAAAATCTCTGTGAAAGGAACCCTATTACAAGACAGCAGGCTTATATAGTGCTCAAGAAAAATACAAAAATACCCTCAATGCCCATAATACATGAAGGGCAAAAATCGTAAAATGCAAAAAGTGGAATTCGACCGGGGTCAAAGGCGAAAAATCACAAATGCAGGAAGCAATTTTTGCAGGGTGCGAAAATTTTGCACCCTACGCAATTTTTGCAGGCTTCATTTTCCTTGTCTCTTATGCTCTTCTTTCCTTTTGATTTTTGATCTACATCTACAATGCTGAGTTCCATACGAGATTCTTAGTGCTTGGATCTGTTTCGACAAAATTTAAGCATAAATAGCTTACCAAAAACTACAAAATTAGCCACAAAAATGCGATCGTTAGAATGGCAGGGACGCCCGCGAGCAAATCGGGTTAATTGGTGATTAGTACAAAAAAGTGTTCTCAAACCTATAATAAATAGGGCTCAAAATAGCACCTTTTTGGGCGCTAATCAAAAGATGTTCCCAGCGTCGGCGGCGTTGCGGCGTGTCCCATGAAGCGTTGCGGCGTCATAGCGTACGCCAACGTCGCGACGTCGCAACGTCGCGATTCCAGCATCATAATTATAAAAGGCACGAGAGATTCAATTTTCGCGGTATCGAGCGACGTACGGATGAGGAGCAGAACACGAAGCATGAGCGACCTGAGAGATCGTGAAAACTCGTGTCTTTGTATTTCTCTTCCAGACTATCAATGGTTATAGAGCTATGCTTGTATGCTTTCATTATCTGTTTAGATCTATTTCTAGGGTTTTGTTAAACCCTGCTACAGTTGCATGGATTAGGGTTTAATTATATTTTGTTCAGTTTATTCATGAGTTATATCGATTTTCTCTATGTCTGTGATTTATTTTCATGGTAATGTATAGCGACATTGACTTGGCGCAGTCTTGCGGAGTATCAAGATTGAAATAAGGAATCCCAGGGACATGAGTAGAGCGACACTTGGTCAATCGGTGAATAGAGATATCCCGGTTCCAAGTGTGGCGATTAGGGTTTGAGCATTTAAGCGTTTCAGAGTCCAGGGTCGAGGCAGAGATGCGTCCAATCCTACTGGTGAGATAGGCGGATATACCTCGAGAGAGAGGATATCGTAGAGCACGAATCACGAGTCAATGAGGAGATTCGATGAATTTCTTGAATGAATAATTCCTCTAGGTAAAATCCATCAAATGTAGTAGGGGGAAATTAAAACCTAGTTTTCATAAAAATCATTTAAGTTATTTAGATTTAGTTTTAGTTCTCTACATTAATTAGAAATTCATTTAAAAGTCTAAGTCGATAATATCATTAGAGCTAATTCAGTATTCAACACACTTCTCCTGTGGATCGATGTCTGTACTTAAGTACCTTCATGTGCCAATCTGACCAGTGCACTTACGCATCTGTAGCTTTGCAATTTTACAATTAACACATGCGCTTTTGCTCTATCACAATCTCAAGCAAAGTCAATTAAACTATAAAGCACAATCTCAAAGAAATTTATAAAGTACTGAGTTTGATTAATGGTCTAAAAATAAAATAAGTTCTCTTACAAGATAGAATAACTAACACTCTGAGAAAGTGATAAAATAGTCACAAACCTTTGCGAGGTAAAAAACCTGCAAACAAAGCTTTAGGGTTTCTATATAATGCACCTTATTTAAAAATAATATTTAAAATACAATCTTTAAAAAATATTCCAATTCTCTGACAGATTTTGTTGATTAGAAGAATGAATTTAGAAAATCTTATTTTTGAAGAAGCGATTTTTTCAATATAGTCTTTTGAAAAGGAAACGATTCTTTTTAATTATTTCTTAATAATCCATTTAGAAATCGTCTTTTGAAAAGACAATTTCTTCCAATCTGAATATCATCTTTGGAAAGAGCGATTTCTTAACAAAATTAAGTCTCTTTTCAAAAAGGCGATTTTAATATTGCAACAACTTTTTTTTTATTTTTTATTTATAATTTGATAATAAATTATTATATTATAATTTAATGATAAAGTTGACTAAATATGTTGATATTTTGAAAAATAAATATATTGATTTTAATATCAATTGAATTTATATTTGTCAACATTATCTTATTTTAAATTGTTATTTTATTAAAAAATGTTTTAGAGTTATCTTTTGAAAAGGCTATATTTTGAACATAGATTACTTGTATGATTGATGGGCTTTTTAAGCGGAGCCCTTGGATTTGTGGAGCGTGCTGCCCCAGGATCGTTGGCGGAACTCACTGCAGGCCGGATCTTTAGCTCCCAAAAACAAGTAACAAGAGGATGAAGTGTTCTGCCCAGTTACCTCTCAGTGTGCCTAAGTCGATTCTTCACTGATGAAAGAAAGATCAGCGCATATGAGGCGAATGTTACTGGCATTACCTTTATATATGAGTAAATTTAACTTTGTATTCTGCTATAATATTTCCCAATAGGATGGTGGTAGGATTCTCTCATTGGATGGGGGATTTTACGCCCTTATCGCTATCGGATATAATAAGGATAATTAGGCCGGTTATTGAGAGTACCCTACTTCCCTCTATTGGTGAGATTTGGTTTTGATTCTGGGGATAAAGCGGTTATTGGGGTATCTCGCCACTTAATGATGAGATTTTGTTTGATTTCTGAGGATATCAGGCTGCCCAGGCTAACATGCGTATATTAGCCTATACAGGCGAGCAGAAGCTGAGCTCCCATTTTGGGCGGTGCCCAGGGGGCCGGCGTTTCCAATGGATTACCTTTTTCTTGGGCTTGTGGTGGGCATAGTGCCTATTTTTAAACCCTATCGGGTTGCCCCCTAACCCTTAGACGTGGCGTGTGAGGTTATCATCGTTTCTTGGTGGTGTAGCTTCTGTGTAGTAGTTCGTTTGGTTTAGTTAGGGCTTTGTATCGCGTCAATGTCGTCCTATGATAATGATGACTTTTAAACTGCACTCCCTTCCTCTGAGTTCATCATTTTCTTCAGACATCTCTAACTGTTCCCAGTATTATGCCCCCCTCCCATTATTAAAGCTTTTACTTTTTCTCTGATTCGGAGCTTCATTAAAGTACGAGCCTTAATCCAGAATCTTGATTTTGTGATACCTTGCTTAGGTGTATACCGTTTATTCTGGGGTGAGTGCGTCTTTCCATGGGTGTCTTTTCGAGATAATATAGCGAGGCCAGCCCAGAAGTGTTAGTGGTTAGGTCTTATTTCTTTCTGCTGTTACTCTCTCTGGTCTAGATGGGTTCCTCTTCTGCGCTGGGTGACTCATTGTATCAGGTCGGGTGGACAGTGGTGCCTCCGTCCTGGTTTGGTTGGGTTGCTTTTGGGAAGACTCCCAGGAGACCTCCTCTCCCCTTGGATAAAGCGAGGGTAAATTGATGAGGATTAAATACCCTAGTGGGATCGGAATGTCTGAAGTGGGTCGTGCGAGAGTGCCCACGTGTGGACCTGAAGGTCGGGCCTTTATGTGGGGGGCTTTCGCGGCGTTACCTGTTCCTTTTGGTTTCAGTCTGGTCTCCCAGGCCTTTTTGACCTCCGTGATCTGGTGCACTTTGAGATGGGTGCCTTTTCAGGGTGGCCTTGTGATGGCCTCAGTTTCCCTCCCCCCCCCTTATAAAAAGGGTCTTGCAACATTTCAACGTCTACCCCTCTCAATTTTCTCCTAATTTTTGGGGTATTTTGGCGAGGGCTGTGTGTGCTTTAAGACAAAGGCTTGTTCCTAGTATAGCTCTGTTCCTGGACCTCTTTAGTGTGAAGGAAAGTACACTTGAGGCTTTCTTTTACCTATCTAGCGTGCCAGCCCTCCTGCGATCATCTCGGATCTCCCTCTTCCTCATAAATTTTTGGAAGAGTATTTACTTCTTTGTTAGTGTCCCTTAGGATAGATGCCACATGTGGAAGACCTGCCAGGCGTCTGTGCCGTCTGGACCTCCGGAGATCTCACATGAGCTTTACTTTGATTTAAGTTCGGTTTGTTTTAAGCAATAGCTATATGGTGTCCCTAATTTTGCGATACCTATGTGTTTTTGAGTGTTATGCGATCTGTTAGAGGAAGGCAGGTCTTAAAGCGGAAGCTATTGCGTGTCTCTTCAGCGCTTACTCTAAACACTCAGGTGGATATTCGGATCTTGAGGTTAGGAGTCCTCCTTCTACTGCTACTTTGTGAGACCTTGACCCCCTCCATTATGAGTTCTCTCATGTGATGGGCCTCATTAATCAAACCCGCTCAAGGAGGCTTACGGCTCGAGTGGAAGCGCGGCATGGGAGTTTGGGAGTATGGCGACTGGGACTCTCTTGAGAAGGGTGTCAGGCTTACTTAGAGTGTAAAATCCAAGGTTGAGGATCTGTCTCGTCTTTCATTACCTTCTACCTATGTCCAGGAGTGCGGGGCAAATTAGCCATTGCCTCAGGCCGAGGTTCTAAAGGCCTTTGAGTTCGCGGCCCGCTCTCTAGGTTACGCCGAGGCTACAAGTTCCCTCGGGGAGGGCTCTTTGGGCCTCGTTGGAGGTTATGCCTATAACAATTTGAGTCCCACAGTGGGCGTCGGGCCTCCTCCTTGGTGGAAAATTTGGGGAGAAGCGCTCGGATCAGAGATGGGATTCTGGTACCATCTTTGAGCTTGCTTGGTGGCGCAGTCTAAATCCATTCGAGTTACGTTTTAAAGAGTGGGTGCTCTGCCCAGTTGAGAAGCCTCTGGCTCAATAAATCAGGGGGTAGCCTACATAAGTTCCCATGTCTTGATGGCATAGTGATTCTATCTTGAGTTAGATTATTGACTTTATGGTAGATTAATATTGTGGTGGCGCTCACTGTCGAAGAGTTTGATGAGGGCGGGCCAGGCGGGGCCACGTCAAGCCGCCCGAGTCTCTGGCCGAAGGGTGGGCTGCGCTTACTTCATGGCGAGTTGTCTTTGCGGATCGGATCTACGAGAATGTAGTGGAGGCCACCCAGGCTTAAGTTACAGGTTGGGGCATACCACCACGGCAGTATGGAAGAATTTGAGGGTAGGGAAGAAAGGCAGGATAGCTGAGTGGCGGCGAGCCCGGGAGGTTAGGGGTGGCTGCGCCTGCGGGATGATTTGCTAGTGGCGAGGGGCGGGTTGGAAGTCGCCCTAGGCAGGCTTTAGGCGAGTTAGGGATGGCTTTGCAATCGATCTCGGAATGAGTTGCGGGTAGCACCGAGGAAGAGGCTGAAACTCTTAGAGATGAGCTGCATAATAAAGCAGCGCTGCTAGACGGAGCCCGTCGTGAAGCTTCCTAAGGCATGAACTCACAGTGAGCGCTGACCGGGGAGTGCCATGGGTTACGAGGGGACGCGGAGCGGGAAACTTTGGTTTTCGGAGGACAGACCATAGCGGAAGTTTGAGGATGAGCCTGCACTTAATGGGAGCTACGTTGGATTGCCTTTCGGAGGAAGAGCTGTAATGCCTGCGGGCTTGGACCTCGATTTTGTTATCCACTGTGATAGCGAGGAAGTGGAAGAGTCCTTTTAAGCCCATTTGTTTTGGAGGCAACACCAGAATTTGAGGTTCGCTCCCACTTCTTTCTTATCATACGCACGGACTGAACTCCTTTGTATAGTTTGCTTGTTGTTTTTTTTTTTTTTTTTTTTTTATTTGGGCTTAGAACCTCGGGTGTATGTGATGTCATTTCAATGAATACTTCATTTCTATCTCACCCGCCCCTGATATTTTTTTATGCTTCTTCTGATGTTTCTCTTCATATTAGCGTGGATTGGTGGCTATATAGCGCTGTCTTCACAGTATTAAGTTCTGTAAACTAAGTGCCCCGAGGCTCCATGGGAATTTAAAGCACACTGAAATTTGAACTTGCTCCGAGTATAGCCTTTCTGACGATTAGGCTCTTCAAAGGCGCGAGTACTAAGGCTCATGGAATAGTACTGGTTGAACTTGCTCCGGGCTACCAGGCCTTAGGTGAAGCCGATTCAGCTCTTAGTGAGCCTTGAGGCTCAGTAAAATCGATTACAGTGCAGACACTCTTGAGCCTCCGAGGCCATGATTCGCGGTCAGGCTCTTCAGCCTGGTATTGAGGCTCCGTGGGCTAAAGCTTGCACGAGAATTTGAACTTGCTCTTGAATTTGAGGCCTTGGATTGAGCGGTCAGGCTCTTCAAAATTGAGTTACTAAGGCTACATGGGCTATTTTGGCTGGACACCGCTCTTAGGCTCTGGGGCCTTAGTTGAGTAAGTCCTGAGCTCTTCAAAGCTAGTCTTGAGACTCCGCTCAATTGAGCCCTACACTGAGCTCTTTGCTGTGGCTACATAAGCCTTTCCTAAAGCGGTTAGGCTCTTGAAGCCCGAATTCATGAACCATGTGGGCTAATCTGCTGAAATTTGGGCCAGCTCTGATATATGGCCTTTCTTGGTGGTTGGGCTCTTCAAAGGCCGAAGTGAAATAGTGGGCTAATCTTTGAAGTGTGATGGCTCTCTGGCTCTGTGTGGCCTTATCGGTGGTCAGGCTCTTCATTTGGGCGAATTGAGGCTGTGACTCAGGAATTGCTTGAGCTGAACACGCTCTTGGGCTACAGGAGCAATTAGTGGTCAGTCTTGAAAGCCAAAATTTGTTAGGCTGCAACAGGGCTAAAGTGCTGGTAGATTTGCTCCCCGACTGGGCACTGAGTTGAAGCGGTCAGGCTCTTCAAGCTAGGCTGTTGAGGCTCCATGGGCCTCATTGCTGGTGGACACAACTCTGGAGAGGCTATCGGCCTTAGTTGAGCGGTCGAGCTTTCTTGTGGCCCCATTGAGGCCTCCGCTGGGTTTGACACTGTGGGCATCTTTTGGCTTTGGGAGCTACATGACCTTTCTGTGACCGGTTAGGCTCTTTGAAGGCCCGAGTCTTGGAGATCACTGGGCTAATTTGCTGAAACAAGCGGCTCGCATTTATATTAAGCCTTTGCCGGCGATTCAGGCTCTTGAAGCCCCATTTTGCTAGGCTTTCCGTGAGCTAATCTGCTGAGTTAGAGGCTACAGCTCTACGGCCACATGCTATCGACGGTTGGGCTCGCCAAAATTGGGCCGTTGAGGGATCGGGTGAGGCTAATCTGCACAGTGGGACTTGTTTCTGAGCTACATGGCCTTATCTCAGGGCTGGGCTCTTCAAAGTGGTCGTTGAGGCTCAAAGTGGGCTCTTGGCAGGCTGGCACACTCTTGGGCTGGGCCTTGGTTGAGCGGTCAGGGCTCTTCAAAAACTAGGCCTTTGAGGCTCAGTGATATTGCTGACTAGAGCTGTCTTGTTTCATCAGCCTTAGTTGGTGGTGAAATCTTTAGGCGAAATTTCTTGAGTCACGACCCGATTTGAGTTCCACTTCTTGGAAGATGTGACATCTTTATCTTGGTTTACTGGAGAATTTGGGCGGTTTATGGGAATTTAGGGGAAGCGACTATGCAAATTGAGTGCACTCGACCTCCTTATAAAGTGCGACTCCTTGCAGTGGGCTCATGCTTGAACCTTCTTCCTTTTTTGGGTAATGCTTTGGAATCTCACGATGGGGCGATGTCCGAAACGGTAAAAGTATTCACGGGAAGTGCTGGAGATCACAGGATGGCGTTTAGTTGATAGCCTACATTTGCCAGGAGTTGTGTTTTTCCTAGTTCCCCCCTTTATGAGTTATGTTGTTGTCCCTAATGTCGATGGCTGGAGCCGAGTAGGCCCATCGAGAGAGGAATGAGACACCTTGAACTTTCGTACCGCTTTCTCTATTTTCTCCCATAACTTCCCTTCTTTTTCTCTTTCTCTTCTTTCTCTTTCTCTTTGCTCTTCTCTTTTCTTACTCCTTTTCTTCAGTTCTGCTTTCTCCTCTTTCCTCTTTCCCCCCTTTCTTCTCTTTTTTTCTTCTCCTTCCTTCTTGTTAGCACTCTCTTTTTCTCTTTCCTTCCCCCTTTCCTTCTTGAGATATATATATTTTACAGAGACTTCTTGTCTTTGTTTTATTCCGGGATCTCTAGGGATGACCATCTTGAGATTGTAATCAATTGTACCTTTATTGAATAAAGAACAATACTCTTTTGTTTTTAGGCGTAGATACATTGTGCTGATGTGTGCTTTTCTCGGGTATGACCTAGCCCGAGAGTACATGCCTCCTTTTCTTCTAGATCCGCAAGGATATTAAATAAATGTAAATCAATGAACACCTACAGTATAAACCCTCCCTTTAAAAGTGGTAATCCTTACAATATGAATTACAATCGGAGGTCTATTGATGCGTGCTTGAGGTGCTCGACATTCAAGGCCGTGAATTTTCCTTCTTCCGTCTAGAGTTCATAGTTACGGTCTGTGTGAGACCGATATAGGGGCCTTCCCAGTTGGGCCCTAGTTTTCCATGTGTCGGATTTTTCCTATTGATAGAAACTTTTGAATGAGGTCCGCTGGAAGCATGCTCCGGTGTTTGTTCTTTGTTAGTACCTTGCCATCTTCCTTTGGTAGTCTTCGGTGCGTTTCAAGGACTGATCACGCTTTTCATCTAGGGGTTTAGGTTTGGCGAAAGCCTCTTCGTTATGTTCACGCTTACGATTCAATTACCGGGACTTTAATCGATTTGTGACGGGGCTGCGCTTTCGGTGCGAGCTAGAGTGAATGGGTTTCTGATTTGCGAGACTTACTTGCGTGGTTAATATGCCCGTAGCACCTCGGGAGGTATTCTACCCGTTGCCTTTAAGCTCTTCAGATTGATGTGGCGCTGGGGTTACGATGGTGTGACTTACAGCGCGTTCGTTGGCTGAGGATGAAATTTGGGGCGAGTGGTAGTTCTTGATCGAGCTCGCACAAAAAAATCCTTATGAACTTAAGTTATCGAGGCGCACCATTGGCAAGCACGGAGCTATCGGGATATGACACACCAAATTATGGGCGCAAGCGGGGTGCAACTATCTGTTTGATAAGTAGCAAAGGGTTGTTGCAGCCCCATTTGATGAAATAATCCTTCATTAAGATGATAAATTTACACTTGCTTTGTTCGATGGCGAGAGAGTCCCAATATGTCAGCCCCATTTACTAAAAGGGACGGGGCTTGTGATTGGCGTCAAGGTCTCTGATTAGAGTGAGAGATTTTGAAGGTGCTCTGACAGTTTGCATTTCTGACGCTAGTTCTATGGCGTCTCACGGGCATTGTGGGCATTAGTATCCTGTCATCTGCAGGCTTTTCCTTGCCTTCGAACTGATGTGATTTCCTAGCACTTCTTGCTTCCCTGAGTCGTGGTGATCTTTCTTGTGATGCACTTGAGGATGGTGTAGAAAAACCTAAACATAAAGGCTTCTGATGGATAATGCGCACGGCGACCTCGTCCTATAGCTTAATTACTCTTTGAATTAGTTGGTGGCGATCCTTCTGACAAATAGTCCCCGAATGCGGGGTCCGTCGACTCGGCTGGACATGGAAAGGGCTTCTTATCATAGGAATTTATAGGGCGCTCTGCGAGGTGCTCGACGGCGTGGTACTGTGGATCTTCTTGGAGAGTGTGCGGATTCTTCTGGAGCATCTGCAAAGGAATTCTCTGCTCCTGGGTATGTGTGGGCTGAACCGCATGAACTTCCTCGATCAATTCCCAGTACCTTTTTATGAGTATGGATCATTTTCACATTTGGCCTCAAATGGGTGTCTTCTATTTTCTTCTCTGCATTTGGAGTGCTGTACCTCAGCGTGATCGTACCGACCAATGGGCAGAGGGTGCGTCCAGCGATCGTCAGCCTCTTGCCGGCCTCGATTAATGAAGGCTTTGTTGATCAGGTATGCCGGGTAACCATTCTGCCGGATGGATCAACCGGCGGCTCCGCCTGGGCGTTGGCGATATCTGCGGACAACCAATGGGGTGGGTTGCCGCGTCTGACGACTCCCACGGGATGACTCGCGACCGACCGCGGGGCGCACCTTACATTAGGTTTTTGGTTTATGTTGATGTCGAACTTCGCTGACTTTAGGTCCGCCGTGATCTTCGAGGTCTAAAGTTTAACAGCACTTGCTTCATTAGGTATTTGTTGGGACTTCAATGGTGAGCTTGAAGTAAAGAGGCGGAGCTTTCGAGTTCGATTCACTAGCCGGGATTAGTTTCTCCATCCTTGGATACTCACCGCGCCACCGCCTCTCGGGCTCATTTCTTGATGGTGGATCTTTGTGCCGGTCTTTCCCCGATGGGCGGCGTGGGCCGAAATCAGCTGATGGAGTAAGAGTTCCTGGAGGCGATCAGTAAGTACCTGAATCGTTGTGGCGTGTGCTGTCAAGCGATGATGAATGAGCTCTTTTCAAACTGCGGCGTGATGACGTGCCCGAAAGATGGATTTCTCTCTTGTGGATTGGCGCCGTAGATGCCACGGTGGATGTGAACTCCTCAGTTTCTGGATGCATTCTCATTCTAACGGTCGAGGCGCGGATCCGAAGCGCATTAAGAAAATGCCTCACATTCATCTGCAGGCGAGGACCTTTGGCTACTCTCAGTAAATACCTTTGTTTAAAAAGCGCAGGAGCCACCTCGAGGTTGGTGAGCGGATCTGTCCCGAGAAGCAAATAGGCATCCATGATATATAGATGACATGTTATTGACCAAATCAACCCGCGACCGAAAACTCCACATGGCTCATATACGGGAAGCATTTCGGATCCGAAATTTTACAACGTAGTTGGAGATCATTCGTACGCTTTTGGTCTGTAGGAAATTTCGGGTTTATGGTCCATGACCTTGAAGGTGAGCAAATCCGACCTCAGAATAAATTGTGCTTTCGACATTACCACCACCGGTCAAACATAAAAGAAAGTCCAGCATTCCTTTGGAAGAATAGTAGATTAGCGATTTGTGTCGAGCCGGGCGATGAGTAGCCGACTCTTCTTCCGTGTTCTAAAAAGCTTTAATGGGATACATTCTGGAAGAAGCGTTGTGACAGCTGTGACTCGAGCTTTGCGACCTCCTCATTGATGACTTTTGGCCTTTCTAGGCCAGAACCTTATTTTTCATGTTGGTTTGAAGGATGGACTAGCGTTTGAATGTGAGTGATTATTGGGATCGTCCTCCGTATCCTCATAACCGTGCGAAGACATCAATGCATTTAGTGGTAGGGGCTTTTGAGGTCTTCATGACTTGGGTCGATGTAGGCTGATGTTCGGGGTTATCGTCCTGGCCCCATCTGGGCTCTGACTCTTGGGGAGCTCGTCGATTATTTTCCTCATTTTCGCTCATGCTCGAGCTCGTCCACGTATATCGTTGTCGTAGCTTTTGCTTCATGGATGCGAGTAGCACTCCTGGCCATCTTATTTAGTCCTCAAACCATTCCTACTCCTATATTTGAAACTTGATCATCATGTGGTAAGCGGAGGGGATGGCCTTTATGGCGTTGAGAGAGGGTCTGCCCAATAACATGTTATAAGCGGATGGGGCGTCTACTATGAAACTTCATACGCCATTGTTGCCTTACAGTACGGGAGGTCTCGCAGTGAGAGCACTAGGCATGACTGAGGTAGCACTTTCTCTCGAGGAGAATCTCTGGGTGGGTGCTTATTGGGTTCAAACTCTCCCATAGTGCCCATCCTGTCCAAAACGTACTTGAAGATGATGTCGGCTGAACTCCCATTGTTATTATTAAGGGCAGATGGATTGTTTTGTGCTTTGTGCCCTTATTACCAAAGGATTGTCGTGGGGTGTTGGTATCCCTCCAGGTTTGAGTCCGAGAATGTTATGGCTGTGTTGAGTCGAGGCAGTTTAGACACCGCTTGTACTTCCATTACAATCGACACGATGCTGAGTGAGCCTTCCTAGCGAGATGGATTCCCGCCTCTGTAAATCCTCCTAGATCAGTGGATTTCCTAAGAGTGTTGGTCTTTGAGTTGTCGTCACGTTGAGGTGGTGGTGGCTGCCTTTGACTCTACGACCTTCGAGAGGAGGCTACGAGCGACGGAGATACCAGCGTCGAATCAAATATTCCTATTTCCTTCAGAGTTGTATCACGATCAGTTCGTTATTAGTGGTTCCTATGGAACTCACAATACCTCATGTTATCTCTTTTGGTAGGGTATGACCTCATCTGGGACGGCCATCTCAGAAACTGTTCATGTTGCACCTCCACCTTGAGACTGCGAATCTGGCGTCGGGGGTGAAGCAGGCGAGAGTGAATCTGGTTGGCCGGCTCGGTGAGTGGTCCCTATACGGTCTCGGCGCTCTCGCGTCTCTTCGAGGGGCGTTCTGTCTTTCTTTGGGGATCTCTCTCCCGGTTTCTTTGTCTCTTAGGAGCCGTCCTGTTGTTTGTCGATCCTTTTTCTCTTTGTGGGTGAGCTTTCTTTCTTGGATATGAGGCTTCTTCGCCGTTTATGTACTTTTCTGCTTTAGCGAGCACCTCAGCCATGTTTGCCTGTGGATTCTTGGAGATGGAAAACATCAAATGTTTTGACTGCACTCCTAACCCAGCGATGAATGTGGTGATGGCGAACTTCTCGTCCGGTATATCTACCTTCAAAGACTCGGCATTGAACCTTTAGACATAAGACCTCAGGCTTTCCTACGAGCTCTGCTTTATGGTCAGCAGGTGATAACTCGGCTTCCGGTATGTTCTAGCTTCAATGAAGTGGGAGACGAACGCGATTGAGAGTTCTCTGAATGAGGAGACTGACGATGGTGGGAGCCTGTTAAACCAAGCCAATGCCGGGCCTTTTAGCGTGATAGCGAAGGCTGCCGTCTGGGGAGTCCCTAATACCCATGTAGCTCCATTTGATTCTTATAAGTGTTAAGATGATCGGCGGGATCCTTTGCACCATGACGCTTCTATTGGCGTCCCGAACTTTGTTGGAAGGGAAGTGGGAGCACCTGATTTGTGAAGCGAGGACTCGATTTCTTTGCACTAGAATTGTCCATAGAATCGAGACTCGTCCTTTACGACGTCCTTCATGTGGCTGAGCTCCTGCTAGATACCCTTGAATCTCCGTTCCCATGATTGCTCCCCATTCTTTCTGGCGAGAAGGGATTAGGCTCCGCGTTTCCGATGTCCCCACAGTATTGTTTCGTTGGCTCCTCTGCGGGGCTGGTGGGGTCCATGCCCAGCTCGGTGGATTAAATACGCCTCTCGGGGAGGTCGAGGTGTAATTAAACTCTTGGGATGGGTGGTGTTATGGCCCTCTTGGGCTTGTCGCGCTTCCTGCGGGCGTTACATCTGCCTGGTGAGTTGCTCTAACTCCTCTATTAAGTGTTGGTTAGTGAGACGGAGTGCCTCCACCTCGTCCGTGTTGGCTACCAGCATCTGTGCGCCTCAGGGGTCGGCTATCCACCTGCCAGAAATTTGGTCACGCATCCTGGGATTAGGCGTGGCTCCTGCTTGTGTTCCGGGTTGATACCATCAGTCGTTGAGAGGTCGACTTTATTTGTAAGGCGTCACTCCCACAGACAGCGCCCGGCGATGATGTTTTTCAGCAGGCAAGAATTTGGATCGTGTTGGGATAATTGGGCCGGGCGAGCTGCTGTGGGCCGGATGTTGCGCGCTCTGCAAAACAAGTAACAAGAGGATCGCGTGGGCTGCTTTGTTGCCTCTCCGTGCAGTCGATTCTTCCTCGATGAAAGAAAAAGATCCCAGCTTCACCCAGAGGGTGAATGTTATGCGTACCTTTCACTTAGATGGGGTGGCTTCCAGTATTTATAGCATATGTTTTTCCCAATTTGATGGTGGTAGATTCTCTCATTGGATGGGGATTTTACGCCTTATCGCTATCGGATTAATAAGGGATAATTGGAAGCGGAGTTGTTGAGGTATCATACTTCCCTCGTTGGTGAGATTTGGTTTGATTTAGGATAAGTAGTTGGTAGAATTATCCTACTTATGTAATGATGAATTTGGTTTGATTCTGGGACTGACTTTGGTATCCGTGCTATTTACCCATAGGCGAGCAGAGCTGGAGGCTCCGTTTGGGCGATGCGGGGACTGGGCGTTCAATGAGCTACCTTTTCTTGGGCTTGGTGAGCGGAGTGGGCGCTGCTTGCCTATTTTTAAACCCTATCAATGATAAACATATTTTTAATATTTAATGATACATCATTTTATTACTATTTAAGAGTAAAATATATAACATATATACAATGACATAATAATTTTAAATATATATTATTTAAAAAAATTATATATATATATATATATATATATATATATATATATATATATATATATATATATTATAAAATTAATTTGTTTTCTTATATAATTTTATTATAGAAAATAATTATATAAATTATGATATAGTATTTATAAATAGTAATATTTTGATAGGCTGAAAGCGTGATGTGTATAAAAGTACGCCTATGTGCGCAAGTGCACGCGTCGCCTCAAGTAATATAATTAATACACATGAGTACGGATGTCAATCACGGGGATAAGTGTTGTTGAATCTGAGATTGGCTTTTGAATATTATCTGTTTATAAATGTTGTGTGAAAAGAGTACTAGCGTACGAGATTTAAGCTAAACTAACTGTCCCGAATAGTTACTATGTAATGGAGACTAGGGCTATGTCTCCCCACAATACTTCGATGGTTATTTCTTAAAAGATGATATTATTCAGTTTATTTATGATTTATTAATGGCTAGGTGATCTTGCTTACGAAATACCCTCTCTCGAGGTGTATCCGCCTATCTTGCTAGTAGAGTTGAGTGTATCTCTACCCCAACTCGATACTCCGAAATGCTTAAATGTTCTAACCTTAATTGCCACCTTCGGGATCAGAATATCTCTATTTATCGAATCCAGCCCAGAAGATTACTCTACTCAGATCCCTGGGTATCCTCATCTCTCGAATCTCGGATCTCCAGTATAGTCATGCTAATATTGGCCAGACATCACCATGTAAATGATTAACAAATATAAAGTAGATGCTAACAAATTATAAACAACTTGAATAATATAAAATACTAATCATTAATCCATGAAAATGTGACAAGGTTCAACAACACCCTGAGTATAAATCTAGAACATCTTGAATAAAGAGAATATCAATATGTAATATGTAAAACATCGGTACTATTGTCCAAAACAGAGGAAAATACAAATCACGGGCTCTTCTTCAAGATCAATGTCACTACCTGCGATTTAGTGCCCTAGTTAAATGCGATCCCGATACCTCGGAATTCTCTTTTTGCTTTGTGGCGAGAAGACAAACTGTTGTGGCGTCGCGGCGTTAGCGTCGAGCGTTGAGGCGATAGCGGCGTTGCGGCTTGTTGACTTTTATATTAGTTGATAGCGTCGCGGCGTCTCAGCGTCTCGGCGGGTATAACTTTAGTGTTTAGAGCACTCATCACACCCCGAACTTAGCTTCTTGCTTGTCCCCCCAGCCGAAGCGACTAAGCGAACACACACTCTACATGCTACATAGTCTAACACAAGATAGTGATGCCCATGTTGATGAATGGGGATCAAATTGGACCGAATCACACCGCTGCCGTTCTGTTTGAAGTTCACAATTTGCAAAGGTGTTCAACTAGAAGAACAGAGTTGAACTTCGGTGCGGTTGACTAAGTACCTCAAACCTCAGAGATATTCGATAACCTTTCGGGACCTAATAATGCGTGAAATAAATGACCTCTTAGTGTACACTTAGGTTCGGCCCCCAGAACTTGAGTTCAACTGCCTAATTGGGAAAATCTAACTACAAGGATCGGAGCAGCACTAGTTTCAATTTCTCGTATACCTACTCACAACATAGAACAAAACTAGTGCCCGTAAGTTTATGTTAAGTGTTCATGTAGCGGGGATTAGTTGGTGACTCCCCACCAGTTGGTTAAGGGCCTTGAGGCGTTCAGTTCCTCAGGCATCTTGAACACTCAACTAAACTGGGGGCTCATGAGTAGACGCTTCCATCTTACGTCCCCTGTAACGACGGTGAAGTCAATGACTCACTTGATTGGCTCGGGGCATTGGGCTTTGAAAGGCCTCGGTATGCGGAATTGGAGTTGGAAGATCACTTATTCTATATATATATATATATATATATATATATATATATATGATATATATATATATATATATATATATATATACTATATATATATATATATATATATATATATAATTTTTTTCTATTCTCTTTCTCTTTTTTTTTTTTTTTTTTTTTTTTGTTTTGAGACTCAGAGCAATCCTCTTTTTTATTCACGATTGTCCCCTCTCTTTAGTGTTTAGAGACTCCCAGGGTTTGTTGAACCTTAGTAGTCGGGCTCGGTACCTATGTGTAAACTAGAGATCATTTGTGTGTGAGTGATGATAGGCTCCTTGAGAAATGGTTTCTTGAATAGCAGGAGTAATTATTTATGCCTCCGCTATTCAACCTAATTCACGATCATTCAAACATCGATGAATCCTTTCTTCCATGGCATTGATAGTGGATTCGACTCAAAGTGACATATTCTCAGAAGCATGGCATCACCCACACAACTACCTAAACACGACAGCACTACACATGTATATGATCTACCTAAAACACAAACATGACTAAACAAAAACTTCGACATCCTAAGATGAGCAACGTCGTGAAACTAAGCAATGTAAGAAAACTAACATGCATAGCGAAAATAAGCTACATCACAAATAAACAGAAACAAATCTAAGGAAAAACCCGAGGCATCACCCACCCCAAACAAATGGGCGAGTGTCGCTGAAAATAACATAAGAAAGGTGAAGAACTCCCTTTGGTGATCGGAGCGAGGAGTCAGCGTAATTGGCGATTGTGTGACAGTGATGGGCAAGAAGGCTGTGACTAAACTGGGCATTGGCTGTAACAACTGTTTGAAGAATAGTGCTTTGGTTGTGCACGTGCATATCAGCGCGAAGTGCCTCCATATCCTGTGTGATGAGGACTCGGTGCTCCACGGGTCTGTCCCGGGAATGCATCCGCGCTCGATGGGAGAGCACGGTCCTCGAGGTCGGGTGGTTGGAGGAGAGTTTGCCTCTTCAGGTAAGGGCTGTGAGGTGGTGGTGGAGTGCCGTTGAGGCAGAGGACGATGTCCCCACGGGGATCCTCCGGGAGTTAGCGGGCACGATAGTCATGAAGCTGGAGTCACCGTCAGGGCTCATGACCTGAATCGTAGGTCCTGAATTAGGTAGTACACGGTTTGTCCCTCTTAACCGATATTGCTTTGATGGGGTGCAACCACGCCTCATTGTCATCAAGGGGCACCCCGGCTCATTTGCATAAGCCATAAATGAGGAAAGGGTGTCCCAAATTCATCTTAGCGTCCCGGTTATGGAGGATGGCGTCACTACATAGCACCTTGACATCAAAGGGATATCTGAATGATGGCATAATTGACGAGGCTGCGGCAGCGGAGTCACTTCACATATGTTCGTCGTCGGAATGAGACGCAATGTGATGAAGTGATGCCAGACTTTGGGGATATAGGCCAGATGTTTGGCCTTAAAATGGATTGCGTGGCCCTCATGGTTGAGTTTCCACTCATCCCGGCCGTTTGTCAAGACCCTAATGACTTCGGGGTAGTCGAGATTACATTTCGTAAAGTTGATCAAAGGCTCAGGGAACATGATCAAGATCATAAAAATGGTTGATAGACTCCGCACTGAAGTCTACCAACACACCCCTCACTCGGACCTTCTTGACGACATGGGAGGCGAGATTGGCGTAGAATTCTCGCACCACACTCCATCATGGAGTTGGATGAATTGGTTGACAAAGTACTTCGCCATCCCTTGGCCTGTCGTCTTGCGGAAAAAATCATCGAGGGTGGTAGAAGCCTTTTCCTTAATAAGCGAAAGGTTCTTTTAGGTGTGCCGAACCCTTTTATTTTCTCATTGGTTGACGGCACCCTCATTTGGGCCGACCAGCTTTGTAGGCAACTTTGCCTCTTTACTTAGGAAACATTAGTGGAAGAATTAAGGACAATTGAGACAAGGGAAGGACCTACGTGGACAAGGTAGCCAATTGGCACCAACAAAAGAACACCTAATGGACTAACCAATGTGACAAGCACCTACAAAGTGCACTAGAAAAAAAAAACGAAGACTAACCTAGTACAAACTAGACAGCTTTGTGACTAAATGTGACCACACCAACTCAAAAGAGACCTAATGTGGAATCCTAGACCTAAGTTGGAGGAGGCCCAGACCAATGCGGGGACACCTACGTGGAGTGGCAGAGGCGGCCGAGGATGTGGTGGACTGGGAGTTTGGGAAGGGGATGGTGGCGATTGGAGTCGGAGAAGGTGTCGGAGGAAATGGCTCTGCGGCCTCAGGCCGGTTATTCAAAAATAAGGGACTCCAGGCTAAGAGTATGGTGAGGAAGGGCGACACAGGGGGATTAGGGTTCAGGCGAGGACGATCAGGGGTAGGATCAAAAAATGGGAGGTTTTTGGCCTTAAACAGATTCAACGTCGCTGGCGTTAAGTGCAACGTTGCTGCACGTTCAGGAAGTAAAGCAGCGGCGTCGCGGCGTTGAATCAACGTGACGTTCAGTGGTAAATCGGCGTAGCGGCGTTGGGATTCTTATCGCTGACGTTCTGAAGAGTTCAAAACCAGCGTGCATGGCGTTGAGTCAGCGTCGCGGCGTTCCGGAGGTCAAATTGGCGTCCAGCGGCGTTACAAGAAGACCGAATGCGATTAATTCCTTGGCGATCTAAGATGAAAAACTCCTCATGCGATTGTGACTCTCTTGAACTTGTTAAAAGCGGATCCTCCCTCGGACTTTAGGTGCGGGTCACGAAAGTAGACATCCAAAGGGATTCAGATTACGGGCGAAACAGAAAGCCAACATACCTAAAGCGAGATAATAGCAAAGAATTTAAACCATAGAAAAGGAAAATTGCAGAAAACTTGGGTTGCCTCCCCGAAGCGCTATGTTTAATGTAGTTAGCTCGTATTTTTGAATCTCGAAGTGTGCTCGGGAGCAGAAGGCTCTTATAATAAGCTTATTGTGCTGTCGATGCGGTCGATGGGACCTGATAAAACATGCATGGAACTAGCCCCCGATATAGGCTTGGCCGTTGTGTGGTAACTATGAATGTTCCCTTCTCAGGATGTGTAACCTTAGCCCCTCCATGTGAAAGACAGTCACTTTGTGAAGATCAGGACCATCTGAACTTCAATTTCCGAGAAGAGTTTTAGACGGGGAATTAAGCAAAGGACTTGTTGTCCCTTTCTCGAATTCCTTCACAGTAATGTGTTTTATCGTGCCGGGCTTTTGTCTTTTCCTTGTAAATGGGCATTTTCATAAGCCGTTCACTGGTCGTCTAGTTCACGAAATTTGTAGCGATCGACTACCATGGTACAGTGTCTTTGTCCAATGATGATGCTTGCAGGAGTTGCCCAGTGAAGCCGTGCTCCAATTCATGGAAGATGGCATGCTTTGCCATAAACAATTCGTAGCGACATACCCAAGGGTGTTTCCGTCTTTGTTGATGCATGAGTGCATCATCAATCTTTTAGACCAGTCCTTCACAGGCGTGCTTCGTCTTCTCCATAATGGACTTAATTTCTCGATTTGGCTCCTACCTTTGCCCGTTTATTCGGGTGATATCACGGATGCGATAAGCGCTTATACTTTTGCAAGATCCTGTCAATCATCTTATTATTACGAAATGAGTCTGCAGATTATACGTGATCGGTCACGAGGGTTCAAATCGTGAAATATGTAGGTACGTGAAATTGAGCCACTACCTTAGCATCGTTAGTCTTGGTCGGAATTGCTTGACCCATGAGACATGATCTTTGCCCGACCAAGATGTACGAGGTTGTTATAAGATGGAAATGGTCCATGAAATCTATCCCCATAAGCCAACCGGTTCTACTTCGAATGGGATGCATGGCGGTTCGTCAGCTTTCTAGAAATGCCCCCATTCGTTGACATCTGTCATTTGGATCTGAGGAATGATGAGCATCTTTGAATAAGGTAGGCAAGATAGCTCGATTGAAGCACCTTGGTCAGCTGTTTGGCCACTCAAAATGTCCACCACATGGTGGGAGCGCAAAGGGGTTCGGGACATCAGTTTCATTTCATCTTCGAGCACACATCTCCTGATCACTTGCCTACAGAATGTCTCAGAGGATTGGCTCCCTCCCAATAGTAGTGTTTCAAGTGTGCGAAAAACCTCTTTTTCTGCTGATAGTTAAATTCCGAGGGACTACCTTGGCTGGCCAAATAATTCACGAATCGCAAACCATGGAACCGCCTCTGGCTGCCAATAGCTAAGAGTTTCGTCCAAAATTGGCCATTCACTGGAACCTCATCACTTTCGCCTTCCAATCGTGGAAAGATGATCCGCCACTAGGTTCTCGCTTCTCTTGCTTAATCTCAACGTCGAATTCTGCAAAGAAAAGAACCCACCGGATGACCTGGGGTTTCATGCCTTTTTTAGTCATCATCAAGTATTTAATGGCAAGAATGATCACTTGAACTACGACCTTGTTACCAATCAAATAAGGTCCGAATTTGTCAAAAGCAAAGACAATAGCCAAAGCTTTTTTCAGAGTGGCATAATTCAACTCGAGCATCATCTAAGGTTCCCGCTTGCATAATAGATTACCCGAAAATTTTCTCTCTTCGCTCTAACACTCCGCCCAATCGCAAAATCGCTTGCGCCAAACATAAGTTCAAATGGAAAGGACCAACTGAGCTACCACACAATAGAGCCGATACCACCTATCTTTAATACTCGAAAAGGCGCGCAAAACACTGGGCATCAAACCTTCAAATGGGTCCCTGACTAGGAGATTAGACAATGGCCTTGGTAACTGAGAGAAGTCTTTGATGAATCACGATAGAATCCAGGGCCTAAAACTCTTATCCCTTTACCGACGGGTGGAGGTAATTTTTCGATTGCTTCACCTTTGCTCATTTACCTCTATTCCTCTTGCTGGAAATCCTACGCCCGAGTACAATACTCCCTCAGACCATAAATGGCTCTTCTCCTAATTGAGTACAAGATTGTCTCCTCGCATCTCACCAATATTGATCTCAAATTTTCCAAACAGTTGTCAAATGAATTTCCCAATACCGAAAAATCATCCATGAAGATTTCGATTGTCTTCTCAACCATGTCGGAGAATATGGCCATAATACATCGCTGAAAGTGTCCGCACAGACGACAAACTTCAAAGGGCATCCGCCCGAATGCGAATGCGTCCCATAGGCATGTGAATGTCGCTCTTCTCCCGATCTTCAGGCTATAGCAATTTGATTGTAGCCGAATATCCATCCAAAGCAATAATACTCTATGACCGGCTAATCGATCCAAAGATCTCGATCCAAACAAAGAATGTGAAATGATCTTTCGAGTGGCTTGTTCATTTTCCGATAATCAATACAAATCCTCCAACCAGTAACTGTTCGAGAAGGCAGTAATATGTTATTCTCTGCTCTATGACAGCTTGTTCCTCCTTCTTAGGTGTGTACTAATTTGAACTCGGACTTACCTATGCAATCATTCGAAATAGGATAAATTACCCTAAGATCCAACCACATTTCAATACTCTTTCTGACTACCTCTTTCTATGCCCATCTTCTGCTAAAATACTTGTATGCATGCACATGGAATGGCTAACTCCTTTAAATAGGCTAGACCATCCGAAAGTGCATTTTTAAGGATCTCTATGACCCTCAATAACTTCCTCCTAGTTCCACCATGATGCTAAGATGATCACCGGTAAAGTGGATGCTACCTCAAGATATGCATACTTCAAACGGCTAGGTGAGGTTTTTTGCTCCATCTGGGTGGTTGTTCAACCGATGGCACTGGCGTTTTAGCTCCTTTACCTAGAGATTCGAAGTATTTCCTTCTATTGGGTCTGAAAGAATCAATCCATTTTACATATTCCTCTACCTCTTCGCTCATATTTTCATAATCATTCTCAGACGAAGGCCTTCCAAAGGATCTCACAGAGACCACTTTGGCGACACTATAGCCTCTACTATCTCCGCTATGAAACATGTATCACTACCGGATGTCTCATGCCTTCAACACGTTGAACTCACTTCATCCTCCCGCACTCTCAATTTCGCCCCTTCAACATCAATCATTGCTCGCGCTGGTAAGAAACTACTTCACCCAAGATTATGGGTATTTCCCTTATCCCTCTTCCATATCTAATACAATGAAATCCGCTCGGGAAGATAAACTTGTCAACCTTTTACTAAGACATCTTCTATTACCCCTCCTGTTTTAAGGACTGGTTTCAAGAAGATGAAGTGTGGATCAGAGCTGGACGAGCTTCCACTTTAATCCCAAACGTTTAAAAATTGACAAGGGCATGAGATTAATGTCAGCACCCAATCACACAATACTTCTCAAAGATAAGATTTCCAACGGTGCACTGGATAGTGAAACCGTCTCGGGTCTTTAGATTTTCATAAGAAGCCTGGCATGCACTACATTCTTCGCTTGAGTTAACTATTTCAAATCACCCAATCTTCCAGATAGTATGTCCTTCATAAATTTTACATAACTGGCATCTGCTCTAAAGACGCGAACGGATATCATGCGATCTTCGAACACTTCCATGAATTTTGAACTCCATCCAACTTTTGGCTTTTGGGACACACAGGATATGGAATTTGTGGGTCCCTTACTTCGTGAGGTTTCTTCCGACTGTGGTTCTCGAGGTCTCCTCATCTCGCATCAAGATTTGACCGGATGGATGACCTTCTCATTCTCTCTACCTCCTCTATAACCGGGGCTTTCCCAGGCCTCCAATTCTTTACCACTTGACTGCAATATGTTCATTCCCATCTCTTCTCTGGTTCACTTCTGAGTTGCTTGGTAAGGAACCCGACTGCCTTTCTATCATTAGATCGCTATTTCACCCATTGCACTTCCAAGTTTCAACCTGTATACTGATTGTTCAATCAAGGGTCTGTCGCATATTCGCCTTGTCTCATTCATAAAGCTAAAGTGGAGGTTAGCATTTGTGCAAGGGCTTGTCTTAAGTCCAATTTTCTCGTAGAGGTGGCTCACTAACTCCTGGGCTTGATGGCATATTGTTCGATTGCTCTCCATCCATACCCTGATTGTTCCGACCGGTTTCCGATTCGACATTATTACGCCGCCACCCGTCTTGATTTTGATTCGATAATCGCTTTCCATAATCGGTCCTTGTCATTGTGGATCGACTGACCAACCTCGACACGTACCGGGCCCGCTCTACTCGCTTTGCTTCGACCGCACACGTGCTATCATGGCCGCCCTCCATGACCACACAACTCCCATGGGTTACCAGATGGCATCTCGTAGCCTTTGTCAGCTCTTATTCAACTCGTTTAGTCACTGTGCAAACATGATTAACCGGGACATTGTTGAGAACCTCACTGTCTCGTGCCACCCATGGCTTTTATCGGGTGTAGTCTTCCCCCTTAAAGCCACCGATTTGTATTACTGCAAAGATCTCCAAGATTTCATAAGCTTCGGGTCTCGTGGTTTTCTTCATTAATGGCTTCTCCTCCACCGAGGCATCAATCACTGCTCTAGTTGCATTCCTCGTAATTATTATAGAACGATGGACCCGTGATCCATCTTGTTAGTCCGTGTGATGTGGGCACTTTCTCGCAGCGTTCGTGAAATCTCGTCTCCATGCCTCTCGTCAGTTCTCTCCTTCTAGTCATTCAAAGTATTGATTCTGCACAAGTCAGGCAATTTTACAGGGTGGAAAGAACTTGGTCAGAATTTCGCACTAAATCGTTCCATGAAGCAATGGAACCGGCTGGCCGACTGAGTAACCAATGCTTGGCTCTATCACCTAGTGAGAGGGGAACAATCTCAACTTAAGGGCCTCTTCAGCTGACCCCATTACTGATCGTGTCACAACTTCAAGAAAGTCAGTCAAATGCATATTTGATTCTCATGGCAACCCAGGGAAATGTGATGTTCTAAAGCATCTCAGAAGTGACTCCACTTCAACTCAAGTTGTTTCGGCTCAATAGATGGTCTCGATAAATGGGCTCGAACAACTCAGAAGGTGGTAGTGCAAACCCCTCTAACAACATGAATGGATCATCCGGCCGTATAAACGGCCCGGGTGCTCGATTCCTTCCTTATTCCCATTTCGCCTCGGCAGGCTCGCTTTTGCCTAATGCTAAGATCGTTCTTCATTGTTTTCCATGCTTCTGCTAGATTTCTAGTATGTTCCGTCTCGTTTCTACAGATTCGGTGTAAAGTTCTTTTTCTGCCTGTGGATCAAATGTATGTTGGGCTAACCCGATTCACGTCAGATGTACTCACCGCCGAAACCTTAACCTCGCAATCACACATGAAACAAAAAGATCTAAATTACCAAAGACTTAAAACAAATAAAAACAAAAATTCCGTGAGTAATATCTTAATTGCTTTATTCTCTGCTCTATATCACTCTAAACCTATCCGCAATCTGCGCTCAAACTTGATAGGCCGAAAGCGTGATGTGTATAGCACGCCTATGCGCAGCGCACGGCCGCCTGGGTTAACATACAGTACCCATGGTACCTGACATTCGATCCACTCCGGGTTAAGTGTCATGAATACAGAGATTATTAATATTATCTCTTATAAATGTCAGGTGAAAGAGTACTAAAGGCCTCGAATTTAAAACTAAACTAACTTAACTGAACAATGAATTACTATGTAATGGAGACTAGTGGCCATGTCTCCCCCAATACTTTCTATGGATTATTTCTAAAGATGATATTATTCATTTATTTATGATTTATTAATGGCTAGGTGATCTCGCTACAAAATACCCTCTCTCGAGGTAAAACCGCCTATCTCGCTAGTAGAGCTGGAGTGTATCTCTACCCCAACCCGATACATCCGAAATGCTTAAATGTTCTTAACCTTAATTGCCACCTTCTGGATCGAATATCTCTATTTACCCGAATCAACCGAAGGTCGCTTCATCAGATCCCCGGGTATCCCCATCTCTCAATCTCTGATCTCCGCATAGTCATGCTACTGCTCGCCGACATCATGTAAATGATTACCGATATAAAGCAGATGCAACAAATTATAAACAACTCACAATATAAAATACTAATCTTTAATCCATGAAAATGTGACAGGGTTCAACAACACCCTAGGTATAAATCTAGAACATACTGAATAAGAGAATATCAATATGTAATATGTAAAACATCAGTACTACTGTCCAAAAAGAGGAAAAATACAAATCACAGGCTCTTCTTCAAGATCAATGTCACTGGCTCGATTTCGTAGTTCTAGTTCAGATGATCCCCGATACTCGAATTCTCGCGCCTCTTTGCTTTTTAATGATGAGAAGCACGTAACTCACGATTATCGCGACGTTGCAACATCACGACGTTGAGACGTCGCGACGTTGCCGCTTGTTGACTTTTATATTAGTTGACCTAACGCCGACGCGCCAGGGCTGCCACGACGTGAGGACGCCGCGACGCTTTCCACCCATCTTTATGCACTTTCATCCTCTCGCCTGCATCGCTTCCAAAACCGCCCTTTTCGCACCAATTGCACCTCGCATTCACCAACCTGCATTTCCAATCAGATATTGAGCTATAAAATACGATGAAATGTAAAATAATGCTAAAACGTGAAGATGACGCAGTATAACCCGAAAGTGTTTTGTGCACTCATCACATTTAAAAAAATATATTTACTATTTGATATTAAAAATAATATTATTTATCAAATGAGATATTAATATAAAAAAATATGAATATTTTTTATCGTTAATTCTCATTGTTTTTTCTACTTAGGGATTAAGAGACAACTATTACTAATTTTATATTCATATTCATGTAAAACTCACAACATTTTCTCTAAACTTGGTTTTGTAGGACTCTTGATGGAAAGCAAATGATTTGGCAAGAAATGAGCAACATGTTTCCAAAAGGGGAGTCAATCGGGTGTCTCACAGCATGTCATTGGAAAGATGAATTGTGACATCCCGAGAAAATCCTAATTTTCTTAAAAAGGGTAAAATGGTAATTTCAGTCAAAAGCTAGAATTTTTCTAGATATCGGATGATGAAACGGACTTCACCGTTGGAATCCTCTCGCAAAATCTAGCTATCACTGCCGACTTTGTCGACCTGATGTCGTAATTTTCAATGCTTTTCAAGACAACGGGTAATGTGACACTTGCACATTTTGAGGGTCTACGCAGTGCCACGTGTCATGTGTAGAATTAGTCAAACATGAGCTCAAGTGTGGCTCATGGGTGGACACATGGCATCATGCCGTTGGAGGAGAATCCAAAGTAGGTGGATAAGAGGATAAGGTGTAATCCCATGAGCCACTTAGAATTGGACATGTAGCATTGAGATGACAAGTCTCTTGTCCCAATCTTGACCAAATGGGTTGGGAGAGGAGAAGAGAGAGGGGGAGAAGAGCAAACCGTGAGGGAGATAATTTAGAGAGAGAGTGTCCAACTTCTCTCTAAATTTCCCAAAGAAAATCTGACAATTGGCTCTACGGCTGGGAAACAAAGTTGCCCCCACAAAGAAGGGCTGCAAGCGGGCACCGCTTGCGGAGCTCAAAACCCTAAGGTAGGGTTTTCCTACTTGATTTAATCCCTGCTTAGTGAATTCACTGCTATACGCGCTATACCGAAACGGGCTACTGATTCTGCTCCACAAAGTGGAATCAATGTTATGGAGAGTGGTCACCCACCGACAACCCCACTACTTGTTTAGTGGAATGTTAAACAACCCTGATTGTTCATTGGATTCAAGATTGTCCCATGAGAATGGTTTGGTAATGTTATTGCTTTGTCGAATGAATAACATGTTGTGTGTTCGGGTGCCAGTCCATTTTTTATGAAGTAAGGGTGTGGGGCGCTTTGACGGATGTGGGACTGTTAAAACAGTCCCGATGTGCTTGTTAGACCGAACTTGTCCACGTGAATTTGCTTGAATTGGATGGCATGGATTGTGTGGAAAATGATATGTCGATGCATGTAAATTAAATGCGGTTAACATGATGTTTGAATTATATAATCGTGTGTGAGCCATTGAATTAAATTATTTATTACCCCCATGAAAGCACTTTGAATGTTATTGCTATGAATAAATAGCATGTGGTTAGTATGTAAATTTTGTCAATGTATGCATAATTGATATATTGGCATGTGTTGAATGAAATTGCATAATGTATTTCATATGCACCGGGGCAACCTAGAAAAATAGGTGTGGGTGCATGACATGAAAGAAAATATAAAGGAAAATGGTTGTGAAAGGAATTTCAAAAGAAGATTTTCTCCAATAATTGGTTTCAGAGTTGTCCAACAAGCCATCTTCGAGGCGAACCTGACATCGCTTCCGAGAATTACCCATTGAATTCACCCTGAGGGTTGTCCACAGATTTTACCTAAACTCCTAGAGTATGTTTTCGAGAACAAAACCTTTTGTTTTGAGAATGTTGTTTTCTCACACTCGGGTTAGGTACGTGCGCGAGGAGCCGTGAGGGCTCGAGAAGTGGGAAAGGGTAAGTAACATTCTCATCCATATCATGTAGACATTCCAAGCATCGTGATTCATTAATGCGTTTCGTTGAACCATTGCGCGCACTTAGCGGGTAACCCATGTAGGAAAATTCCACTACTGGCATTGCTCACTCCCGTCAAGGAAAATTATTTCTGTGTACTGTGGAGTATTCGAAGACTACGCTCACTAGAGGCCGCTTTTGAGAAGAAAGCCGACATGTGGCTTTGATAGATATATTTTGTAAAACATGTATTAGAATTCTGAATTTTAATATATGTTTGTATTCCTTTTTGTATAAAACATACATTTTTGTGAGTATGGATGTACTTCGCCCAATGTGTACTTTATCTTCGTAGTCGACAGGTCAACAAAGACTCCCGTGACTGGGGGGCGCCACATGAATTTTTCTATACCATTTGGAAGATCAAATGTGACGCCCCAAATCCCAAGGGTCCGTTGACAACCCGTCAACCCGCGGAAGATTCGTGGTTGTAGGGTAACCCGACACCACACCATCGAGTCCCCTTTTTTCGGGACCCAAGATTTATCTTAGAACGGCAGAGTCTCCTTTGTACAAGGAGTCACCAAATACAACCTATTGCAATTTGCATAAAAACATGGCCCAATATTATACAAACGAATTTCAAACTGGTCCACAAACGAGTAAATATAACATGGGAGGCCCATTCATCCTATTCAAACATATAAGCACATAATTATAAATCCATAGCTCATAGTGGAGCTAATTACATCACTCTTATACAAAACACATATCAAAATTAAGCATTCTAATACATGCTCTTACTATGATATAAATCAGCCACAATCCGGCTTTCTTCTCAATATCGGCCCTAGTGGCTCGCCTCCCTCGACATTCCCGTAATGCAGCTGTGGGTCCCACGACGAGGTGAGCAATGCCTAACAGAGTGAAATCCTACAAGGGCTACTCCCCACCTAAGTGCATATGCAATGGTCATGCAATAATAAACACTCCCCTCCATAAGATGCCATCCTAGAATGGAAACCTACATGTCATGAATAAGATGCGACTCAATATGTCCCATGTACCGAGCCCTTACAGAGTCCCAACCCGATTCCCTCACACATGCTTATGCCCAGAGTGAGAAACTCACCATTGGTATTTCAACCAAGGGTCCTTTATCCAAAACAAAATCTTTTTTGTTTTATAAATAAAAAACATTGGACAATCTCCGAAACCGCTTTAAAACAAAACATTGGACAATCTTCGAAACCACTTTAAAACAAAAGCATTGGACAATCTCCAAAACCCGCTTACTCTTGTGACATTGTCCCTGATCGAACCTTGCACCATCAACAACATACACAATGTTGATTTACAACCATGAAGACCGTGAAGCTACATTAGATGTCGTCCAATGTATCGGTCCACCACCCGGCCACCAAGAATGGTGAATGACAACAACCATGCACACCCACCCATTTTTACGTTAATGTCCCCATGCATATGAAATGCAATAAAATGTGTCATTGCCTATTCATACCATGCTACATATATAATGAGTGTTATATGCACCTATGCCTACTCATGCATATTAACCCATGCGTCAATTAGACATTTATATCACTGAAGACATAAATTCCAATTTCAATCATACAATTCATGCCAACATACTTAACACACATACATTGACATCTACAAGTCATCACCAATCAAGCAATGACTTACATTGTACTCTAGGCTTAATTGTGACACCATGTCCATAAATAGCCTACAACCAAGCCATGCAATGCCTTAATTATACACAAAATCATACATTTCCCTAAGCCTCATGGATAATTATATCAACATGCATATAATTACCAAAACAACATACACCAATTTCAATGTATTAGACCGCGCATATCATCACAACCAAGCAATTTGCAACACTTATGCTAAAATCATATTTTGAAAATATAAGACTGAATGCCACGATGCATGACCAGATTCTAGACTCAAGGAACTTTCCATAGAGTCCAAGAACACCAAATTTGGAGTTCTAATGAAGGAGTTATGCAAGTTGCAAGCCATGAAGAAAATCAACAGCATTACATTAAGCTATATATGGATGGATTTTAGACTCAAAGGGCTTTCTGTAGAGTCTAAGAACGTGCGAATCGGAGTTCAGACGAGAAAGTTATGGTCGTTCGAAGTTCAACTTGTCGATTTCGCATGAGGGTTGCGAAAGTTTTGTAACCCCTGCGAAAATTTCGCAACCCATGCGAAATTTTTCGCACACCATCCCAAATTTTGCAGGGTGCGAAATTGGGATCTCGTAGCCTTGCGAATTTCCACAGGGTGCCTTTCCGTCCCTATATGCTGTGAACCAATCCTAGTTCCAACCACCATACACTGCTCGTTTAAAGCCTTAAACACCCTGGACCCATAACTAATCCCAACCCAAGTAGTCCCGGAACCAAAAAATGCACTCAAGAAACCTGATCAAGGTCAAAAGCACGCCTAAATCATTCAACCAGCCCTACTAATCGGTGTGAATTATGCATGCGTTTCAATAGGATTTCTATGTGTTTTTATAACTCAATTGCATGATTCACATTCATATTCACTAATATTGCGCTAATCCTCCATATTATAATGTTTTGCAGGACACGGTGAGAAAATAAGCAAAAAGGAATCTAAATAACGCAAAGGAAGACCCGAAGCAGAGAAGAAAATCTTATTTATGTTAAAAATCTTTCAACCTGTAATGAATATCACCATGAACTAACTCTTCTTTCTGGGGTTTTGTCAACCCTAACTGCACCATTATTGTTTAATGTATTAATTTTGGTTTATTTAATATTAGTATGAATTTATATGGTTGCTTTACTCTTGAAATTAATCACATGTTATTGTTTGGCCAATTCGCATGTGCTCTTACCAAGAGTCCGAGATTGGAGAGAAGATGACCCTGGTGTGGACATGGGGTAAAGCAAACACTCGCTCAATCAAACAGAGATATCCTGTGTCTCCAAGTGTGGCATTAGGGTTTGCACATTTATGCATTACGGAGTTGAGGGATCAAGGCAGAGATGCAATACACCCCACTGGCGTGATAGGCAGATATATCTCGAGAGAGAATATCTTGTAGGCACGATTAACCCACCAACATAAATCATATGAAATATTAAATAAATACGCTATCTAGGTTAAAACCCATCAAGTGTAGTAGGTGACGGCAAAACCCTAGTTTCTCATCATTGCTTTAAATCAATATTTTATTATTAGGTTTCCTTAGATTAGTTAAATTAGTCACAATTCACTATAAGACTTGATCCAAATATTATCTAAGACGCTAAGCTAGTATTCAACACGCTTCTCTTCGTGGGAACGATACTTGACGAGCCACTATACTACTGGAACTCAATACGTATACTTGCGCTTATGGGCCTACGTTTTTACTTAACTTTTACACACTCACTAACAGCCCGTCACCTACGGTTAGGGCTGAACCTAATGGCCATTGAATGACCCTGCTACGAAAAACCCGAAAGTAGGAAGGTTCCTACCTTCGAGCCGAAGACGGCTTTTCAAGACCCTAGCTTTTGAAACCCACGACCTCCTAAACTTTCCGCTCGAATCTCCGACGAAAACTCCTAGTTTTGGTGTCCACACATTGCCCTCGACAAGTACTCCAACTTTAAGTTTTGGCCCAACGAGAGACGACCACCCGAGCTCCATAGATCTTAGAGAGAAGTCATAGCTTCTCTCTATGCACCCTCTCTTCTCCTCTCACTGCCGGATCTAGCCCCCAAAAAAATGGGCTTTTCCCCATAACGCATCTAACCTTTCTTTCCCATACCTCTCTCACACTTTTTTCTGACCTGAGACCTTCACACCACATGTGCAGTTCACCACCTTGCGGCACCCACTTGTTGGTGCAAAATGAGATTCTCATAAACTCAAGAAAATGGCAATTTAAAGTGAGACAAAAGAAGAGTTCTTCAGAGAAATGCGTAAGAGAGAAAACAACCATTACTCGGCTTTCACAAACACCTTACGTGCAACAAGGCCTCACTCAATACAACACTCTGTATTCCCCTGTTCCTCTCCCTCTATTACTTGAAGGAATCTTCCCTCTCACTTTGATATTTTTCTTTTCCACCAAGGACTCGATTTTGGCTAATGTTGCCGAAACTATCTGATCTTCAATTTACTTAGCTTTTGCCAAAAAATCCAAAAAAATAATTACGATAAGAGATCACCTTGTTAATGGGCACCAAGCCAAGTCTGTAGATCTTGTTGCCGAGACAATATGGTTCCTCAAATCTTCAAGAAGATGTCTCCACCAATCTGAAGGTAATCGCATGATCGATCGACGCTCACCTCACCACTTGTTAAGGATCAGACCTTGCAAGCAGCTTCCTTAACCTGATACAAGATTATCTATGGTGCCAAAACGAAGAAGAAAAGGAAAGAAAATTCCATAGATTTTAGTCTAAACTTAAAATAACATCTCGCATACAAGAATAATTGATGACCAGCTAAGGCACTGGGCCTTCTCTCAATCTCTCATTCCTCTCTTGATCTTCTGCTAAGATCAATCTTTCCAAGAGTTCTCCTTTTTTATGCCCCAAAAATCATGTTTTTAACCCTTTTTGTCTAACTTACTTAAGTTAGACATGTGGTCAATGTCGTGCCACGTGTCCAAGACTCGTTCAGGTTCGTTTTCTGTCCCGAAATTATTCATTTCTTTTCTAATTAATTTATTTTAAATGAACTTAGCTCAATCCATTTCCTGACTTCCGAGATTTTCGTAAAATCTCAGCCCTTGAGTCAATGGGCGCCACCACCTTAAAATTGAAAAATTTCGACTATCTCGTAATCACAAACTTTTCTGCAGTCACTATATTTTACAAGTCGAATCCAACGGAGCAGTCTGTTTCGTCATCCAAGGTATAGAGAATTTTCTAGGCTTCCTTGAGGCATTTCAGCAATTTTACTATTCTTACCATTTTTCAGAAAATTTTAAATTTTCCTGGGTTTTACATTAAAAGGTTCAAATCTATCCATGGTTGCATTTGACATTCAAAGAGCTTTCTAACGACACTTCACACGCCCAAATCCGAGTTAAACGAAAAAGTTATAACCCCGACAAGTTAGAGAAGAAAACAAGTTGTTGAGTAGAATCTAAGTTGTCGCGACACACGCAGTTGTCACGCTTTCAAGAATTTGTCATGGCTACACGCAATTTTCATGACATTACAGAAAGTCATCGAGACAAATTTTTTACCAAAGTCGCGACAACTTGGATTATGCTAAGCAATTTGTTTTCTTCTCCAACTTGTCGAAGTCATAACTTCTTTGTTTTAATTCGGATTTGGGGATGTGAGGTGTCGTTAGAAAGCTCTTTGAATGTGGAATGCAACCATGGCTGGAGTTGAACCATTTGATCTTCGATATGGTACATAAAATTTCATCTTTCCAATGACACGTTGTAAGACACCCTAACTCTCTTTTTGGAAACATGTTACTTATTTCTTGTCAAATCACTTGCTTTCCATCAAGAGTCCTACAAAACCAAGTTTAGAGAAAATGTTATGAGTTTTACATGAATATGGATATCAAATTGATAATAGTTGTTTCTTAATCATTGAGTAGAAAAAATAATGAGAAATAAAGATCAAAATATTCATATTTTTTAAATTAATATCTGTGATGCCCCAAAACCCGGGGGTCCGTTGACTACCCGTCAACCCGCGGAAAATCTATACATCTCGTATCGCGAGACCCAAACCTGAGTAAAAATAGCCTCTTGGGCCCATAAATCAATACTCACAAAATAAATATCCCAACTATATTCCAATAGTTCCAAGAGTTAATACATTTCTCTTAATTCAACATATATTAAAATCTACAATTCTAATACATGTTATGCAAAACCAAAGCCATAACCCGACTTTCTTCTCAAACGACCTCTAATATGAGTCGCCTTCGCACGCTCCTCGTACCGAAATGATATTCCTGATAGTAGGCGAGCTATCGCCCAAGAGGGAATCAACCCTAAATGGGTTACTCTCCACCTATGCATATGCAATGCTCTAATTTAAACACACACTCGTGAAATACGCGATCCTAATTAACGCCTAAACGATCAACCCACGTCCCGAGTCCTCACCGACTTCACACTCTCGCTTAAGCCACGATGTTAAACATCATTTCAAAACAAAACTTGGTTGCTTTCGCAGAAATACACCACCGAACGTGTTGGTAAAAATAATGACTACCCCCGAGGCGAATGTGTCGAGAAATCAAATGCTTCATGGTCCTCATCCGAAATGATTTGTCGACCGCCTCCCAACCCCATTCTCCTAAAATCATCCCGTGGCAGAATCATGTTCGTTTAAATTCATGTCATACACACACACCTAATTTCCGTGTTACCCCTAAGTGCATATGAAATGCATTATGCCATTTCAACACAGTTTATATAACACATGCAAATATATAATCATGCATATATTTACATAATTTAAATCACAACAACATGTTATATAAATTATCAATCCATTACACCAAAGATTAGCTCACATGGGCTAATTAACAAACACGAACAATTCAATTTGAATCACTCAATCTAATACATTTTCTCACAAAAAGGTTTTCATAACACTATTCACATGAACAAAGGAAACCTCGGTTATCGCTCACTTCGCCAAGCACTCCAATCACCTGCTCACTTTGTGGAATCTAATTTGGTGGTCATTTCCTACCATATTAATATCAAAACATGATTTATTGTACAAATCAACACCCAAATGCCCAAACAGCGTCCGTGCACCGCCACGGATCAGTCTCAAAAGGCTCCAACAATTTACATTTCTTGGGTTTCCAGTTTTGGAACCGATCAAACAACCATTCAAGGCCTCAATCAACTCCACCATCAACAAACACTTTAAAACAGTGCTCAGAACTCAAGTAGATAAAACCCTACCACCTGAGTTTGTCAAACTCCCTCAAACAGGAGTCCACGCGTTACCCTCGCCGCGTAGAACGACTTTTCTTCTTGCTCCGAAGAAATCTGACTGTCGGATCGCCCGGAACTTAAAGGGAGGCCATACTCTCTCTCTCTCTAAAATACAAATCTCAAACCTACTGTAAGATTTTTTCCTCCTACACGTTTCTTTTGGTCTTTTGTTGAGGGAGATGAACACTATTTGTTATTTCGTCTTATTATCATTAAATCAAATTCAATAATGCCAATTGTGTCCTCACTCTTGGGTTTTCGACATTTTGCATTATCTTGGCCTTCCATTTCCATCATTTCTCTTCTCATGCAACTCATGTCACATGAGTACATGTTATTGATGACTTTTGTCACCTCACATTTCGCTTCCAAGACCGTAACTCGATGTCTTCGAAAAACGCAGTAAATTCGACTATCTAGAATTCGAATAAACGACGTGTTAGCTAGGATTTCTCGAGATTACTCCAATGCAGGAAATCCATTTCATCCGAAATCTAAAATTTTCTGGTTTTGACCGAAATTACGATTTTGCCTTTTTTCCAGAAAATTGGAATTTTCTGGGGTCTCACATTCTCCCTTCCTTAAAAAGAATTTCGTCCCGAAATTCCACGCACATACGCATCCAACCACATGCATATGTAACCTCACACAACCCCTACTTGGTGTGCAAACGCTGACCTTTCCAAGGTCACAATCACTGACAATCCAATGGACTGTCAACCCAGTCCATGTCATGAGTGACATCCATATACCAAGCCCTTGCCGGCTCACCAACACCCGATGTAATTTCCGATGGGTATTCAATTCTCGAGTCACTCCCTACTCCTAACTCAACTCTAAGTCTATGTGATAACCTGACCATGTGTTTTCATCTCGAGTCACTCCCGACTCCTATCACTCAACTCTAAGTCTTCGTGATAACATGACCGCGTGTTTTCATCTCTCAGGCAACATAACTTTTCGGCCTATACTGTGAGCCTCATACATTCATACAGAAATTTCGGATTTCTCCACGGGTCTCTTACACCCACACAGAAATTTGGATATCTCCACTGCCCTTACACCCACACGTAGTTCTACGCCTCCCTGCCCTTACACCCACACGGTAAATTCCTCGGGGATCCTCCCTGTCTCTTTACACCCACACGTAAATTCTCGATTTCTCCACCGGTCTCTTACACCCACACAGAAATTCGGGATACCTCCCTTGGTCTCTTACACCCACACGTAAATTTTGGACATTCCCCTGCCCTTACACCTGCCACGTAAATTGGGATATCTCCAGTGGTCTCTTACACCCACACAGACCTTCCGATACTAACAAGGGTCTCCTTCACCCTAACTCCAAAGCTCTCACCAGATTAACGACCCCTTCTTGCTCCCGCCCCAACACACTTTAATTACTCCTCATTTCCCCGATTCGAACCATGAGTCTTCATCGGACGAGTCCCAAAGACAAACTCAACCTACACTCACCAAGAGTGGTGACAACCATACCGCACCCACGCCCGACTCCGACGCAGTCGTTACCGCAGTACATGAACGCAATGATGCCATACTGTGACACCCCAATCCCAAGGGTCCACCATGAGTAGAATCTCTGAGAGATTTCTAATCCTCAGAATTCGACCATCAGTCAACTCTCACCCTTACATCCTAGTAGGAAGAACATCCACACTGCTTCTAAAGGCCTTAACCTCTAAGCCCAAATCCATCACACAAGATGCAACAATGAATGAATATGATGATCCACTTAAACGCCTACCTAGTCAACAAGTGCAAGAGTAGAAACGACCCTTACATATCCTGGCCGCTTTCCGTATGCTCACCAGAGTACCAAGGAGACCTCCGCTCCTAGACACCCGCCTCACGCCCAAGCCGTCATCGTAAATAACATATCGTCTCGGCTTTGCCTTATTAGGAAGTCCCGCCCGTGAGAGTCTCGTAATCCGACCCCCACCCACACTCCGACCCCTTTAGCCCACCCGTGCCGCGAAAGTGCTCGGGGAGACTCAAACTAAACTGCCCCTTCAATCTGCACAGTGTGGAGGAATGAACTGTATACTCTCCTGTTCTATAGCTAACTGGGACTGCGCTGTCCCAAAGTCCTGGGATCCTTGTCTCTGGGGGCAATCCCGTCTCACATGCCCAGGTTGTCGGCATAAGTAACATATCCTCTACCCTGGCTGACTAGATGCCCAATCCTGGCCCTAGTCTTGAAATTCGCGTGAAGTAGAAGTCTTCTACCTCTTCCCCGAACTAGAAGAAGGCTGATCCTCCCTCTTGCTACCTACACCCGCATCCCGAGTGCTCCAAGCATCCTCGATCTCTGTCTCTATGGTCAGGGCTGTCCCAACCATGGAGTCCATATCCTGTAGGCGAAGTCCTACAATCCTGGCCCAAATGGACAACTTCAGCCCATTCTCGAATCTCCTGACTTTGGCCATGTCCGTGGCCACGTAATCATCAAGAACCGCCAGCTCCGTGAATCTGTAGCCACGTAATCCATCACAATCGCCGCCCCCGCTTCAACTCTAGGAACTCTGAGCCTTCATGCCTCGCGGTATCCAGGAAAATACTTACCATGAGCGGCTCCACGAAACTACGCCCATGTCGCCATCCGTCTCTATAGGTTATACCATTTCAATATACTTGGGCCTCACCCTCTAGCTGGAACGCAGCTAGTCCAATCCTGGTCACGTCAGAGGTAATCTCCATAGCCTCTAACACCTTCTTGATTTGCATGAACCAATGGTCTAACACCATCGGATCTCTTCCCCCAGTGAATGTCGGAGGATGATGCGCCCCCAAGCCTACTGGAGGTTACTCGGACTCCTGGCTACACACTGCCACAGCTGTGCTATAGGCGCAGTCGCAATACCTCTGACCTCTACAAAGGCTGGGTCAAAATGGTGGCAGTGAAATCTTGGGTGGTGCGACCCCGGTGCCTCGTGGGCGTCCTGCGTCCTCGACCCCAGCCATCTACAGTTCAAATGGAGTTAAATACAATGCAGTATCTCTAAGGCATAAACACAGCCCCGAAACACTATTCATACACAGAATACAGTTCATATACAAAGTCCTTGCATTCATAAGCAATGCAAGACATAATTTCATTTTAAACAAATCATTTTTCCAAAATTTTGTCTCATTTGATTTGATTTGATTTGATTTAATTAAATTTTTTTTTTCGAAATTTTTTTGTGATGAACAGTGTTCATGAACATTAATCAAGCGTGACTGAAGCGGTGTGGAGTAAAGCCGACCAAGTGCACGGTGTGCATAGCCATCGACCAATGTGAGCACACACTGGAGTGCGCACGAGGGCGTGAAGACTGCGGCGTGGCCCGCTGTCGTGGTACTTCACGAGCGAACCATGTCATGAACGATGCTCATTTGGCCATGTGAGGCCGCCCCTAGCAGCCGTCATGGGCGTGTGGCTGCAACAGCTACCGTGTCGTGGCTTGGGCGCCGTGTTGCTACGGCCAAGCCTTGCCTCTTGCTCCACAGTGCGACCTGAGTGTATTGTGACCTGATCCCTGCCTCCTCGCCCGACATACGACTACGTCACGATACAAACTATTGTATCGTGACACCGTTTTCTTTCCCTTCTGGTCACGACACACCTAGGTGTATTGCAATACAAACTTAGCCATCCAGCCACCTCAGTCACAATACAATAGGTGTATTGCGACACACTTATCCCTACTTGACCTGCACGCCCCATTATTACAATTTGTTGTGGTACAATACAACTCTATTCACAAATACCACTTTGAACCTTGCACTCCCAAAGCGGCTATGTCACAATACAATTTCCCATTGTGGCAGCATTGTCATGTAACCCATTTTACGCAAGCAACATTCTCCCAATACACTTAAATAAATTTATAAAAATTTATTTTCTTCATTACTCTTTAGTTTTACACACTATAAAAACCTTAGAAAATGATTTTATTCACTATCATTTTTTTCATTTAATTACGGACCATTTTGTCAAAACTTTTCAACTTCATGTTCTCACACTACACCTAGTGTTCAACATTATTTATTAAAATTTTATTTCATTATCGAAACCAAATAAATTTATTCAAATTTATTTCATTTATTTTCTTTGTTCCAGTTTACACACTGTAAACTCTTAAAAATTTTCCAACACACTATGTGCTATTTACCTAAGCACCCAATTCACACAACACATAACAATTCATGTTATGCATATCATTCACACAACCATTCATCAAATCACATGCTCACACACAAAACACACATGCAGTGTTCTAGTTTTGTCCTATGCCTTCCTAGGTAATCACATACCTAACCCGAATATCGAACCACACCAAGTGGTGATGTATACCCAAACCCGAGCTCCTTAGGTATTCGTATACCTAAGCTTTGATACCTAATTTGTGGCAAGCCACAGGGGGTTCGTTTGACTACGGAGTCAGCCGCGGAAAAATCCTATCGTCTCGTGTCGCGAGACCCAAACTGGTAAAAATGGCCTCTTGGGCCCATAAATCCAATACTCACCAAAATAAATATCTCAACTATATTCCAATGGTTAAGAGTTAATACATTTCTCTTAATTCAACATATATTAAAATCTACAATTCTAGCCACATGTTATCTGAAAACAGCATAGCTTGGGACAACTGCTCGGAAATGACCTCTAATATGAACCGTCTTAACATGCGCTCCTGTGCACGAAATGATATTCCCTCGATAGGTGAACTATCAGCCCGTGGTGGAATCACCTAAATGGGTTACTCTCCACTAAGTGCATATGCAGTAACTAATTTAAACACACACTCAAGTGTCGTGATCCTACTTGAATATGTCTAAATGATCAACCCATGTCCCAGTCATCACCGACTCCCTCACACTTGCCTAAATACATGCATGAAAACATCATTTCAAAACAAAACTTGTTGTTTCGCAGAATACACTTTACCCAGACGTGTCAGTAGAAATATGGGACTACCTCAGGCGAATGTGTTGAGAACCTCCGGCGGTCATGGTCCTCATGAGAAATTATACACATTTGGATCATCTCCCAACCCCATTCTGGGAAAATCATCACATTAGATTTCTTTCGCAATGAAGTATTCGTTTTGAGAAAATTCATGTCATGCGCACTCACCTAATTTCCAGGTTACCCCGGTGCATATGAAATGCATTATGTCATTTCAACACAGTTTATATAACACATGCAAATATATAATCATGCATATATTTACATAATTTAAATCACAACAACATGTTATATAAATTATCAATCCATTACACCCAATTAAACTCACATGGGCTAATTAACAAACACGAGCAATTCAATTTGAATCACTCAATCTAATACATTTTCTCATAAAAAGGTTTTCATAACAATATTCACGTGAACAGTGAAACCCTCGGGTTACTTGTTCACGTACTTTACAATCATCGATCACTTTGTGAACCTGAATTTCATGGTCATTTTCGGCCTCATACACATCAAAACATGATTTATTGCATAAATCAACACCAAAATACCCCGAAAATTCAGATTGCCTTGTCATGGACTATCCAAAAAGGCTCCAACAATTTTCACATTTCGGTTCCAAGTTTTGGAACCGATCAAACGGCCATTCAAGGCCTCAATCAACTCAATCATCAACAAAACACTTAAACAAAGTGTAACTTCATAGTAAGGATAAACCCTGCTCACGGAATTTGTGAAACTCCTCAAGCCCAGTCCACGCGTTGCCCTCGCCGCGTAGAACGACTTTCTTCTTGCTCTGAAGAAATCCGACAGTCGGATCGCCCGGAAACTTAGAGATAAGCCGCACTCTCTCTCTCTAAAAATAAAAATCTCAAACCTCTTGTAGATTTTTCTCACACTTGCGTTCTTTGGTCTTTTGTTGGGGAGATGAATCTTATTTGCTATTTCGTCTTATTATCATTAAATCAAGTTCAATGATGCCAGTTGTATCGCCATTTCTTGGATTTTCGACGTTGTATTATCTCGGCGCCCCCATTTGATCGTTTCTCTCACTTTAAGTACAACTCATGTCACATGAATCGTGTTATTGATGACTTTTGTCCTCACATTTCGTTTTAAGACACGTGGCTGATGCGCCGGCGATCTGGTCCGTATCTCGGGGTCGACAAGTCGACGTGTTAGCTAGATTTGTGACGATTCAACGGTTAAATCAGTTTCGTCGTAGAATCTAAAAAATTTCGGGTTTTGACCCGAAATTACGATTGCCATTTTCGAGAAAATTGGAATTTTACGGGGGTCTCACAATATCTCATTTGATAAATAATATTATTTTTAATATAAAATAGTAAATTTTTTTTTTAAAATATTAATATTTATAAATACTATATCATAATTTATATAATTATTTTATATACTAAATCATATAAGAAAACAAATGAATTTATAAGCATAATTTTATAATATATATATATATATATATATATATATATATATATATATATATATATATATATATATATATATATATATATATATATATCTCCTCTCTCTATATATATATATATATATATATTTATTTTTTGAAATAATATATATTTAAAATTATTATATCATTGTATATATGTTATATATTTTTTATTCTTTAATTAGGAATAAAATGATGTATCATAAAATATTTAAAATATAAGGAAATAAAGAAATAAAAATATATTTATAATAATAACTATAATTTAAAATAATTTTTTTCAAAAGATAATTTAAAATGATACATTTTTTTAACAAATAATTTAAAATAATCTTGACAAACATAAATTCAATTGATATTAACATCAACATATATATATATATATATATATATATATATATATATATATATATATATATATATATATATATATATATAATCAAAAAACATCAACATATTTACAATAACTTTATCATTAAATTATAATATAATAATTTATTATCAAATTAGAAAAAAAGGTTGTTGCAATATTAGAAATCGACTTTTGAAAAGACGATTCTAAAATTGATTTCTAAGAAATAAAACTTTTAAGAAGTCGTCTTTTGAAAAGGCAGACTTTTAGTGAAGAGAAATCGTCTTTGAAAGAGCGATTTCTAAAATATTGATGCATTTGAAAAATGATTTACAGATTGGAAGAAATCGTCTTTTCAAAAAAAGATTTCTAAATGGATTGAAAGAAGAAATAAACCCGAAAAGAAATAGTCTTTTCAAAAAGATAATCATAAAGAAATCAATTTATTGAAACACGATTTTCGATTATCTGCACTGATATCAGCTGTTGTAAATTGGAAAAAAATTAAACATCGTATTTTAGATATTATTTTTTAAATAAGTCGTACATATAGGAAAAACCCCCAGTAGATGGCTACAGTGCATAAGTCGACCGTGTAAATAGGCATTTCTTTATCATTCTAACAACCCTTCTCCTTCGACAATCATGACCCTCACTTAGGTTTCGAAAAGCGAGTTTTTGACATATTTAATTTTTTTTTAAATTTAAAATAGTTTAGAAATGAAAATAATATCGGCTAGTGTTTGAACTATAATCTTTACTTGATCGATTAGCGAATTAAGCTTAAAAAAATTTAAAACATTTATAATGTCGCAGTTAGTAATTGCAACATTGATTTTGTTTTTAAAAAATAAAAAATAAATGTTGTAGTTACTGATTGCTGCATCCCTGTTCACGTACCAATTTAGACATTATTTTCATTTTCAAACTATTTTAATAATTTTTGGTAAAGTACAGAGCTTCTTTAGCGGTTTTTCATACTGATCCAGATTTCTTGCCAAGGACGCCTATTTTCTCATGTAGCCCTAACTCCAACAATCAACATGTTCAGGTAAAACCAACTTCTTAAACTCTAAAATCTCTGATATGATCTCTAAGCAACACATATAAACCATAAATAAGATGGTTTGTTTCTATTCAATCCATTATCAATGATTGTTAATTTTGCTTTTTAGTTCCTTTAATTTGATTTTGTAATCTCCATAAAATCCCTATTGTCATTGCTCTGGTTAAATTTTCTCCAACAATTAGGATTATAGTGTTACTCTATTTTTGATTTTTTAGTTTCATATAAATTCTATTTTACTCTTGTCTGATGCAGGATAGCAAGATGCTTGATCCTGTGATCTTCTTTATGCAGCCCAAGTGTTTGTTGATTGGTTTATGAGACTAGCATGTACAATAATAGCCATATTTTATTAATTTTCTAGGCTTTATGGTGTTGATTGCTACAACTAATGTAGATTTGTAGCAATATTTTGTTAAGACACTTTTTGATGTTAAATTATTGGTTGATTAGGGTAGAATGGAATGTCTAAGTTTGGTTGTCCATGAGATAAAATTTTATTTCATTAGTTGTTGCTTGTGAAATACCATGTTTTTTAACTCTTGAAAGCTTGTGTAGACTTTGGACTTTGTGGAGCCCTTTGGGGTGTATTTGAATCTTTTTATTGTGTTCATATTATACAAAATATTATGGAGACCCTTTGTATTTATATGACACTATGCCATGTGCCCTGTTTTTTATTATTTATATTACACTATCAAGTTATTTTCTGTTTGATTGAATTGTGTGTGTGTGTGTGTTATTTTTTAAGGTATTTCAAAATTTCAAAATAACATATAAGTTTAGAAGACTATAATTTCCAAAAACCAAACCTGAAAAATAGAATAAAAGTCTATATATAATATTTATTATCGGTTCGGTTTTCTTTTTTATTTTGAAATTAAAACCGACAACCTAACCATTTTGTTGGACCATTTTGACTTGCAATCACTCATTTTGTTTGATGTGCACTTCCAGTCAATTACAAAGGCTTATGGGAGGGTTGATGCTCATGGTTCTAGATACTTACTTGGGGAACCTACTTGTTATAACCCAAGAGAAAGAAAAGTTAGTGAATATTTGTTCTTTTATCCTATTTTTATGATCTAACTAATTGTCGGAAAATCAGTGCTGGGTTTAAAAAGGAAAGAAGAAACTAACTCCAAACCAGACAAAATGTGTATCACTCTTTTGAAGGTCATCTTTATTTGTCATGTAGGGTTACTGGACTTAAAATTGGCTGTTAGGGGAAACATCTATTGCATCGACAATTTCATATCTTGACAATGCATCTGTCTATATCGGCTCAAGCTATGAAGATTCACAGGATTACTAAGCATAACTATATTTTTCATTGTGCATTTGTGAATATGTATTTTCAGAAATTATATTTCAGGTTTATCTTGTTCAGTCATTGCTTGGATTCTTCATACACTGTTTTGATCATGGATATTTTAGTGTTGATACATGACCAATGATTATGTAGCTCTAACATGGTTGATAATCGAGGCACAAGCTTCACTTATCCCAGAAATGGAATTGTTTTCAATTTGATTAGTTTAGCAGTAGTTGCTTTCAGGGATTGCCCCTATGGGTGCCTGTTCTTGTTTTGTTTGTTGGAAAGAGTGGGCATTGTTCTGTCACTTGTTCTTTATTTCTTCCTAAAGATTATTGGGAGAAGATAGTTGTAAATCTGGATTTATTCTGTTCAGTGTACATCAGCCGGCCTTTATATTATCTAGTCACTAGATCACTCTTTTTGTCTCTTGCAGATTGTATACCTCTCACATATGCCCATATGCACAACACGTCTCAATTGCTCGAAACTACAAGGTTGTCATTCGGTCCTACTTCCAACATATTTTTCTATGTAATACTAATTTTCTTGTGCTTGTGGATGGTATTAAGTGTATCATTTTATGAAAATCTTGATGCTTTCAGTTTCTCCTCATCATGCAAGGATTACAGGACAAGATCAAACTAGTTCCTAATGATCTTATGAATAGACCTGCTTGGTATAAGGAGAAAGTCTATCCAGAAAATAAGGTGACTTCCTCTACACTTCATCAGTCTGGGGAAAGACAGAAATTGGACATGGGTGGTAGAGGAAATTTCAATTAATAAAAACATGATTCTGTTATGAAACACTAGAAATTTGGAAACATGCTAGGCTAGGTTTACTCAGTTTCTCTGTTTCTTTATTTCTTATTTTTATTTTTTTCAGTAATGCTTGAAAAATTATTTAGAAGATGATAAACACACTCGTTTTATCTTGGTCATGTACACTTTGAATAATTTATCTATTGGTGTACAGGAACCCTGAGGAGATCCCGTGGGGTGAGGCAAAACATGCTGCCATGCTGCTGTGTCATCCAGACACCATTTATGTTCAGGTTTTGTGTTTTCTTCATATCTCTGTTCCTCCTCCCCTGTTTCAGAGAAGTTATACCCACATTTGATTAGAGTAAGAAAAACAGAGGATCCGAGGTTTTAATGTGGGTTTATCTGTAGGTGGGTGATGCTAATAAGGATCACGCCTGTTGGGAGAGACTCAAGGACATGGACACTCCACGAAGTGTTTCCAAGATTGAGAGAAACACCTTTGGTTCTGATGTAGCTGCTGAAACTGCTGCTGCTCTTGCTGCTGCTTCAGTTGTCTTCAGAAGAAGCGACCCCATTTATTACAAGCTTCTCATCAGGAGAGCTATTAGAGTAAAGTTCTATCTACTCCTAATACCCAGATTTATTTTCAATCCCATTATCCAGAGATTTATTTCTTTTTTTATTTTTTTAATATATGATCTTTCTGGGGTACAGGTGTTTCAGTTTGCTAACAGGTACAGAGGAGCATACACTGTCTGGTGTATTTAATTTACAAGCCAGAAGAAACATATGCTGTCTATACTGAGCATTGACTTATTTTCTGTTGTTTTAGGCATTTGATGTCCGGTCGGGTAAGACATCCATGACATTTCGTGGCCACCATGAATATGAGAATTGCTGTTGGTTAAGTGTGCAGGATCAGGTAAACGCATTCTCTCCATTTTCTTATGTTCTTTGGTTAACGCTTATGAATTCGCCATGCAGGGAACTTGGCATTCGAGTCGGGCCATGTTGTCCAAATTATTTTCCAAATAACCTTCCAAATTATTTTATTAATTAGCAGATTTTTTTAAGCTTAACAGTATAATAAATTTACCCAATTAAATTATTTGAGACAACTTCTTCAATGCCTTTTTTTGTAATGTAATTTGACTCCTGCATTTTTCCTGTCAAAGGAATCGCTTGAGAATGACGCAAAGTGAAAGCGTGATAATAATTTTTTTCATATATAGGTTTTATCCATTAAATTAGTTCTGATGCTCTAGATCTCCATGCATAATACTAATCAGTCATGAACATTCTATGTAATGTCTCTTGCTTTCACAGGAGTTATATACAGGCGGCAATGATAGACAAATTCTTGTTTGGTCACCGTCCAGATTGAATTTTGTTGAATTTGTATATTATTCTCTGTCCTCGTATGCATTTAGTTTACTGATGTTTATATGATCAAATGTTAAGAGCTTTCCAAGCTGGCATCATACTTTTTTTCTGGAAATACATGCAGGATAATGGTAGCAGGAATGAGTTGATTCCTGCACTTGGAGCGATTGACAGTCCTTGCTACCTGAGGTCATGTGGGTTTAAATGTAACTTAACCTTCTTAAATTGTGTATATTTGTTTTCCTTTTTGTATGGCTTTTGTTGTTGTTTGGTTGCTTTGGATATTTGATTCAAATAAATTCCTTGGCAGCATGGCAAAATATAGCTTCTCCTTTGAGTTTTATTCTAGTAACAACGCTGGAAAAACTTGCATACAATTTATTTATATAATTTTTTTTGTAGAGGTAGGTTTTATATCTAATGGAGTGGACCCAACCCATTTTATTTTGAATTTTAGATTTCTCGTGTCTGGATGTTTTCATACATTTTTTTTTCTAAATTTCGGTCACTACAAGAAAAGTGACTTATAGGGACATTACTTTAGTTGGAGCCAAAAAAAAAATTGCACCAAAGATATTTTTAGCTTCATATTTATTGAAATTGAGAACTACAAGCCGACTATATGGGCTATGGATATGCAGCCAAGGCCTCAACTAAAAGTGATCTATACTTGTATTTAAATCGAGCCTCAACTAAAAGCCGACTCTATACATGATAGATCAAGGCCTCAACTAAAAGCCGATTTTTTATAACAGATTGGAACAGTCTCAACTAAAAGCGACTATAGGGGTTGCGGATATGATTGATTCTCAACCGTGTCGACTTTATACAGATATTAATCGAAGCCAACTAAAAGTGACTCTATAGCATGGGTTAAGATTGAGGCAACTAAAAATGACTCTATATCGCAAGTAGACTTGAGTCGAGAACCGTAAAGCTTACTATATATCGCTAATGTACTTGAACCAACTACAATTCAAAATTGCTGATACTTTTATAAAATATCGATTTATTAGGGATTTAAAATGTAAAATCTTGAAAGTTCGTAATTTTAATACTATTTTTTTCCTAAAATATTTTATATTTTTTATTAAATATTTTTTAAATAGGAGACCTAGTTTTGATTTTAGGTCATTTATTCCTAATTTTCAAATAAATTGAGATGGGATCCTTTCCCAATAAAAGCGCCTCATGTTAATCATGCCGGACCCATTTATCTTTATACATGGTAACTCTTATGTAAATTTTGAATTTTACTAAGTTTATATCTTAGTATACATGTTAATCATGGGTTCTTTATTATGATCCGTCTAACCCTTAACCATTGAGATAGAACTCATTAGCTAACCATCGTTCATTTTGTGCTCAATAGATACCCACCACTTTAACTTATATCATTTGCCTAAAGTCTATATTTGCTTTGATATCATTCATGGTATACAAGTTATAATCTTCTCATATTAATATGAGAAAAGTTCCTGAAACTGTGGGCTCCAATATCTATACAATGGTGGCAGCCATGACAATCTAACAACTACCCATCCACTAATTATAAATATGCAGCCATGTAGGTATTGTTTTTTTTTTTTTTTTACATCCATTCATTTGAAATTACAACGTAACGATATTTTGTTCTCACAAAGACATTGAATCAAACCTCATTGAGAGACATTATTCATTTTGTGTTCTATAGATATCCACCATTTTACTTATGTACCATTTGGGCTGCAAGTCGACATTTACTCTAAAACAAATAAATTTAGAGATTACATTACATTTGAAATAAATTTGTTTTAAAACTCGTAAAGGAATTTAGGCCCATAATATTTAGGTGCCTTTGGATCCAAAAATAATAATAATTAAACGTCTTTGAACCGAAAGTGGAGCGCCTTTGAACTGAAAGCGGACTAATAGCATTATTTTTTGTTTTTTTTTTCCAGGTACATGGCTGTGGGGGAACGAGCCATTCCTGACGAGCTACAATGGATTATTCGTGAATATCACCTTCCCCCAACGTCAAAGCCATCAAGCCGCTTCCTAACGTCGACTGCCACGAATATGCAGCCCAAATAAGCCAGTCCGACGGCGACCACGCGACATCAAGGATCGGATGCTCGAAATCGTGAGATTCCTCAATGAGAAGAATTCCCCCTTCCTCGTCAACATCTACCCCTTTCTTAGCCTCTACTAGAACCCTGATTTCCCCCTTGATGATCTTGGGGAGTCGATTGAAGACGATGGCATTGAGTATTCAAATGTGTTTGATGCAAACTTGGATACTCTTGTTCGGGGCGCCCGAGAAAACTTAGGTTCCCGATCAGGAGAGTCGCCTGCTCTCGAAGAGATCCGTCCGATCGCTGCGGTATGGTCACCTCACATTGTTACAGGTGAGGAGGGAGTGGGTGATGGTCTTAGGCTCCTGGTTACAGAACAGGCAAAGTGGATTTCCTTGCATTCCTCTACCTCGTAGGTTTATTTTTTTTTTTCTCTCTTCTTCTATCACCAAAACAGGAAGCTTTCTCTTTCTCTAACTTTGAGGTTTTGAAACCCTAGAAACCTCGTATTTCGTGTCGCTTCACTACTTCTATGCAATTCAAAGAATTTCGTATTTTCTACTATTTTACACATGCCTTATTGTACAACTAAGTTTTCCTATCAAGCTACATTTTCTCTTTTCGGTAATCTCATTCCTTTAGCCATTCCATAATATCGATTACTTCTTTTATTGATGTCTATATGTTTTGTGGAAAGCCGCTTTTTGATTTCCATCATGTGGCGACCATGAGGTTTAGAACTATAAGGATGAATTCCATCCCCAGTATCTCATATAAGCCTGTTTAATGCAGTGTTGTTATTCAACAGTTTCTATAGTTGTTATCCCAAATCAAGCAGATTATTATTATATGTTTTACTGTAACATATTGGTGGGTGACCAGTTTTAATCAAGCAGATTTGGTCGGATAGAGTGGGTGACCAGACTAGTTCCTATGAACTAGAGGATGAAGCGTATGATCTTTCGTTGTTATATGTTTTTGGTGGTGTTCCTCCTCATTTGAATAAAATATAGGAAATAAAGTCTCCTTCTCTAACTCAGTTGAATAGCAAATCCATGTCTTCGCATTAGGTATGAATTAAACCCCGTGAATTATGAAATGGGAAATGGAAAGAAGTTTAAAATAATGAATCGCTTTGAAGAGTAAAGCTATGCGTCTCGAATTATTGTCTACTATCAACTATCGAAACTGACTGGTTGTCTTCTATGATATTTGGTTTATATCAGGAACTGATTATATGGTGTAGTATAGTAGTAGTATATTTCACTTATCAGGTTATATTAAAACTAATTGAATTGAGGTTTGGGTTTATACCTTCAAACACATTAATTAAATTGGTAATTTAGATCACATAAAGATTTGTTGAGTCAATAATAGATGATGTGAAAATCTAGTTTATTGTTAATTCTTGTCTATTTTATTTGATGGCTTGATTTCGAGGATTTATTTTTGAGTTGAAGTTAGCATCACGGGAGGGTCACATCAAAAAACAACAACAATAAACATTTGTGACTTCTAAATAATCTATTTAGAAACAAAAACACATGCGTGCTTCTTTATAAAATAATCATCAAACTAATATTTTCGTTTTGATAACTCCATTACTATGTTCATTTCTTTGTGCACCCTATTTTTAGTGGCCCCTTTACTACAAAATCCAAATTAAATTATGATGTAATTCAATCGATTCAAACAAGTAATACAATTAGAGAACACACACTTGTCAATCTTGATTCCATTCAAGTATCATTGGGAGGCAAAATTTATGTTGTTTCATATTTCAAAGACATTGAAGTTGTCAAAGAAAGAATTGGTTTTATTTCAATGAACTATCTCAAGTCGACAACTTCTCTATTCTGCCTAGTATGTAATAAAGAATTGTTTGCCTACAAATAATACTCTGAATTGTCCGATTGGACAAGATAAGAAAACATAATTCCTACGTAGTTATTCTATGTTTGATTCATTTTAAGAGATTTGTCAACCCTTGTCAGTGTATATTTAAACAAGTGATAATTAATATGCCTTGCCCATTTTGAGCACTGAGAACTATGGGAACATCACGAAATTTTCTTTTAAAATGAAATGAAACATATTAGAGCTTTAACTCATTGGGATTATGTATTCTTATATGAGATAGGAACCACCACCTCAATTAGCATTTTAGAGATGTTGCAATGTACATATCATGCATCGTAATTGACATCGTAATTGACAATTAATTCCTAAATCAATATTTCTTTGATTCTCAAAGAGCATAAACAAACCATCAAATCTATGCCTCGTATATCTGCTCGAGATATAGATTTGATTCATAATAAGGAATTTATAAAGTGGTTTGAAAAACGTGTTATCTTCTTTACGCGTGATATATTATTGAATGCGTCTAAGCTTATATTGAATTCAAACAAATTATTGAATCAGAGGGTCGCACAATTGCATCATGAAGGTTGTATATCCTAACACCTTCTAATGTTGTCTCACGTGATCCTCGACATTGCAACATGCTTCATGATATATTATTAATGGGTTTAGATTCCACACCAAGGATTATGAGGCAAAAAGAAAGACTCAAAATAGCGGAGTTGTCAGAGTCAGCAGAACCCTGCTTTGCAAGGAGGCAGAATCCAATTACAGTGATGTCCTCAATATGGTGTCCTAACCGGTTGTTGAATTACACTACCTTGGTGGAAATAGGGTTGTTTTATTCAAATGTGATTGGTGGGATGTTATAAATACTGGAAGAGGAATAAAACGAGACGAGTATGGCTACATTTATGTTAATTTCACACGAACTTTGTCCACAGATGAACCATTTGTGCTTCAGATCTCAAGCAAAGCAACATTCTAAGTGTGAAGAATGCAAATGAATCAAATCGCATATTGTTATAGAGATGCAACCCCGAGACCCCATCAAATGAGGAGAAAATATCTAATGGTGATCCCGGAACTAGCCTCCAACAAAGTGAATTACAAGATGATCACCTACATATCTTAGAGTAAGTTGATGAAGATGTAATTGTGTGGAATAGAAATGATGTTCTAGAAGAAGTCATTTTGAAAAATAACGTTAATCCTGATCAAAATGAAAATGGAGAGAATTGATGTAATTCCTTGGAAAAAATGGTCAGAACTTTCTTCATTTGATATACAAAATTGTTTAGACATTTTGTAAATGTATTTTAATTCTATTTGAACTTTTATATTTGCTTAGAATATTTTTTTTAAAATGTTATCTTATTTCTAACAAATCTATATGTTCTTTTCTAAATTCTACTCATATAATTTCATATTACTTCTAGCTTTGCTCACTAAACTAACCCGATAGCTCCAGTCTATTTCAGAGACAATCCATTAGATTTTAAATAATAATTACATTTATATATTCATAAGTTACAAATTAATCTTTTCTTTAAATTTTTTTTGTTTTAATAGTGGACATATCATTCATTTTCAGTCAAAAGAGGACACGTGGGCCCAACACGAAATATCGGGTTTATTATGATTGAGACCAAGGGGAGAGGGTGAAAGTCTCATTCAATGAATATAGCAATTGGTATGAAATAAAGGCATCGCTGACAAGCTACTGGGACCCTTGTATGCAATCAATACAATGTACCACCTGCTATCAAGTTGGTCATGTGTTTCGATTTCTGTGCAAAGGAAAAGATATGGGCCCTTGTTTGCATGTTTTCTTAATATTCTTATGAATAAATACTGGCTATTATCCTTCCTTCAATTAACTCTTAAATCATTTATAGAGAAGTTTGATATAGCGATCTAAAGATTTTACATCGTCCTTAGCCTCGTGTAAATATAGAAGCTTATCAAACAAATGAAAGCTACCTTCTATGACCCTTGGCCTACATACATGAGAAAGGTTGAGATATAAGCCCCCATTAGTATCTCGATAGTGATTTGGAAATGGCTTGTGCCACCTCGAGTTCATACGACAAGTAAAGACTCGATGATGTGTTTTATAGTGATTACTCACTAATTTCATATTTTCCTCACATTTTTCTTCCTATCAAATACAGCTTATGTCAAAAAGAAACAAGGAAAATAGAGCTAAGCGTAAGGATTAATCATACATCTGTGTCTAAGAGCTACCAATTATGCTTTTGAGCAAGTTAGTTAATCATTTTAATAATTTGTTACTTGTAAGTTTATTATGGTACAATGATTTAAACAAAAAATTAATTATTTTTTTTCCTTAACATGAAAGACACTTAGTTAGGGGATGACATAGCCTAACATAATAGAAATGTTCAAGCTCACACACACACACATGGAGGGATGGAACACCTATCGATGATGCATCCCGTGAAGTTATGGTAGGTACTAAACTCGTTTAATAAAAAAATCTTATATGAATTTCTATATTAATCTAAGAGTGAATCTTCTTAACATCATTTTTAGGCCCAATTTGAGGAGATTATGGTTGCTCAAACACAATCACAAATGGGGGAGTCTTCATCATCCACTCCATTGTCAGTAGACGACATATACACGCAAGTATTGGGCTCGGAGAGGCATGGTCATGTACGTAGTTTAGGATTTGGTGCAACTCTTACATCCGTATTTGGTGTAACAAAAAAAGAGACAAATGCAGTCCTTGCATCAAAGCTAAAGGAAACACAAGAATGTGAGAAGCAAATGCAATAACAAATTCAACAACAACAAGGACAACTGCAACAACAAGAAGAACAACTACAACAACAACAACAACAAATGGAGATAATGCAACAACACATGCAAAAAATGAAAATATGATGCAATGCTTCAATTTCAAGAAAGACACCATGACCACAAGGCCACACCAGGAAAAGGAGTTGAGTATGCATAGAATATAGATACACTTTGTTTTTTTGTTGTGTGGTTACTTATGCATCAAAAGTTATGATGAAATTTCCTTTTGCCATAACATACTAGACATCGCATACCAAAATGGTATTCCAATTCACTCTCCATTATCTATGATGAAATTTCCCCTTTTCCAATGCAGAATCTGGATTATCTTTTAACATCCCTCCATTACGTAAACAAGCACTTCAGCTTATCAATGAACTAATTTTGTCAAATCTCGTTTCCGGTTTTGGTCAAGGAACTTAATCATACTGCAGCAAGATCAGTTTATCCATGCTTTTCACATGAGAAAGGTTTTGGAATGTTCTCAGCCTGATTCGGAGCAGTAGCATTCAAGGAACCATCATAGGTTATGGGTCTGAAACTTGTCCCATTTTATTCCATATGCTTTCAAACCCTATGCTTTATAGTCATTGATCTAGATGTCTCATAACTCTATCAGATGGCAAGTGTTTCCAAATTCCAGTCAGTTGGCGACCGCTTTTTCTTTCAATCATAGTTCTCCACTTCCCTTGAGTGTAGCTCAAAAATTAAATTGCTTGAGTAAAGGTCCATTCATTAAGAATGATTTTTTGTCAGTGTTATAAAAGGAGTGAAATGAAAAGCTTAAGTTGCTATTCTTTTTTTTTTCTTTTTTTGATCAGACGCTTAAGCTATTATTCTAGATGTTGTGAAGTTCTTATTCAGGTAGTCATTGAAATAGGAAGTGGAACCTGTCTTATTAAGCAGTTGTTTCTATGCTGCAATAATATTGTATTTTCTTTGTTCTCTACTTATGAAATTTATCAAGGACATAAAGATGTCCTCTTTAACTGCTTTTATCGACTCAACCTCTCGTTTATAGTTTTGCTAATTTGAATTGGGGCATGAAGCTGATTCGAAGAGATGTTGTTACACCCTATGGCATTTTATTCTATTTTGTGTTCGCTTGTAGAATATGGAATAGTGGCATGAAGGTGGCAAACAAACTCTTAAGAAACTGAAAGTTCTAGGAAAGGGAAAACATATGTTAAGGAAAATGATTTTCTTCATTTTTGGTTCTACAATAAAAAATATAAAAGAAAAAAATCAAATATAATCATATGAGAACAAATAAATACGAGTTGGAATAAAACATATAGAATTAATTTATTAAGTTTAAATCTATTTTTCCTTCCACTTTTCCTCTCTATTTCATTATTTTATTTCCTTAGTATTTTCTGTGCTCTTAAACTGAGCTCTAGTTATTTGAACTTTGCTACCTGCATCCCGCTTATCAACTTATCTCTTACATTTCTCTCTCTACACCATTCGAGCTTTTCCATGCACAACATAAAAGGAATTTAGAATTTGGGCAAAATCATTAAAGTCAAGCTCGCACTAAAGTTTCTTTCTTTTTAAATTTGGGTTTACTTTTAGTGTAAATGAGATATTAAGGATTCATTGTCTGCACACGCATGTATAGTGTCACGACAAGAGTGACAAGATACACTTTATAGAATAGAAAACATAAACAAATGAACAAAGGAAATGTAGTTTATCTCATAATTACTATACCAATCGCTCAATACAAGATGGGAGCTGGGATAATTTCTAGATGTCAGAAGATTTCCAGCTACTCACTAAGTAAGATCTCTCGCACTGCATGGCTTAACATATTTATTATTCAGCATTTTATATTCAGCTTTTCCCGATAGGGATGCGTAAGATTTAGCTAATTGTAATTCAGCTAGACCGCAAATATCTGCACCAAAGAGGACTTTACAATTTCTCTTAGAAGAACAAGTTTCACTCTACAACATTCAGTGCCATGGATGCATTCAGACTCTTCATGGCACTATAGTCTTGCTCTAATCAAGATTCAAACTATTTGGTTTACCTTGAATGCAAACATCATACGACAATCTCAAGCTAGAGTAAAGCCTGAGCTAAAAACAATATTGCACTACCAAGAGCTTGAATACTTTGTTTTCACGCTATTCATTTTGGTTGATGTAGTTTTCGATATTTCGTTGAATACTTTGTTTTCAATGCTATCTTACTGCTTCTTCACAATCATGGGTCAATCCAAATTTTAAATTAATTCTTAAAATAAACAGCGCTTCTCATCAATCTAGTCCTGCTTTTTTCAATGTACCAAACATCCCCTTATAGTTGCGCTAAGGAAACGATGTCATCCGTAGATACCCTTTAGTCAAGGCCAAAAAAGTCCCCATCCATAGTCACCATTTTAGTTGCAAACACAAAATAACCCTATCTATAGCCATCCTTTTAGTTGCGTCCAAATTATTCCCATCCATGGACACCTTTTAGTTTCTTTTAAGGTTCTCATCTTTAGTTGCAACCAAAAAAATTCTCATCCATAGCCACTCTTTAGTCATAGCCAGAAAATAACCCTATCCAAAGCCACCCTTTTAGTAGCGGCCAAAAAATGCCCCCATCCATAGCCACCTTTTTAGTTGCAGCTAAAAACATAGCTACATCCATAGCCACCCTTTTAGTTGCTACAAAAATAGCTTCATCCATAGTCACCCTTATAGTTGCGGCCAAGTAAAAGATGATTATCTCTCATAGTTGATGAACCATTTTTTAGTTGCAGCCATAAATGTCCCCATCCATAGTCACCCTTTTAGTTGCGGTTAGGAAATAGCCCTATCTATAGACATCCTTTTAGTTACGGCTAGCAAACAACCTCATCCATAGTCATCATTTCTTTAGTTGCACAGAAAATGCCTCCATCCATGTAATTAAACTACCTTTTAGTAGGGGCCAAAACTAAAATTGTAACTATAACTTTTAATTATGCCCCCTATAGCCACGCCTAGTTGTAGCCCATATGGTTGCACTTGGTCTTACTTTTAAGAGGTCGCCGACCAACTAAAAGCCTACTTCCTTGTAGCTGGTATCAATTGTCTGATGATAACAATATTATAATTTTATTTTTTTATTTTATTTTATTTTTTTGTGTTTTCCTTGTTTTCTTTGGTTTTTAGAGCAAAAATGCTTTTAAAAGGGCCTGTTTGTTTATAGTTTTTTGAAACTATTTTTTTATACTAAAAAAAAAAGAGAACATGGAAAACAAAGAGGACAAGTTTGGTTCTCAGTTTTTTAAACACTAAATCCGAAGAACAAGAATATTTAAAAAAAAATACTAAAATGATGTTCTCTATGTTTTCAAGAACGGTTTTTAAAAACATTAACAAGCCCAAAGATTTCCTATAGTCATGTAGAATCTGTAATGCTGCTCACATCTCAATTTAAAATGTTTTAAAATTGAATAATTATTTTTTAGAAAAACCATTTGTATATTTTCAAGACCTACTATTAATAATTTAGACAAAATGCTATGAACCATCCCTATGGATATAGCCGGGGTCAACAACAAACCATGACTATAAATCATCCCTATGGTCTGAGTCAGCCAAAAACCGCGGTTATAAACCACCCTTTTAGTCGGGGTCAACCACAAACCGCGCCTATAAACCACCCTATGGCCGAGGTCAACCAAAACTGTGGCTATAAACCATCCCTATGGCCGGGGTCAATCACAAATCACGGTTATAAACCATCCCTATGGTCGGGGTCAACCTCAAACCATGGCTATAAACTATGCTGAATTGTTGAACAATGGAAGAGCCTATAGCCGACGTTTATGAAGTGGATGCGTTTATAGGATTTCTTCACACCACTTATAGCCATGCCATGCCACTAAGTCTGTCTTCATCCGCAAACTATTTTATAGTTGCATTATATACTACTTTTTTTAGCTTCGGTTTGATAGCGCAAAGGCTTTCTTTCCTAGTAGTGTGTGCTTATAGAGGTTCAAATGAATCCTTGCTAAACAAGAATCCTACCTAAACAAGGATACTAGAATACTTAATGGACAAGAAAATGTAATTAATCCTAATTAATCAAATAAAACAATTAAAAGATAAAGACTCTTAATTAAAATAATTAATATGAGTCTTCATCATTGCACTCAATTAATTAAAATACCATTAGGAGTCACTTTTCATCATTAAAGACTACATCATTAAAATAATTCTATATGAGTCATCATCATTAAAGTAACACCCCAAATTATACTCTAACAGTTTTATAACATGTTTCGGGTATAATAAAAGAAAATGTATATTTTTCCGAAATAAAATAAAATAGAAAAAACCCAAAATCAATATAAAAGTTTATGGTAGCCACAGTAAATTGCCACTTAAGGACTTATGTCATAAGATGGAAAGATGGATGCCCACAAAGTATAATATGTATAAGTTAGATTGAGAATACTAAAGAGAGAAAGGACCCAAATGCAAAAATGAGAAAAGAATTAAATGCAAAGGCCAAAACATGGCCTTAACGTTAAAGTTGATAAGAAGATCAATTGGTCTTTCATTTTTGAGAGACCAAAATACGTAGAGAAGAGAAGAGGAAGAGGAAGAGGCAAGAGAATATAAGATGGTGCTGAAGAGCAAAAGGTATGGAACTACACTACTAGTATGGATTACATGGATTTTCTTGTATGGATACATGTTTGGGGTCAGGCTTGTAAGAAACATAACCCTAGAATAAATTCTTTGTATGGAATCAAGAGTATGGAATCAAGAGTATAGAATCCTCCTGAGGTTGGATTCAATGTTTAATCAGAAGTACTGAGTTAGGTTTAGAACAAACCCTAACCAATCTTATACCAGTTATGCAGGTTAGAACCCATAGAGTTGTTTTTGGGAGGAATTCATGATAGGTTTTGGTGCAAGATAAGCATTGGAAAGATGATTTGAGTATAATAGAGGTTACAAGATGAATATGGAGTGGTTTCGATGTGGCAAAGGATTATTGAGTTGATTTGCAAAATATGGAAAATGGGAGAAACCACCTTTTCAATTTCGAGGGGTGGTACCGTACTCAAACGTAATGGTACCCTGCACTATAAGTACTCTATCAATCAGACTGGTACCGTATTAGTATCTAAATGCTCTATTTTGAACCAGTCTTAGTATTTTGGTCATAACTTGCTCATTTCTTATCTGATTTAAGTTATTCAAGTGGCTGGTTAAAATAGACTTCAAGGAGAACAAAACATCCTGAAATAGGTACCTTCAAATTCTGATTCTATGTGGCTCAGAAATTCACTCAAAGTGGGGCTATGTCTAAGCTAATTTCTGTTCTGCTTTGAACACGCAGTAATCCCTATTGAGCTCTAGGACGATCTTGAGTTTCAAGTGTCTCGACTTAAGTGATTCCAGTTGGAGAAGAACCCTTAGCACCTTAGATTTAAATGAGTATAAAGATCCAGTGTCAAATATGAAGTTAAGACCCCCGAAAATGACAAAAAACAGTGGCTGCTACTGCTGCTGCAGGTTCTGCAAGTTGCTGGTTTTCTTCACGGCTTGCGACTTGAATAACTCCTTCGTTAGACCCATTATATTCTTGACTCTATGGAGCTCATTGAGTCTAGAATCTAACCATATGCCATTTAATGACATTTAGCGCCCACATTCATTCGAAAATCAATTGTTGTACCAAGTGTACTAATCACTTGGTTAAAGTTAATTGGAATACATGGTAAGAAATGATATAGATATGAACAAGAAATAGAAATATATGTAGATTTGATATGTAAAGGAGCATAGATGAGAAAAGTACCTACGGTTATCAAAGGAAGAGTCTTTGTTCCTGCATCTCTACCTGAGATAGATGGGAACGATAACGCATAAGTAAAACGCATAAAGTATAGAAATGTATAGGTATATGTCATAAGACATGATAGTCTGATAAAGTACATGAAGATATAAGTTAACAAGATATAGAATGTTATAAGTAGATGACATGATATGAATATAAGAATATATGATTGTCATACATAAACGAATAGATGGAATACGATAGAACATTACAGAATGAGTAAAAGCATACATGATAGAAATATAGAAAGTACATGAATAGCTAAATCATGATAGAAACGCATAAAGGATATGATGTATAAATGATATAAAGGGATATGAATATATATAAAGATATATATGAATATATGAATACAAGAGTGCATAGATACATTCATGAAATGGCGATAAGATTACATATGATACGAAGACAAAACTAAATGATAGAAAAATATATGAATATATGTATTATAGAGAAATATGAGAACCGTAACATGAAGCTACAGATATGAGAACAAATACAGATTAAAGTAATGATAGTATATATTGCATAAGCAATCATGATAACAATAGTTATTCATGCTTATGAAATATGTACAGAAAATGTAACAAAACTGATTGCCTGTGTCTGACCGGGTAGATGGATAGATAGGCATGCCTATAGGGAAGATACAGTCGCTGCAGCATACAGATACAGATACAGATATCGAGGCCCCGTTTGGGTCGATGACATAGATCCCGTTTGGATCATTACATGGCATAGGTCACTGTCTCGTACAGTGATGATACCTGCTGGTATATACGACCCATTTGTGTCACATATTACATGGCATAGGTCACGGTCTCATACAGTGATGATACCTTCGGGTATATACAGATAGAGATCACTGCTTGCATGTGCTGATAGCACCTTCCTGTGTACATACGCTATTTCTCATCCGCTCTAATGTATTCATACGAACATAAAAGAAAATGAAAAGTATATATAAAGGAAATGTATAAAGTACATTATATGATATGAGGAGCATAACACTACTATGCGATGATAGTATACCGTTACAAGAACAAGAAATACAGTATAAGAGGACATGAAAAGTATATGAAAGAATATGTAATAGAACATGAAATGCAATAAGCTATAAAGTACGAAAGATGAACACATGAAAAGTATAGAAAGTATATAAAAGTACAAAAAGTATAAGGAAAGAATATGTATTAGAACATGAAAAGCATATGAAAGTACAAAGATATGAAAATCATAGGAAAGTATAGTGTATAAAAATTACAAGATGAAAATATGGAAGGTACAAAGTACAGACATCGAAAATATATGAACAGAGCTACATAGAAGTGTTAAACTATATGAAAACAAAGACATGAATACAAAGATATGAAATTAGTACATGATAACAGTACATGGAAATAGAACAATAAGTTATAGAATGAATATGGAATATGCAAAGCATAGAAACAGGAATATAGTAAAAGTATAAATAAGAGATATGCCAAAGACAGAACAATAAGTTATAGAATGAATATGGAATATGTAAAGCATAGAAACAGGAATATAGTAAAAGTATAAATAAGAGATATGCCAAAGACATAGAACAATAAGTTATAGAATGAATATGGAATATGCAAAGCATAGAAACAGGAATACAGTAAAAGTAGAGATAAGAGATATGCAAAGACATAGAACATGTAACGGAAAAGATTGACATGCCATAGGAATGTAAAGATGAAAAGTAATAAAAGTTATATGAATATGTATAGATATATGAAATGCATATGTATAAGCTTATGACGGTCACCATTGAAGGGTCAGTTCGCTTTATGTTCCCACTAAGCCAGAAAGTTTAGCAATGTGTGTTCAACCCGCGTAGGTACCTAAGAGGAGACAAGAGGATTGTGACATCTCACATCAAGAGTGGTGCCAACTCGTGAGATAGGTGCTTCACCGCACCACATCCGTAATCTCGGCGTTTCAGACAGATATGTATCTGTGATGCTCAGATAAGATGTAAACTCCAATGAAGGAGTATGATTATATTTTGTATTCCATTGCTATAAAATATATTCAATAGCAAATGTACATGTAAAAGTAAATGGGACTTAGTATAAGTGTATAGATTTTGATGGATACCACTCCAGTGGTAGTTCTTTTGTATATGCAAATGATTTTTGTTATTACAGAAATTGCTTGTATACCCACAGGTACAAATTCAACTCTGAGAAAGAACAGGTCAATGAGAGTCCCAATATATAGATAGTATATAGTATAGTGGTCTCGAACCCTATTGATCCGCTGCTCGGCCCACTCGTGATCCAAGGCCACGTAAAGACTCTTAATTAATTAAAATAATCAATAGGTGTCCTCATCATTCACCTCAACTTCAGAAGAATTCAACCTCGAATTATGATCAGGGTACTCAAGCGTTGTCTCAAGACGATAGAGATAAATATCAACAACATTGAAAGTCATGGAAATACCAATGGAAGTAGGCAAATCCACCACATACGCATTATCATTGATCTTCTTGTAATCTTGAACGGACCATACTTCTTTTGCTTGAGCTCACTATGTTAATCAACTAGAATTCTTTCTTTTCTCAGGAACACCATGACTTCACCACCAACTTCAAACACCTTGAATTGTGGCTATGCTTGTTCACGCCATCTTCAGACTTCATCGACTTTTGAAGCTCTTTAACTTGACATTCTCTCAATAGATGGGACTTGTTCACCAAGTTTTTAGTTGACAAACTAAGACCAGCACCTTAGGTAGCTTCACCAAATCTAAAGCATGATTAGGGACTTTCATATGTAATAGAAAATGGCGCATCTACATGCTCTAACTATGCACTCCGTGACCATTTGTGGCGTAAATTAACTGAGCTATGACAAAGTCCCATTGCTTAGGGCTCGTTGTCACCATAAATACAACGAATCAAGCTGCTCTAAAGTTCGATTCACCACCTTAGTTTTGCCATCAGTCTGTGGATAGGCCGGGCTACTAAAATTCAAAGAAGAATAAAATAGCCTCCACAAAGTAACTAAAGTGACCAAAAACGAATCTCATTAAAGTAATCATCTTAATACCATAAACGAACAACCTCTCGAAAGAATAACTTAGTCGTCGATGATGCATCAACAGTCTTTTTACATGGAAGAAAATGAGCCATCTTAGAGAATCTATCAACCACAACAAAAACTGAATCCATTTGTTGTTAAGTCTTTGGTAAGCCTAATACAAAATCCATTGATACACATAACATCTAGAAACAATAGTCGCCACATCTCGCCTTAGCTTTAGCCAATAATATCTTCATATGATAGCTTCAATAGTCTTGTCTCGACCAAGATGGCCAGCCAAACCACCACCATGCAAATCTCGAATGACATACTCATGAAGTGAAGTATATGTATACACACCGATTACCCTTCATAAGAAAACCATCATGCAAATAAAAATCTTCTATTGGCTAGTTATTCTTGCATTTGGCCCAAATTCCCTTAAAGTCATCATCATCAACATATAAATCCTTCAAACAATCAAACCCTACAATCTCAACACTAAGAGTCTCATCATGCCACACGATACTCAAAGCGTCTACCACTCTATTATGCTAGTCGGATTTATGAACAATCTTGTATGGGAATTTATCAATAAAAGCTAACTACCTAGCATGCATATCACTTCTCAATTGCTTTTGGTTACTCAAAGTATTTAAGAGCTTGATGATCAATATAAAGAACAAACTCTTTAGCAATCAAGTAATGTTCCCAAACTTTGCTCAGACAACTCAAGATAAAATTTTTTTATCATAAGTAGACCACTTCCTTCTTGCTACACACAATTTCTCACTAAAGAAAGCAATAGGCCTCTTCTCTTGCAACAAAACAACCCCTATACTAACTCCACTTGCATTGCATTCCACTTCAAATAATTTGTCAAAATTCGGCAATGCTAAAACAAGAGCAATTTTATCAACGTGAAACTTTGCTCTTGCTCATCACCCCACCAAAATTTACCTTTCTTCAAGCATTTAGTAATGGGTGCAACAATGGAACTAAAATGTTTGATGAATCGTCTATAGAGGTAGCTAACCCATGAAACCCTACATCACCACATTCTTAGAATTAGCCACCTCTTAGTAGCTCCCACTTTTTTCCTTTATCTACTATAATCCCATATTTACTCACAAAAAAAAACCCCAAGAACAATAAACTATCACTCATAAAAGTACATTTTTTTTCAAATTAGCATATAGTTTATTTTCCCTCAATACATTCAGCACCTCATGAATACATCATGCTCACTAACCCATCGAAACTAAAAATTAAAATGTCATCAAAATACACCACAATGAATTTACCAATGAAAGGGCGAAGTACTTGATTCATTAGTCTCATGAATGTGCTCCGTGCATTGAATCTAAAGGGCATGACTAACAATTCATACAATCCATATCTTGTCTTGAACGTTGTCTTCCATCCCAACTTTAAAAAAAGTTGTCCTTTTTTAAGTTTTTCTTTTTTCCTAACACGGCCTCAATTTGATGATACCCATTTTGAAGATCAATTGTGGTAAGGATCATTGACCCATTCAATTGATCCAGCATGTCATTAAGTATAGGAATTGGAAACTTGTACCCAATGGTAATCTTGTTAATAGCTCAGCTGTCAATGCACATTCTCCAACCCCCATCTTTCTTTGGTATCAATAATTCCGGTATAGGACAAGGTCTCATACTAGCTTGAATATGTCCCTTCTTCAATAATTCCTCCACTTTCTCCCTCAAAATCTCATTCTCTTTAATACTCAAGTCAATGTGATGTTGAATATCATGTAAGGAGGCAGCCACGATGCGTATCATCAGCCAAAACATCATGAAATTTGATCAATAGTTCTTGCACTTCAATTGAAATTTTATTCACTTTGATTGGCTCACTCACATTTTCCCCCTTTACAATCATTACATGAATATCTCGAGTATCTTTACATTCTTTGACAAAATCATTAAATTTATGCGTTATAGTAAGAAAATTCCGCCCCTCCACTTTAGCAGCTTTGGTTTGGTTTGTTTCCATAGGCAATAAAGTATAATGCACACCCTCTTTCACAAGTAGATATGTATTCTTCCTACCCGAATGTGTAGCATCAACATCAAATTTCCAAGGCCTCCCAAATAAAAGATTACATGCATCCATATCAACAATATCACAATAAACCTCATAAAAATATTTGCCAATAGAGAAAGGTACCTTACAACGTTATTCCACTTGAATGCTATCTACTTCTTTTATCTACCCAATTGTATAAGGATATGGGTGTTATTCTCGGGTCAACAATAGTTTCCGAACTACATTGCGCCCAATAATGTTCTCTTGGCCACCACTATGAATGATCAACGCTCTATCTCTTCATAGGCCATTTGTGAAAAAGCTTGTGGTGTTGTGTATCATCTCCATGCTTTTGTGACAACATAAGTTTCCTTACAACACATGTGTGCACCTCATGTTCAAAATCATCCCCATCGTCCTCATCGTCAGGTCCACAAAGCACCTCATTATCACATGTTTCTTTCTCCTCTCTTTCTACAATATTGACTGACTTTCTCTTGGGACACTCATTTGATCAATGCCTAGGTTCATTACATTGAAAACACTTGGAAGGACCAGGCTTCGCATAAGGATTATTATTGTTATTTTTAGGAGGATATATATTGTTACCTCAATTGTTGCCTCCAATTGGAGCTTTAATCGATCCATTGTTGTTTGTGGACGGTTGATTAGTGGGTCGCACACCTTGTGGTTGCTTGCCTCTTTAAGTCATTATCTGTTTATTGTCACCCCCACCATATCGCCTACAATTTTTAGTTCGAGTCTTTTCTTGGTACATCAATTCATCCTTCAAAGCTAAGGTCCTTGCTTCTTACACACTCAAAACCATTTGCACCCCAATTTTATCTCAAATATTAGCCCGCAAACCACCCAAATAACAGGTTGCTTGTTGATTATCACTTTCTGACAATTGATTACGGGCTGCCAATCTCGGAAATTCAGAGGTGTACTCATCTCACAGTCCCGTCTCAAGTAACATCATTGATACTGATTCAACAAGTATTGTCTATGGTTATAAAATCCGCTCAAATATATTGTTTCATGTGCCTCCATGACTGGATAACACCTATTCCTTCCTTAATTCGAGTTTCTCATAATCATTCCCACCAAACAGAAGCTCCTCCCTTCAATTGAAAAGCTACCAACTTTACTTTCCTTTCTTCAAGGATTTCCATATAATCAAAGAAATGATCCACCTCAGTAATCCAATCAAGAAATCCCTCTATGTCAAGATCTCCACTAAAAGTAGGGATATCTACCTTAAACTTAAACTCATCATCATGCCTACTGTAATTAAAGTTTCGGTTCCTTTCAAATCTACCCATACTTGGATTAATTGGATCGGTACTGTGACGCCCCAAAACCTGGGGGTCCGTTGACCAACCGTCAACCCATGGAAAACTTGTGGATGTTGGACATTCTCCTTTGTACGGGGAGCTCTACCCCAAATATAACCTTTAGGATATACAATAACATAACCCATTCGGGGCCCAATATAACATAATGACAGCACGGGTCCATTTATGAGTAAAAGTGGCCTAATCGGGCCCATTTATCCATACTAAACAATATACAAGGCTATATTACCATAGTCATTAAGAGTTTAATTACAACACTCTTATACAAAAAATACATGCTAGAACTAGTTCATTCCAAACATCTTTACAAAAATGATTACAAAGCCACAACCCGACTTTCTTCACAATTGCGGGCTTTATGAAAGGCTTCGTCTGGTCGGTGTACTCCCTGCATCTTTTAAAGGGGGGATCTCTATAAAGGGTGGCTGGCGCCCCCAAGAGAGTAAACTCCTAAGGTACACCCCCACCTAAGTGCACATGCAATGGTTATGTTCCACAATTCACACATTCCAAACAAGATTACCCAATCCTAGGTTGGAATTCTACATGCCATGATATGAGATGAGATGTGACTCAACCATTTACCATGCCCCGAGTCCTTACCGACTCCCATCACACCTGAGTCCTTACCGACTCCTATGACACAATGCTAAAGCCCATGCGTGATAAAATCCATCATTTTTGGATTACATCTAATGATCATTTTACAAAACAAATTCATTTCTTTTCAAACCTAAAGCTTTTTGGATGTTACACTTCAATGATCATTTATACTCAAAATCATGCGTCTTTATGGGCAGCGACCGAGGTCTCACCGCGCTTCGCAAGCCTCTGCTGTTAGTCTCTCATGGGCTTTCACCATTAGACACATATGTATAACAAAAAATAACAAGGCTTTCACTCAAGGGGGTGTCTATCCCTACTTGTTAACACCTGACACATATTTTCATTTTCATGTATACAACCGTATGGTATCTCTCGTTAGACGCTGTCCCACCGCATCGAGTCACCCAATCAAACATCAAACGCAGTGTTGATTATAACCCTGCACTCACACCCATGTCATGCGATGTTCCCATGCATAAATGCAATGCAATGCGCCATTGCATGCTATATCATGCCACATGATGAATGTTATATAAGCAATTTAATCATGCATTTTCCATGCATCATGGACAACTATATCAAATATGAATATAATCTCCACAAAATTTCATTCTTGTCAATATATCGTATGCGCATATATCAACATCACAATCAAATCATTACTTAGTCAAGTAACGACGCACTTTATCCTCTAGGCTAAATTATGACATAACATGTCCACAAAATAGCCTACAACATGCCATGTAATGGCCATGTGTAAACACACAATTTATCACATGTCAATACATTAAACACATATATTAACCTCCAATCAATTACCACTAAGCATGTCACTCAAACTTAACCAATGACAACTTGATCCTCAAGACCTGTTGTGGCATAGAGATGCCCACAAAACATTCCACACAACAAGTCATAAAAGACCACATAATAGTTCCAAATCCCGCCCAAAAAACTAGTCCCCAATAGCCATGATGCAACTATAATTTCTATGAAGAACACTTAGCTCAAATTCCCTTTTCCCAACCGAAAATCATTCCAAAATTTAGATACTGTATAGGGGTCAAAACAAGGCACTATGGTACTCGGGAAATGGACCCATAACTTGAGCCCAGAGGTCCACCTTAGGTGATCCAAAACTTAACATCAAGTTCATAATTGCATACAATTTCCAGCGAAGGAAACTTGTCCAAATTCCTTATTTTCCTAACTGGAAATCAGTCCTAAAACTTGACACACAAATAAATAACAACCTAAGTCGGGTGGATAATCTCCGAAATGTAATGGACCTGGCACCTCGAGCTATAGAGGTCCAATTCTGAGATCCAAAATCCTAACATCAAGTTCACAACTTCAGCTACAATTTCCATGAAGAACACCAGCCCAAATTACCTCTTTTTCTAACCAAAAATCAGTCCCAAAAATTGGACATCATATAGGGTCAAAACAGGGCACTATTCCCACATCACCAAACTTTGCCAAACAGCCCCTTAGGGAAAAACATGGTCAAACAGCCCCTTAGGGCATAAAACATAACTAAACAGCCCTTATAGTGAAAAATAAACCAAAGTAGGAAGAATCCCTACCTCTTGGAGCGTAGAAGAAACTCTAGGAAGTCCCGTGGACACTTCCTAAACCCAAAACATTTGATTTCCCAAACCGCTTGTTTGAATCCTCGGCGAAATCCTGTGTTTTCGTACCCACGCGTAGCCCTTGTCGAGTAGATGAACTTTCGTTCTTAGCCTGACGAATTCCAACCAACCGGTCTCCGTAGATTGTAAAGAGAAGTTGGAGTCTCTCCTTCTCTTCTCTCACGTCAGGAAAATGAGCTCTTCTGGGTCTCCAAAACCTGATTTTTTTTTTACATTAACTTAAGTCTTAAAGATTTTGCCCACATCACTCCACGTGTTCACAACTTATCCGGGTTCGTTTCTGTCCCGAAACGATTTATTTCTTCCTGGTTTAAGTTCAATTTATTTTAAATGAACTTTTCTTAATTTATTTTCTATTTTCGATATATTTTTTTTTCCCTCAAAAATCCCGTTTTTGGGGTATACTAGGCACCCTTCACCTCAAAAAACGTGAAAATCCGATTATCTTGGAATTCAATGAAATTTGTTTAGGTAACTATATTTTGCGAGATGAATCCAAATCCAAGTGACTATTTCGAACATCCAAGATCTAGAAAATCGAATTTTGCAACTTCTGTACACTTGCATAATTTACTGCTTTATTACTCTTCGGAAAATCTCAAATTTACCCGGGTTTTATCCAAATTTTAGCTCATCATCACCATCATCATCAACACAGGTCTTCACGTATTTATGAATTGGGTCAACTATTAGCCTACTAAGGTTACCTCCTTCGGCTTGATTCAATAGGTTGTTCTAGTTCCTTTGAACACCTCATCTCAACAATTCACGTAGTTGTCCAACGATTTTTGTCAACTGTTGTTTAAGATTGCGAGTTGAAGTTCTATGTTCTTTGATTGCTCTCCAAACAATTGTTAATCCCTGATCTTCGTCTTGGGGAAGGTTACCATCACTATCTTGGGCCTCTGATTAGTGAATTCCTCGTTTCCAATACCACATGACGCATCTGTAATGTACGAAGATCACTAAACGACAAATTTCCATAAAGTCTTAATTAAGAAATCATAAACACAATCTCAAAGAGATTAGTAAATACTCCAATGGTTTTGATTATTGAACAAAAAATATTTTACAAAGATGAATAACTAAGTATTTATATAGGTTCAAAGGAATCCTTATTAAACAAGAATCCTACCTAAACAATGAAACTATAATACTTGATGGACAAGTGAAAGTAATTAATCCTAATTAATCAAATAAAACAATTAAAAGATAAAGACTTTAATTGTGCCACTAATAGGAGTCATTATCATTAAAGACTCTTAATTAATTAAAATAATTAATAGGCGTTCTCATCATTAAAGACTCTTAATTAATTAAAATAATTAATAGGTGTCCTCATCAATGTACACATACTGATCCTTCAAAGGAATAAAGCTACGATACACATGCCTTGCAGGTGGCACCTTTGGGTGACTGTTTGATTTTCTTTCGATTCTTTGTTTGCATTTACTCTATTTTATCTGACTGGGTCTGATTTGTTTTTTCTTCTTTTCTTTTTTTTTTTTTTTTGCCTGGGAATAATTAATAACAATCACACAATAGCTAATGCGGCTAGAAAATATGGAGTTCGTGTGAGAACGTATGCGCTGAATCTCGATAGTATAGTAGTGGGATGGCTCCTCAAAAGTGAGGTGAGGGTTAGCAATCTTTATATTTTATTCAAATTACTGAGCATTACCCTTCCTATGCTTGAAAACCATATTCCTGTGTGTATGTACTCAGAATTTCTGTATACAAGGCACTCTACCGGCTTTTTGGAGGTTTTGTTGTAGACGTAGTAGCTGCAATTGATCAGGTATGCTATTATATAGTGTCTGCACTATACATTGGGGAAATTACTAACATGTTCCTTAACAACCTTATATTGTTAAAGAGCATTCACAAAGAAATGGCAAGAAAGTTGTTATCACTACTTCCTGGGCATATTTCTGTTTGTTAGTGGTTTGTGCTCTAAGTCACATTTAGCACTTGTTTTAATACAATCAGCATTCCCATAGTTTTTCTTTCCCTAATTTATGTTTTAAAACAATCAGCATTCTGAGAAAGTTATTTCTATTTTATGTTGTTGGCCCAAGAATCGGAATTTTTATGTCAATAATGGATAGAGGTCTGAAATTATAAAACTCCAAGGCATTTAAAGTTTCCATTCTTCCTCATCAGGGAACAAGTAGTCAGGTCCAGATTATTACCAATTTTGTTGGATTGAGGTACTTTTCTATACCTTTTTTAAATAAATTTTGTTTGACAAAACCAAGAGAAGCTATTGAGGTTGGTTTGTTTTTTCCTTTTTGCTTGTGTCTTTTTGGATGTCTTGGATGTGATATGAGATTTGCATTACATTATAAAGGTTCTTTGTTGACATTGTGCATTAAATTCTCTAGAGAAGAAATTGATGGTTCCAACGCTTGGTATAGAAGTCATAAGAGAGAAAAGAAGTTTTTGCTAAAAAATCAGAATTTTGCTCTCACATGTTCTTCTCATCATGGAACTAGAAGAAAGCTTGATCTACCCTTGTGTTTGGTTAATTTGTTGCATCATCAGGATAAACTGCTTCCAGTACAACTAAGCCCGGACTTGATTCACCCCTCCTAAGGAAACTTCAAAGTATTTTCATTTTCCTCTTTTTCTTTTATCTAGCCTTGATTTCTCATGGAATACATATGAATCTCCCTTAATGAGCAGGAATGGAACTAGGTGTTATAACTCTAGCTCCAATTGAAATGTTTTTTTCAGATTTATCAAAGAGCTTTATCATTTTCCAATTAATTCTGGTACTATCGACAAACTTGTCTCATATTAGCCAGTTGAAATATTTGTTTCAGATTCATCTCATGGCTTTACCATTACCTGGATTAAGTACAATGAATCTTCACACCACAAACTTGTCTGATTAGGCTAATTTTATGAAAATTTTATAATAACAAAAAGACTCCCTGTTTATTGCTTCTGAGAATTGCTGCACTTAAGGTAAATGATACAAGATAAGTTTTTTTACATTTTGTTCATGAATTAATAATTCTTTGAGGTAATATTTGTTGAGGTATTTTTTTTTTAGTTTATTTATTTAAGACTTCGGTGAATAGGCTGTCCATGATGGTGTGGATATTCCCTTAATCCTCGTGGCTAAAGTCCTCCAACAACTACCTCAAGACTGCATTTTTAAACCCTTGATGTTGCACTTCTTTCGGCTGTAAAAGCAGGTGTGTATGTGTTGCAGAGGCAGATGGAACTGGTGTCTGCTCTCTTTAGTCCTTGTTATATTATAGTCTGCGGATTGCCACTATAACTGTTGCAATTGATGATCGTAGATACAAAAACCATTTGACTCGGCGAAATGGGAAAATCTTAAATGGAATTGATTTGTCACGTAAGTTCTATAAGACGTGAGTTATTTTGGAATTCCATTGTTAAGGCTGCCCTTGGGGGAAAATGTGATTCAATCTGCTGAACAACTTCTTCACTCAAAATTAAATTTTCATTAGGGTTTTTTGTGTTCCTTTTATGTCAGTTAGAAAATTTTATTATGTCAGTTTTAAAATATTGTTTTTTCTGTGTGCTAACTGAGAAGTTTATGAATGGCAGCATTGTGTTATTGTTTTGGAGGTTCGAGTAGTTCATTGAGAGGTTTCCTACGTAGCAGAGTTTATTCCTGGTGCTGAAGATGAGGTGTTATCTTGTTGGTATGTTTGGGATCTGATTGTTTTTCTGCATTTCAGCTTTTCTTTTGCTTATTTTTTTAATCTTTTTTCCTATTTGGGTGGACATTAGCTTGGGCTTTTATGAAGACCAAGAGATTAGCATGAGTGAGCTGTGTGGAGAAAATTCTTGGCTCTAATACATTTGTTAGTGCTTGTATTTGAGTTCAATTTCGTATAGTGCATGCTTGAAAGAAATTTGTTGCATGTTTACTTCTGTTTGGGTCTCCTTGAAAGCTGAATGCCACATGCCACAGGATAGCAGTTGTGCCTATAAAAGACCCATCATTCCATGTCAATTCTTTGTTTGGAACAATACATTTTCATGTTTCTATTTTTATTTCATCCTTGGCTCCTATAATTCTGATGAAAATAAGAAACTTTTCTTTGTTATAATTTATTGTATCATATAGTTTACCTCACTTTTAATGAACATAATATTTTTTTATATATTTAATATATTTTAAATACCAAATTGAATTATTTAATTTAAATAAAACGTATGACCTAAATGTACATAAAGTCTGTATGTGGACCATCCCTGCATTTCTCTATATACAGGAGTTGATTAATAGTTTGATTTGTTCGAGGTTAGCACCTAAACTCACATTCATTAAAATGAGAAAGATTATGAGTTAATAAGTATATGGTGTTTATTCACAAATGATTTTCAAATTGATATAAAAATTATATTTTAAATATTAAGATTATGATCATGTAAATTCTTTAAATTTATTTAATAAAATTGATTTTTTACAATTAAAAACAACCTCTTTTCACTTTGAAGGATATCCACACACTCAAGTACAAAATCTATAAAATTTTAAATTTAAATTATTTAAAGGAAAAATATGCCATAATTTAACTTAAGAAGGAATTAATATGATATTGCTAGAGTGATTACATCTCAAAACAAACTTCTAAATTTTCTTTATTTTTATATTGAATTAAATAATAGTAACTTGTTGCATGTCAAAATAATAATAATAATAATAATAAACTAAAAATAATAATACTGATAATAACTAAAAATAATAATACTAATACTAATAATAATAATAATCATTGATGATGCTTTTTTCAACCGGAACTGGGCTGGAGCGTGTGGGGGTTGTTGGGCTAGACCCGGATTGTTTGTGGGCTGGGATGCAAAGGCCCGTGGATCGTTCGTGATCATATGATCGTCAATACCGACCGCAAACTGGTTGAAGAATTCTCGCAAAACAAGGAAGAATGGGGTTTGGCTAGGCCGCGTCTGCGGATCGCTCGATGCCTAAGCGCTTTTCGAAGAAAAGAGAGATCGCTTAGATTGTCTAGTACCGGGCGCTTCTAATATCGCGGTGCATAAGAAAATATGCATCTTTCACCGGAAGCGGGGGTGGCCTCGTATTTATAGTAGATGTTCAACCAGCTTGGATGATATCATATCCTTCCTATCGGATGTGATATTTCTTATTTTAGTCCATACTCCGACGGTACCGGATATAGAAAAAGCGCTTGCTTGGGATAGCTTTCCTATCGGGTCGGTCCAACCGGCGATGATCTTTTGATAGTTTTCCTTTCCCATTGATAAGATTTGATTGACTGTAGGATGACGTCTGTTGTGGGTTATTCTATTTTCTCGCATTTTCAAGTGTTCACACCGACTTACTCGCATGGACCTTCCACCTGTCCAGATCGGGATGAAGCCCAGAGGCCGAGCCTTGCTTCATCGGTACCTCCCAGGGCCGTACTGCATTGGGCGCGCCGCTTCTTTGGGCTTGACGAGTGGGCTTCTTGGATCCTTATTTTTCAACCCTATCAGTTGCCCCCCAGCCCTTGTGTACGGTGTAAGTGGGCAAGGGCTGTATCGTTTCTTGCATCGGGTGCGGTCTCCACGTGTTTGCCTGAGGCTGGGTTAGTTGAGGCTTGCCCGCTGCATTACGCTTTATGATACGACACTTGGTTTTTGCGCCGCTTTCCCGCCCCTTTAGTTTCTTTTGTTTCTTTCTGCAAACCTCCTCCGTCCCGTGCTTTTCTCGTTCTCCACCCTTTCGCGGCCTGCACTCTCATATACTGTAGTTCCCTCGTTTGACCTCGCGGCGTGAGTCTTTTTCCTCGCATTTTCGTGATTGCTTTGTCTTTTCCTTAGGTTGCTGCACTTCTCTGTACCTCCCTTTGATCGGGTAATGACGCAGGCACACCAGGGTTAAATTGACCGATTTTTCCCCTCTTTTACCGTTTGTTTTTGCCATGGGACCGGTTGTTCTTCTCTTTCACAGACGGGGTGATGGCTCTTTTGGCCATTCCCAATCCTACACCTGACTAGGTGCCTTCGCCATCCGTCGCGGCTGATCACGGAGGCTCCCGAGGTGCTTCCCCTTCCTTTGATAAAAGTAAGGGATAATAAATCCAATCAATATCCTAAGGGGTCGGATTATTCTGACCTCATTATCCGCATGTCAGAATGTGGGTCCCAGTGTGGTCGGCCCTTCGTATGGGGTTACTTGCTGAACGCACGCGCCAAGGCCCAAATATGGCTGTCCGACGTTTTGACCTCTTATGTGGTTTCAGACTCCAAGATGGTGTGTTTCTGGAGTGTCGCCTTTGAGAAATGGCCCGCTTTCCATCAGATCCTTATAAAGGGTGTCTTGCAACACTTCAACGTCATTCTTCCTAACTGCGCCCAACGGACGGGTATTTCGTGGGCCTATTGGCCTTTTAGGGACAGCAACCAAGGTCCCTAGTGTGGCACTCGTTCCTCTATCTTTAGTCCAAAGGGAGACCACCCAGGGCTTCCCTTATTTTCCGCACGCTCCGGAGCTCCCGGTGATCTCCGATCTTCCTTCTTCGCATAGTCACGGAAGGGACGTTATTTCTTCGTCACGGCTTAACTGGAATACAATTCTTCCGATTGCGGACGACACTGGTGTTCCGACTACTTGAGCGCCCGATAATCTTCGTGAGTATTTGAACTGCTTTTCGCATGACTTGTCTAAAGGTGATTGGAATGCTCGATCTATATAGCCTCCATATTTCCTGTGTGTTCGTTCTCGACCTTAGCCTAAGATAATGTCATAGTTCACAAGCATGAGTGTCCTACTGGGCTCCCAACCGGAGCTGATAAAGCCGACATCCTGCCCATCTAACTTGAGGTCCGTACGTTCTCCGCTCGAGGCCTTCGCCTCCTTCCGCCCTGGGAGTCTCCTCCATCGGCGCATCACGCCACTCCTACCAGAGGGAGAGATTTCGGGTTCATTCGGGATGGCGCTCTAAGCCCCGAGTGTGAAAAGGAAAAATCAAGCCCGTCGAGAAGGACCGGCCGCCCGGCCAAGGTTCGTGGCTGGGGGCGCCTCCGACTCTCTGCCCGAGAACCAGAGCGGCGCCGCTTAGCCGGGCTCCTGCATTTGAGCTCCTCCTCCTTCCAAGCCCGCCGTAGAGGCAAAGTCTTGCGCGGGTCGCCGAGTACTGCTGGGCGGCTATGCCTATAACCGTCTGGAATCCGCCTTAGAAGAATGCCAAGTCACCTCCTCGAAGGGCGGCAGAGCTGAAGAGAAAGAAATCGAAACCAAAAGTTGACGAAAACATGGACTCTTTGCTCTCTAATGTCGAGCTCGCGGCAAGTGCCGTTTCATCCATCCTCAAGGATTCTGACCTTGGGAAGTCGAAAGCGTTGCCTGTTGACGAGGCTCTGGCTTTATCTCTTCAGGGGGTTGCATCGGTAAGTTTCCAATCGTGCTTACTCCCATGCCGATTCCAGTTAGAGCATTAACTTCATGCTTGATATGTGTAGCCACTCATTTAGCGGCCCGCCGAAAAGCGCCAAACTAAAATGAAAAGCACGGAGAATTGCCCTGGATGAGGTATATGCGGCGGCCGCTTCCTACGTCTGCAAGAACCAGCCGCAGTGGGCGAGCGCAGGACATGAATGAAGAATTGGAGCGACTTAAATCTGATCTAAAACATACCCACGCGGCCCGCGGCCGGCAAAGTAGAGAAGATGAGGTAGCCCGGCAGCTCCGTCTGGCCACGGCTGCAGCCGGAGGTGTTCCTGACGCCCAGCGTACAAAATGATTTGATTGAGACCCGAGAGGGCCAAAGTCCGCCCGTGAGCTTCCAAATGGTTAGAGGAGCTCATCACTTCCTAGGCGAGCTACGAGATCTTCAAGTGGAGCTACGTGCGGCCAATGGTGATCAGAGTGATAAGGAAACACAACTCGAAACGGCCCGTCGTGAAGCTTCCGAGGTCAGCGATGTCAAGTAGAGATCGTTGGTCGTGGAGTCTTCCAAGCCGCAAACTTACGGAACGGGGTTGAATGAGGAGTGTCGTTGATTGGCGCGCAGATCTCTCATCGGGTTAGCTTGGTTGCCTGCATGAGGTTATTAGGACAACCGAGGACCAAGTTTGCTCAATGGGGTTCTCTGCGGCTCGCTTCAACAGTAAAGTCGTCAGCGAGTACTGATTCGACTTAACCACCTCCTAAGCGACGGTAAGAGGTAGAGGAATCTCTTTCTACGAACTATTCTCAAGATCCCGTACTCCGGGCTGAGGCCTCGTCTCCCATCTGCCGTCCGCCCCGCCGGGCGCCCGAACTCCCGTGCTCATCTCTCGTTTGCTTTCGATGTCGTATTTATATATATATATACATATATATATATTCTTTTTTTTTTCACCTATTTTCTTTGTCAGTCTCAGCCTCGAGACCCGTAGCCCTCCTTTAATAGCCATCATTTTTAAAGATTCAAGGTTTCACTGATATTTTTACTTTTCTCCTGAACTATATAGCTCGAATTGTGGTCTCCGAGCAATCATGCTCACTAAACTGTGCTAGCTGAGGCCTCGCTTGCTATTCCTGTCTGGCCGGTCCAATTTAGGTCATTTGCCAGTGTGGAGCTCGCTGGGCCTGAGCCCTTGCCTTCGCTTCTACCGTCTCGCATGAGTCTACCGGGTTCCTTATGTCAGACAGTCTGCTTGTGGTCGAGGTCACAATGCGAAGCTGCACTTCCACTCCGCCAACTTGTGTGAGTCGAATCGATTTCCCAGGCGCCGACCCGCCTTGGCCGAGGTCGCCAACGCGGTAGGTAGAGCTCTATTAATGCGTATCGACGGCGCGAGCTCATCCATGTGGAACCGAGGGAAGAGCTCGTCAAGGTGAATTGCTGAGTAGAGCTTGTCCAAGTGAACTGATGGAAGAGCTCACAATGTGAATCTGCCGAGTAAAGCCGCCCAAGGAACTGATGGGAAGAGCTCGCCGTGAGTGAATACTGAGTAGAGCTCGCTCCAAGTGAACCATGGGAAAGAGCTCGCCAATGTGAATTGTCGGGTGAGCTCGGGCCCAAGTGAACTGACAAGAGCTCGCCGAGTGAACAATGAGCAGAGCTCCAGCCCGCGAACCGATGGGAAGAGTCACAATGTGAATTGCTGGGCAGAGCTCGGCCCATGTGGAACCGAAGGGAAGAGCTCGCTACCGAATTGCCGAGTAGAGCCGTCTAAGTGAACCGATGGGAAGAGCTCCGCCGAGGAATAGCCGAAAGCAGCTCGCTCCAAGAACTGATGGGAAGAGCCTGCCAATGAATTGCTATGTGAGCTCGCCCATGAATCAAGGGAAGAGCTCTGCCAATGAATTCGCCGAGTAGAGCCTGCCCAAGTGAACCGACATGGAAGAGCTCGCCGAGTGAATATCAAGTGCAGCTCGGGCCCAAGTGAACTCACGGGAAAGAGCTCGTCAGAGTGAATAGTTGAGTAGAGCTCGTCCAAGTGAACTGATGGGAAGAGCTTGTCCGAGTGAACAATTGAGTAGAGCTCGTCCAAGTGAATTGATGGGAAGAGCTCGTCAGAGTGAATAGTTGAGTAGAGCTCGTCCAAGTGAACTGAGGGAAGAGCTCGCAAGGAATAGCAGAGCTCATCTGCTGACCGACTCAGGAGAGCTCAATAACGTGAATCGCCCAGCTCTTCGCCTTGATGTGAACCGATGGGAAGAGCTCGTCAATGTGAATTGCTGGCAGGAGCTCGTCCATGTGAATTGAGAGAAGAGCTCGCCACTAACAGCCATGCAGTCATTCATGTGGAATCATTGGAAGAGCTCGCAATAACCGCCGGGCGTGAGCTCGCCCATGAATTGGCCGAAGAGCCTGTCAACGCGGTAATACCGCGCAGCTCGGCCCATGAGAATTGCTCTAAGAGCCTGCCAATGCGCACGCTGGGCGAGCTCGGCCCATGTGAATTGCCGGAAGAGCTCACACGCGAATCGGGCAAAGAGCTCGCTCCATGTGGAATTGGCCGGCCGAGCCGCCCATGTGGAATCGAAGGGAAGAGCTCGCCACGAATTAAGGCAGGAGCTCGCTCCATGTGAACCGAGAGGAAGAGCGGTCACGCACGCTTGGGCAGAGCTCGCCCATGTGAATTTGCCGAAGAGTTTCGCCACGCAATCGCCGCAGCTCGTCCGTGTGAATGCCGGGAAGAGCTCGCTTAATGCGAACAAATGGGCGCAGCTCGCCCATGAGAATGCCTGGAAGAGCTCACACGCGGCCAAGCAGAGCTCGCCCAAGTGAATTGCTGGGAAGAGCTCGCCGCTATAATCCACCGCGTAGCCTGGCCCATGTGGGAATTGGATGGGGAAGAGCTTGTCACCGCGAGCCACTTGGCTCCCGGCGCTCGTGGCCCGAAAGCCGATCCGCCCGCTTGCGCGCCGTGGCCTATGCCGAGCGGATCACCTCAAATTGAGCAACGCGGCTCCGGCGCCAGGGTCTTCGTGGCACGTAGCCCAGTTGATTCGACTCGCTTAGGCAACAGGTTCAGGCCGAGCGGATCACTCGCCAAATTGAAAGCGCTGTGGTTCGGGCACTGCGTGGCTCGCGGCAATGTAAATCGAGTTGGACCACTCGAGGCAAAGCCGCGGCCTATGCAGAGCGGGGATGAGCTCGCCAAATCGAAAGCAAATGCGGGCTCCCGCGCCGTGGCCTCGTGGCAATGTAGCCCGAAGCCGACCACTCGCGAGGCGCCCGCCTTTGGCCGGCGGATCACCCGCCGGGACAGCAGCGTGGCTCCGGGCGCCATGGGCCTTGGTGGCAATGCCTCGAGTCGGTCCGACTTCGAGGCGCGCCGCGGCCCTCGTGCAAGTAGATGAGCTCAAATTCGCAACAAGTGGGCTCCCAGCGCTATGGCTTTGTGGTACGTAGTTCGAGCCGGTCTCGACTCCCCGAGGCGTGGTCTGCGGCAGAGTGTATGAGTCATTAAATTGAGCGCCGTACGCCGGCCTCAGGCAATGGAACCCGAGTTGATCCGACCCCGAGGCGGCGTTGCTCGAGTTCGGGCCTGCTCGATTCGGGCCCGACTGGGCCCCGATTCGGGCTTGGGTTCCGGGCTCAATCCTGAGATATGAAACGCCTGGGAGGTATCCGCACATTGTGACTTATTTCTTTCGCCTGTTGTATACACCGTCTCGTGCACGCCCATAACCCTATGGAACCTCGCAATATTCGTGTTGTCTCTCGTGGCGGGATCTCGATTTCATCTCGAGTTGGTCATCTCGTGAACCGCCGTTGCATTTCATGCAGGACTCCACACACCGAGGCCTAGGGAGTGAAGGCGGAGGCGAGTAACGCTGCCGTCTTCGGGATTGCGGGCGGGCCTGCACTGTCAGATTCCCCGCCTTTTAGGGGATCGTTTCATCTTGGTTGGGGATTTTCGATCGCCTTGTCTTTAGGCTTCGCCCTCGCCTTGTCCGTCAGATTCTTTTACGGGTGGAAGAGCTCTCCCTCTTCGATACGGTGGCTTCCCCGCTCATATTTCTTCGCTTTCGCGCAGTACCTCTACGATGCTTGCTTGGGGGTTCTTTGAGATGGAAAACATCATATCCTTTACTGCGACTCTTTAACCTCGCAATGAATGTATGATGGCGAATTTTTTCTCGTCGGCATGTCTATCTTCAGACTCCTGAATCTTTGCAACGTATGACTCTCGCTTTCCCCGCGAGCCCCGCTGAAGGTCAAGAGGATGGTAACTGCTTCCTCGTACGTCCCGTTCGATGAAGTGGGGAGACGAACCATGGATAGTTCTTCGAATGAAGAGATTGATGAATGGGGATTCGATTAAACCGTGCCAAGGTCGGGCCTTTAGTGTAGTGGCTTAAAGCCCTACACCGCATGTGGTCTTGATACCCATGCAACTCCATTTGATTCTTGTAAGTATTGAGATGGTCGACGGGATCTTTGGTTCCATCGAAAGTCTCCACTTGTGGCATTCTGAATTTTGCCAGAAGCGGATAACGTAACACTTCGACTGTGAAGGGTGATTCAGTTTGTTGTACCAAGGTATCCATAGTGTCCGGGGCGCGTCCCTTAACCACCTCCTTCACACGGCCGAGCTCCTCCCGTGGCTTAAGACTCAAACCTCCGCTCCCATGATTGCTCTTCCGCCCCGTGGGAATGATGTGGTTCTTCATTCCTATGTCCCCGCATTGCTTCGCTTTTCCCTCCACGGAGTTTAATCAGGTCCATGCCCGCTTCTGGACCGACTCGCTTCCTCGTCAATTTCTAGGGATGTCGTGGATCAAATGTCTTCGTGGGAACAAGCTATGACCTTCCCGGGTGTGTCAGACCCCGGATGCCATTTTGTCCGGTAAGTCGTTCAACTCTTCTATCAGCGTTTGGCTGGACAGGCGAAGGCCTCTACTGTCAGATTGGCTCAGATTGCTTCTACTTGCCTCAAGAGGCTCTACGGTCCGCGATCGCCTGTGGATCCGGCAGATCCTTTGGGTGGATTGATGTTGTTCTGCCAGGTCTCGAAGTTGATGCTATCAAGAATCAGAAATCGGGTTATATTTGTACAGAACCGCCGTTCCTGCCGCATTTACGCCAACCGGGATGATGCTTTTTTTTCAACCTGAATCGGGCCGGAGCGTAGTAAAGTTGGCCGGGCTAGACCCGGATTGTTTGTGGACCGATGCGTGCCTGGATCGCTCGGGATGAAGTATGACCGCCGATCTACTGACCGCGAAACTTTGGTCATAGTACTCCTCTCAAAACAAGGGAAGAATGGGCTCTGCGAGGGTCAGGTCGGCGACCGCCTGATGTTTCAAGTCAGTTTCTTTTCTCGGAAGAAAAGAGAGGATCATTTAGATTGTCTAGTACTCATGTCATCGTGTGTGTAAGAATGTCAAGCATACCTTTCAAATCGATGGGGTGGCCTCATTTATAGTAGATGTTCAAACCGGGCTAATATATCAGAGTCTCCCAATGATGGGATATTTCTTATTTAGTCCATATCGGATTTGGTACCGATGTAGAAAGCGCTGCTTTGGGATAGTCTTCTTCTCCTTATCAAGCCGTCCAATCGGGCGATGATATTTATTATTTTTCCTTTCCTATTGATAAGATTTGATCGATCCAGAGGATGACGTCTTGTTGTGGGTTATTCTATTTCTTCGCATTGGCAAAACACAATTCGACTTATCTGGTATGGACCTTCAATTTATCCAGATCGTATTTTTAGCCTATGTCGCCTTTGCTTTGGCCGGTACCGAGGGGCTGTGGTATTGCATTAGCTACCGCTGGTTGACGAGGGCTTCGATCCTACTTTTCAACCCTAATAATACACACACACAAATTTGACAATATAGAACATTACTCCTTTAATTTCACTCAACAGTTGTTACAAGACACGAAAATTATTGGATTATTTATTGAACTGTCAAAAGCTTAAAGTTTGAAGTGTTTTCAATATTTTTTTTCAAAATCATAGCTACAATCAGGTAACGAGATTTTTCTGTAAACTTTTTTTATTCCAATCATTTGACATAATATATTTTTCTTTCTTTGTCAAAATTCCTAAATCTAACGATTTTATGTATAAAATTATATGTAATTTTATTATCAAATTAAAAATTTGGGATTAAAAGGAATATCCCAAAATATTTTCATAAGAATAACTTGCAAAGTAACTTTGAAAATGTCACCATTTTGACCCTAAAAAAACTCTGCAGGCAAAAGATAAATGCCCCATATAATAATTATATCCCCAAGTGACATCTTTGTTCCATCTCTTAAAATAACTAAAAATGTCACCATTTGTTCTGTCTGCGATATTTGAGCAATACAGAAAACATAATGAACCAACTAAATACATGAATCTTCTCTTCAAAATTAAGCTTTTCTTACCTATGACTAAAATAATAAAGCTCATAATACATCAGGTCCTTAATAGCATACCTCAAGGAGTATCTTCATGTATGGTTGGTTATTATAACAGGAAATCTCTCACATGCGATTGTCCGTTTATCTTCAACATTCAAGAGACCTCCGCTTAGCAATAGAATAATTTTCAGCTTCAAAAAAGACATCCATGACTCTCACTCGCAGCCCTTCTGTTTCGTCACAAAGGATCAGTCTCGTGATTCTACCAAAGAGATCTCTTGGTAGCCAAGTGCATGATCTAGCGAGGACACAATCATTCGTCATAGGGAACAACCCTTTCTTCATCAAGGAGATTTTCTACGGCACAGCAGGATGGTCCTCGATGATTTAGATAATTCATTGGCCACAAGATGAAACCTCAACTTTCGCTAAGACATGATATGAAATGAGGAATAGTGGAAATCATGCTGTCCCCAAGAGGAGATCAATTTGATCGGCGATTAACGTTTGAACACAGCCGTACCAAGATACTTTTCGCTTTCCTTCAACTTCGTTTGATGGATCCAACAAACTGCCAAATTATGTGATTGAGTAATCAACATATACTCATTCATGAGCCAATTTGTTTTGATGCCCTTTTGTGTCCTGTCATTCACATAATAAACAAGTGGCCTTTTAGTACTCGCATTTCCTTTGGTTCCCTGCTTTTATTCTAGCACCATGGTCAGAGCTTTTGAGAAGCCTCCAATAGCCTTCTTTGGTGAGTCGATTCATTCTAGAACCACTTGAATGCTTCACGTAATAGAGTTGCAAAGAAAAAATACATTCCATAGTTAAATGCGAGGCTCACAATTTCAAAAGAAAAACAGTTAGAATAAACTTATAAATTAATTAAAAGAATGACGATTAAACCATTTCAAGAACTTGTGTTTGTCTCGAGAACTACAAATTAGATTGGGAAAAACTCTAAGTTTCACAATGATCTATCTTAAAGATCACGTTTTTTCCCTAGAAAAATTTCATCGATTAACCTATAAAAAGAATCAATACTAACTAATTCTTTGAAAACACTTTTCACCTGTTAAACAAAGAAAAGAAAAGAAGAAACACAAAAATGTAAAATACTCGTGTACACTTTTGAAGTTGTGCCAAGGCTCGTAGTCCATAAATGTTGAGTTCTTTATCAATTCCATCGCGAGTTCTATTGAGTCTCATCCACAAATACTTTATTAGTTCTTCTGATCCGTTTAAAAACTTCATACCCATATTCAAATCCTCCATTAATGTGCCATTCTCGTTCTTTTTTCTTTTGAATTGTGTAGACAACGATTGCCAATAAAACTCCAACAATTTCATTTATAGAGTAAGAGCCTTGATATTTATCAATTATCTTGATATTTATCAATTACTATCTTTTTTTTTTCTTTAAATCATTATTTAAAGTAAGAGAAGGATAGCCACAAAAGGTTTCCATGAATTTTAATAATACTTGTAGATATCTTAATTATTTACTCCCACAATTATTTTAAATTATTATTAATGTTATTCTTTGAAAATAATGCACGTCTCAAGGCTAATTTAAGATTTGTTTTACCTCAAATTCTATTTTTGATTTTTAGTTTTAAACGATAAAAAACTCCTTCTTTCTTTCTTTGGCAAAATCAAAGTCGAATTCAAATCTCCAACAAACGTAACACAGCTTTTGCTAAGATCCCCTATTTCAGGCTCGAGACCATGACGATCTAGCCAACCTTGCCAGCTCGTCCCGCCCCTCATTGGCCCACTCGGAACCCACACAAAAGTGTAAACAAGCCTCCAAATATAACCTTGTTTTTTTCGTGAGCTTTCTGGGATTTCCTCCCCGTTTGGATCCAAAGAAAAACATAATTCCGTAAAAAAACACTTTTAAAGTTTCTTTCAAATATTCTTATAATTAACCTTAATATTTATTGATACCTCTTTTTCATTTTAAACTCTCCAACTTAACTAAGTAAAGACTTCCACAAGTCAAAAACCTAAATACTCTAACACCTTTCAACTTCATTGTACTCTTCATTCTTTTCCTTCAATCTTATTTTTCAATGTTTGATCGGTTTAAAAATTTGGAAAATTGTTTTGGTACTTACAATATCATGATTGATGTTTATTTATTAGTTTAAATTTTTATAAATATTTCAAATTCTTTATTGTAATTATAAAAAACAATTATTTTGGTTCATTTAAATGTTTATATATGTCTATCTATTTTTATACATACTTTTGAACTTATTATAAATTTTTATTTTTTCTAATTAAATTTACTTTTTGGTAAAATAATATTAAAAGTGTTTTATTTATTTTCCATGTTATAAAAATACTGTTATAATGGTTTTTCAAAAATTCTCATAAAAACGTTTCTCACGGAAGTGTTGCAATTGCGGAAAACATTTAAATAAAAACATTTATTAAAATTTGTTGTCAGTACATTTAAGAGAATCCAATATTTTGAACCATTTGTAAAACAATTTTTACATGATGTCAAAAATTAATATCATAAATGGATTTTCTCATATTTAAATTTTTCTAAACACCCATATGTAATGATAATGCCCCACTTACTTGATCAAAACCATGTACTAAAATATCGGTTTCAACCCGATATATTCCAATATTGATTTTATGGATATATCATAAATATATCGGTGCATATTTCAAACATAAATATCGACAAAGTAAAAATTAACAAAAATACTTAAATAAAATGATATAAATAAAAATACTGTTAAAAGACAATATCCATAATAATTTATATATAGAGATTACTTTTAAATAGTATTTAAATCAAATTTTCAGTTTCTATTTTTGGGCCCCACGGTTTCTATTTTTAGTTCTACTTAAATTCATGTTTTTGCTAAATAAAAAGTTATTCTAACTAAGTGAATACTTATTGCTATTAACGGAAATACCAAATATTAAAATAAAGTTTTAGTATTAATAGGCTTCTTAATAATAGCTTTGTTTGTTATGATATTCCTAAGCTTAATCTTTAAGAATTTAGATTTTATAATATTGAGGAATATTATAACACATTTTATCTGTATTGCTAAGAAAATAACATAGTGCTCCTCCATGTTGGAAGATATAGGGTCTTAGTTGGCAAACAAGAAGAAACTTCATCATTCTCATTATAAACACTACAAATTCCAGGTTCCACAATACCAAATTGATAAATTGAAATTATAAAATACTCAACTAAGTTTTTAAGAGTATTGGGACCCTTTTAGCTTTTTTTTTCTTTTCTACTTCATCATCTTCCTTTCAAAATATTCCTGATGAAACTATTCGATATCTTCGTGACGCCCAAAACTCGGGGGTCCGTCTCACCAACCGGTCAACCTGACGGCACCCAGACATTTCAAGCCACCCTGATACCACACTATTATATCCCATTCATTGATATCCATAATTTAAAAAAAATCAAACAGAGAGCTCCTCTCTGCACGGTGTTCTATCCAATTCCCAAACTGTACATTATACAACAAAATGACCCATCCGGGGCTCAATATAACACAACATCTGCTCAGTCCATTTTTATGAGCAAAGTTTCCCATCAAGCCCATTTATCCATACTAAAAATATACAAGGCTGTATCACACACAACCTTAAGAGCTTAATTACACACCCAGGACGCCCAAACCTCGGGGCCCGGGACACCCGCAACCCACGGAATACCTGCGGAAGATCGCATCCTCACATTTTTCATTAAAATCGCAGCCCCTCAGCGTGGAGCTCTACCCAAATACAAACCTCGCATAAACCTCAAGGTCCCAAATACCAGTCATAACATCTGACAGTAAACCGCCACTGTAGCCCATAAACAATACCCATAAACATACCAACTATGTCCACTGGGCACATTAGCTCAAATATTTTACTCTTATACAATACATACATTAAACTTAAAAGTTCTAATATTACTGTGATACACAAGCTTCACAACCCGCTTTCTTCTAATCCTTGGCCTCTAGGACAAGCCGTCCCCTCGCACGCTCCCGTACCGCAAACAGTATCCCCGACGTATGAAGCATCTCTCAGCAGTGAACGCCCTAAGTGGCTACTCTCCACCTAAGTGCGCTAGTAATGTCTAAAATAAACACACATCTGGCTGAAATGCAATGAACCCACTCAATGTCTACACTTCTTTATCTCCTCAATCCCTTAATCCCTGCAGTCCTCACCGATTTCCTTTCCACACTCGCCTCAAGCCTCGCATGAAAATTATTATTTGTCTGCTTGTGAACAACCCCTCCTCATGTGTATATATCAATCAATATCCGACGATTGATATATTATTTGTTTGTGGACTACCCGATGAATAACAATTGGGCCAAGCCCGACGACATTGATATTTTAATTTGACTACCCCTCCGATAATTAATATTTTTAGACAATCCTCCAACCGCTTTCTAGACTATCTCATGCACTCACCTCTATAAATTTGGGTACTCCAAAGGTGGCCATGGAATGGCTGTATGTGCCAATCTAATACAATCTAATTCACAAAATATATAAACATGCATATATTTACAAAATTTTGACCCACACAATCACGCCATAAATTTCATTTCTCTATACATCAAAATTAGTCACTCAGCTAATATCAAACACGAGCAATTCCACTTGAATACCCCTAACAAACACATTAATTCACAAAAATTATTTTTGTAAAGACGCCATACGGAATAGTGAAACCCTGTTACTATTCCCAAAAAATCACTAATCATAGGTTCACTTTATGAACTCCTGTATTTCCTGCTCGCCATTCCTAATCTTTTTCATATCAAGAATACATTTAATGCACAAAATTTATCACAAATTGCACCCAAATGCCCCATACTTTACAGCCACTTACCCGCCTCAAAAATGCTCAAATTTTTCACTCGGTCTTAAGCTTGGGGACTCCCAACAACCCGCCCTCTCGGCCTCATTGAACTCAATTGATGATTTATCAAATAATTGCAAAACAAAAACAACTAACAGTCCCAATGTACCCATTGAGCCAACTCACGCTTCTTCAATACTCCACAGAATCACTCCCATCCCTTGCAAGATCGGGACCCATCAACCTTGTAGCCCTTCAAGGCTCCTCGAGCTAACCCTAAACATTGGAAAACACTTAAATAAAGTAAACCCAAGGGTGAGAAACCCTACCTCTCTGGAGTTTGCCTAAAAACTCGTAAACCGATACTCCCACGCCAAGCTCCCTCTCCGTGAGTGCTTCTCCTTCGTCTCCGTAAGACCCGCTTTCTACCTAATGATTTGGTTAGAATCTAGAGAGAAGTCGTGAGACCTTCTCTCTAAAACCATCATTTTCGCTTTCTCAAGCAGCTGTACCTCCTTTCCTCCATTCTGCTTGCTTCTTTGCTGTAGTTTGCATACTAATGTTTCCTTGTCATTTAGTACTTAAATCACTCAATTTAATTTCACCTCCTTTCTCCTGATTTATCTCCACCATCTCGCCGTCCATTTTTCATCATTTATCTACCTCATCACTTATGGCAATATGAAATACGTGTTATATGTGCAGACTCACGTATCGAATCTGCTTTACTAAGACTTAAACGCGATGCTCGATTACACAGTGCGTCACCCGACTGCCTTCAATTCAGCTGAAATTTTTATCGCTGCAGCTAGATTTCATGAGACGATTCCAACGGTGAAATCCGTTTTGTCATCCGAGATCTAGAGAATAAATTACAGATTTTTTAACCCAATTAACAACTTCAGAATTAAATTACGATTTTACCCTCTTTTCCGTAATCGAATTTCTGTCCCTGCTACTCTCCCCTTCCCAAAGGAATTTCGGGTCCCGAAATTGGGACAATTACAATCAATTACATGCATATGCACCGCATTCTACCATGCATAAACATCATTTAAATCTTAAACAACTAAACCACCAATCTTCATCCCCCAAACAAGGCGGACAGGCACTCCGCATCTCCTCACGCTCCCATCGCTGACTCTCCACTCCATAGTGCCGCCATAGCATCTCTCAGCCATCTCACTACCCACAGAAAACCATCACGCTGTCAACACGCACACTGTCCTCCTCGCGTCCCCATCCGCGCTGGGCACCTCACCGGCCCCAATCCACCACATGAGCCGGATCCTGGCGCGCCGCCATGAGACGCGAAACACCCCAGGACACTGACATGCTGGCTGCACGTTAACCGAGATGCAACTGCGTCATCTCTCAGTATCTCGAAGGGTCCACGAACCTCAGCGAGGCTTCCCCACGTCAATAACCCAACCACTCCCTCTTAAGCATCACCTTCAAGAAGACACTGATCCCCAACCTCAACCTGGCTGGTCGACGTCGCACATCCGCATGCCTTCGCCCGCTATGAGCCTGAGAGCGACGGTCAAGCATCAAGCTCTCACCTTCCTGAGGTGTCTCTAATCAAATCACACCAAGTGATGAGCCTCTCCCACCCGGTCCGCATAATAGTGACCCGTGACGGCCTCCCATACAAAGGCTCCTCATACCTGGGCAACATCCAGATACCCGGGCCCGACAACCCGCTGTTGTAGCGGCCCACTTATAAGAGCCCACCTCCTGCTCCCAGATCCAGCAAACACACAGCCAGAGCACGTCCTGGTCACCCCGTGATAGCTCCCCGCTACCCTGGTCAATCGCCCAGGTGAACCCGCCTACCATAGTCACTATGTCATAACAGCCTCGAAACTCTTCAAAAGTATAGTAAACTGGGAGTCCCTATCCGACACTATGGATACCGGTATCTACGCACGATCATCTCTAATGTACAACCGCAGAATCTCTCCAGTGCTTGGGCGCCATCCCGCATGGCTAGAAAATGCCGACTTCTCGTGGAGTCGGCCCACTATCAAATTCATACCGCGCCATGCTTGCTAAGCCCTGCGGGCAAGTGGGTCACAAAGTCCATCGTGATGTGCTCCCACTTCCACTCAGCCACCTCCAATGGCTGAATGAGCCCCCGCCGGCTTCTCGGTGCTCGCTCTTAACTCCGGCCGACACTTGAGACATCGTCGAACCAAGTCCCCCTACGTGTTCCCTTCTCAATCCCACTCCACAGTACCGGGCGCACGGCATCCCGTACATCTTCGCGCTTCACCTGATGCACGGCAAATCATATAGTGGAAACTCCCCTCGGTAATCTCCTCTCTCTCAATCGGGTCAACCGGGAACCACTACCTCGTCCCCTATATCGTAAGACTACCATCTATGTGAATCCGCCCAAATTCTCGTCACCCGCACCGATCGGGTACTCATTCCTCGGGATGGACACTACATCTCTCGTAGTTGCCACCGACTCAATCACTCTGGAACGTAGACGGTGTAGCCATTAAACTCCCCAAGGTACCTCGAGTCCGCCACAGATCGTAGAGCTCAAACTCGGTCCCACGCCCGAAAGATCCGGGCCACCCCCGAGAAAGCCATACTAGCTCAACGCCTCCCTCGCGGACTTCCGACCGGAAAGTGCATCGCCCACCACATTTGCCTTACCAGATGGTAAATGCAAAGTGAAGTCATAATCCCAGGAAATTCCATCCAATTACAAGTGTCTCATATCAGGTCCCGCCGCTAAGTGAAAATATACTTCCTTAATTTTTATGGTCCTGAGCACACCTCGAACTCCCTTCGCCGATAAGTAAGGCACTTAAATCTTCAAGGCGAAGACCACCTGGCCGCCAACTCCATATCATGTGGTAATTCTCAAGCCGTGATTCTTCTCAACCGACGAGAAACCAGGTTACTACCCTCCCGGACTGCATCAAAACACATCCCAATCCTGTCCTCGAGGCATCAATACACTATAAAATTCCCCTGTCCCCGTCCGACTATCAAGATGGGAGTCGGCAGCCCCCTTAACTCCCCGGGAATGCTTCCTCGCATCGGTCATCCCACTCAAACTTGATCCGCTTCCGGGTCAACCTTGTCATAAGTGATGCTACCCTGGAGAAATCCTCACGAAACTCCTCAGAATACCTAGCCAATCCCAAGAAACCACGTGATTCGAAGACTCCGACTTCAGCCTCTCCTAACTCATCACGCTCGACCTTCTCCCGGTCGACCGGACAACACACTCCCGACATACCGACACCATGTGTCCTAAAATCCTCACCCTCAGCAAAGTCAAAACTAGCACTTTACTTGAATCCTCATGCATGATGGTTCTAACAATCAGGAACGATTCTCATGATACCTATGCTCCCACTCGACCGAGTAGATCAAGATGTCATCCACTAAGACTACGACAACCGATCTTAAATAGGGTTGGAATATCCTATGCATGAGATCCACATGGAATGTTGTCGGGCGACTACAACTGCGGCATCACCGTAAACTCAAAGTGCTCATAACTGCTCCCACAACTCAACCTGCCTGGTAGTCAATGCACAAAATGCTGGTCTTTGCCCTTCTTCTCACAACACCGGAAGCGCCCGTGGTGGAAGGTTTCGCCCACTGAACCCTCCTCATTCAATAGCTCCTATAACCGACTGAAGTTCCTCGCGCACCAATCGGGTCATCCTATGAGTCATAGAGACGGGTTGGGCACTGGGCTGTGTAACTCAATACCTAAGCGCTCACATCCCGATGTGGAGGCATCTGCAGCTCATCCGGGAAAACATCCACATACTCCGCACACCACCAGTAGATCTAAGTTCTGGCCTCCGTCTCCTAGGTAAGGCCTCACCAACCTAACTCGCTAACCTGGGTCCCCTCGGCGCCACTCTGACTCGTATACCGGCTCCTGGCAAACGTCATGCTGTCTCCCCCCGAAATGCGCCGCACACCTAGGTAAACGCCCCGTTCAGGGGCAGAATCCCTCCTACGCTACAATCGATACGACCTTGTGGGGTGCCGTCGGGCCCAATCCATCCTCAGACACATCGAACTCTACATGTCCGCTTATCCTCGGGCCACTATGAGTGAGTCCTAGATCTCCAACTCGTGCAACCTCTACATATCATCCCTATTCTCGCCTTAACCCTAGGAGAACTCAAGCACAAAGGCTCCCTCTAATGTGTCTCAACCTCTAAGCCCAACTATCTCTATGGTCGTGGCCTCCCAAACTCAGCGGAGTCCATATCCCGTAGGCTAAGTCCTGCACTCTCGCCCGAATGGACAACTTTCACCCCATTCTCAAATCTCTCTCAATCCGCTCCGCTTGTGGCCACGTGATCATCAAAAATCGTGCAGCTCGTGGAACCCAGTCACATAATCCAACATACTGGGCCCCACCCCCTCTCAGCCGGAACGCAGCCTAGCCCAATCCGGGCCGCCAGGTAATCTCCATACTTCTAACACCTCGACCGTACGAACCAACGGGTTTCAACACACATCGGATCTCCACCTCGCTGACAGTCTACATTTACACGCCCTAAACCTCCGTGAGTGTCAGTATCCCCGGCTCACCGGCTATATCAGCCCCGTGCACAAGAATTATCATCACCCATACCCAAGAAGGGCCTGGCCGATCGTATCATCGCTCTACCGGTCAAATGCTCGGCGGGCTGCCCCACTCGTTCCCGTGGACGCCCACGTCCCTCGGCCCTCGCCCTACAGCCACCCAAATGGGCTCACTACGGGCACGCCTCAATTTCTCACTCCAAAGGATCTCCAGCGCATAAACACCGCCCGAGACACTCTTTCTCAAGCACAGCCATAAATCAAGCAGAGATCGCCCTCGCATTACAAACTTAAGGCAATCAATTTTTCCATTTAAAATATTGTTTTCAACAAAATTTGCCTTTCTAGTACCTTGTTCACCTTTATTCAATTTAATACCATCAATATATATGTGCTATAAGTTATTTTTTCAAAAAAATTCCTAGATGAATAAAGTGTTCATGAACCCGTTCACGAACAATAACCAGTACCCACTTCAAAGAAACGCATCAGTCAAACCGGGCCAAAATACCGAGTGCATCGAGTGCAATGCCCCACTAGCCCGCCAGCCACGCCGCCGCGCCCTGCCACGCCCCCTGCTCTGCACAGCCTGCCACCCGGGGCCGCCGCTGAAGCCTCGCTCGCCGCTCGCCGCGCCTCGCACGCGCCAAGCGCGCTCTGTTATGCTGCCAAGCCAAGGGCTTCGCTGGCGCTTCTCCGCGAGCCCGCTGCTTCAACGGTCCCTGCTACAAGAATTCCGGGCCCGCGGCCGTGGTCCCCGTGTCGCGCCCCCAATCCCGCTGCAGCCTCCTACGCGCCCCCCTCGCGCCCGCCACCGTGCCGCGGCGCCGGGGGGGGCCGCCCGCCCAGCCTCCCTGGTCACCATACGCTCGCGCAGGGCCCACCCGCCCAAGACCAACAAAAATTTTTTTTTTTTTTTTCATTATATATAGATATTTTTTTCATTTCTTCAAATCACTGGAAAGTAAAAATATACCTATATTTTTTTTTTCATTACTATTTTCCAGTATACTCAAATAAATTTATAAAAATTCATTCTATTCAATATTTCTTCAATTTTACAACTCTTGTAAACCTTAAAATTATTTACTTCACTCTAAACCAAGTAAACTTTTATAAAATTTATTTTTCTATTCGACCATGTCGTCTGAACAATTTTTCTAAACCCTCCTCGATCCAACACTAACCCTTAGTGTTCTAACCTCAAATTTATTAAAATTTGATTTCATTATACAATAAGCCAACTAAATTTATTAATATTTAGTTCATTTCTTTTCTCTTCCAGTTTTACACACTGTAAAACTCCATAATTTGTTTCCTATGTGCTAATCACTAAGCACACAAACAATGTCAACACATACAACATGTCATACACAACAAACACACAACCATACACCAAAGCACATACAAAACTCGCATGTAGTGTCCTAGTTTTGTTCCGTGCCTTCCTAGGTAATCTCATACCTAAACCGAACATCAAACCACCCAAGTGGCGATGGATACCCAACCCGAGCTCCCTAGGTATTCGTATACCTAAGCTCTGATACCAAGCTGTGACGCCCCAAACCCGAGGGTCCGTTGACTACCCATCAACCAGCTGAATACCCGTGAAGGTCGGGTGACCCGACACGCCACAAAAATCGGGCGTAGACTCCTTTTCAGGCTGGGGAGCTCTACCCAAATACAAAACTCCGCATAAACCTCGTCTCAAACAAATTCAATATAACATCACATGAGTAAAACGGCCACTTGGGCCCATAAACAATACCCATAAAACATACCAACTATGTCCAATAGTTCTAAGAGTTCAAATATTTTACTCTTATACAATACATACATTAAACTTAAAAAGTTCTAATACATGTATACATCAAAGCCACAACCCGGCTTTCTTCTAATCCTCTGTTCCTAGGATCTAGTCGCCCCCGCACGCTCCCCCGGTATCCGTGAAAAATAGTATCCCCATCAGGTGAGCAACGCAGTGAACCCGCCCTAAGTGGGCTACTTCACCTAAGTGCGTTGCAATGTTCCAAAATAAACATACATTCAAGCAAATGTACGATCCTTACTGAATGTCTATATGACCAACTCGCATCCTCGAGTCTCTCACCGATTTCATCACACTCCCGCTGCCCTCGCATTTAAAATTCTTTACACTTGCTTGTTCCAAGTGACAACCCTCCGATGTGTATATATCAACTGGGCCATCCGACGATGATATATTATTTGTTTGTGGACTACCCCTCCGATAAATATCAATTGGGTCGCTCCGACGATTGATATTTTTAATTTGACTACCCTCCGATAATTAATACTTTAGACAACCCTCCTCCGAACTCGCTTTCTCTAGACCTCATCTCATGCACTCACTCCTATAGTCCTGGGTGTTCAAAGGCATATAGAATGCATGTATGTCAATTCCAATGACAAGCCTAATTCACGTGTGTAAATATATAAACATGCATATATTTACAAAATTTAATTCACACAATCATGTCATGTACAAATTCTCATTTCATACATCAAAAATTAGCTCACTGGGGCTAATGATCAAACACGAGCAATTGCACTTTGAATTCACTCGACCAACACATTAATTCACAAAAATTATTTCTAGGCATTTCATACTCTGAATAGTAAACCCTGCTACTATTCTCAAAAATCACTCAATCATAGGTTCAGCTTTGTGAACCGTATTTCATGGTCATTCTCTAATCTTTTCATATCAAGCATACATTTAATGCAACAATTTATCACAAATTGCACCCAAAACGTACTCCATACTCATACACGTATCGCCCAAAAATGCTTTAATTTTCACACTTCTGGCCCTAAGCTGCACTCCATCAACCCGGCCCATCTCTCGGCCTCATTCAACTCAATACATGATTTATCACATAATTTAGAAATAAAACACCCAAACAGCCCATAACAAATCCACGTTTTCTACCCATTTCGGTTTCACAATTAACAATTCCGGGCCCCCAAGATTTGGGACCGATCAAACGGCCCTTCAAGGCCTCGAGCTAACCGAAACATTGAAAAACACTTAAATAAAGTGTAAAACCCAAGTAGGGAGAAACCCTTACCTCTCGGAGTTTGTCAAAAACTCAATAGTCCCTCAGACCCATCGCAAGCTCTTCTCCGTTGCAGCGCTTCTCCTTTTCTCGTCCCGAAGACCGCCGACCGATCGATTTCGCCAGAAATCTAGAGAGAAGTCGAGACCTCTCTCTAAACCACCATTTTTCGCTTTCTCGCAGCAGCCCCTCCTTCTCCATTCCCCCGCTTTTGCTTCTTTTGTTGCATTTTTGAAGAGATGGCCACTGCCTCTTTTTTTGCTCATTTAGTAACTTAAATCAATTTAATTAATTACTCCCTTCTTCTCCAATGACATTCTGACACTATCTCTGCTAGATTCATTTTCATCATTTATCTTACCATATCACTTATGGCACATGAGTACGCGTGTTATATGTGACTTTCATTGTATCAAATCGCTTTACTACACCCAAAACGTAGATGCCCTCGAAAAAAACGTAAGTTTAATTCGAATCGCTCCTGAATTCGACGAAATTTTTACGTGCTAGCTAGATTTCTCGAGACAATCTAATCCAAGTGGAAATCCGCTTGTCATCCGAGATCTAGAGAATAAATTATGGATTTTTTAACCGAAATTAACAAACTCAGAATCGAAATTACCATTTTGCCCTTTTTCCGAAAATTGGAATTTCTAAGTTCACACTTTTATAATATATATATATATATATATATATATATATATATATATATATATATATATATATATATATATATATATATCAAAACTCGATTTGTTCCAATATATTTTACAAAATAACTATCAAAGTCACAATCCAACTTTCTTAACAATTTCGGCCTCAAATAGCAATGCTTCACTGTACACCCCTGCACTAAATGCTTCCAATGAAAGGTGAGTCATGCCCACTAGAGTAAACTCCTATAGAGGTTACTCCCCACCTAAGTGCACATAATAAGCTCACATGTTCACCATATCTCATTCACTTATTTCAAGTAAAATGATACAACTCTACTTATGGAATCCTACATGCCATGAAATGATGAGACCTCAATCATGTACGATGCCAAAGTATGATAAAACCCATTATTTGTGGATTACATCCAATGATCATTTTACAACAAACTTCATTTGTTTTCAAACCAAAATCTTTTTGGATGTTACACCTCAATGATCATTTATATTCAAAACCATGTGTCTTTTTGTAGGTAGCGAATTTTTTGGGTCTCACTACTGGCTTCGCACGCCTTCCTACACTTTCATGGGCTTTAACCGTTAGACACATATGTATAACCAAAAATACCAGGGCTTTCACCCGAGGAGGTATCTATCCCTGCTTCCTATTACTCGACACATATTTTCATTTTCATGTATACAACTGTGCGACCCTATTAGATGTTGTCCCACTATACCGAGCCCACCCAATCAAATACCAAACGTAATGTTGATTATAACCATCCACTCTCACACACCCATGTCAAGGGATGTTCCTCGTATAAATGCAATGCAATGCGCCATTGTAGTTATATCATGCCACATGCATAATGAGAATGCTACATGGACACACACAATACCACATCGTATATCGTGTCATGGACAATCACATCACATGCAGTATATGACTCCTACATCATTTCATTATCTCATGTCAATATATCATACACGCATATATCAACATCAACATACAACATGTCATTCTATATTCAACCAATGACACACATACAATCAAGCCACGAATGGCTATTTGTACAGTATAGTAGGGTTCATCACATGTCAATATGCCAGAACACACACATATCGACATCCAAACAAGTCACTACTTAATCACATGACACTTTATCTCGAGGCCAAGTGTAACATAAACTATGCCTAAAAAACAGTCCACAAAACGGACCTGAGATAAGCCATAAACAAAGTTAAATGTAAAACCGCCATCCATGTGCCTCAATCATGCCCTAAACAGACACATGAAAACAGCCTCAAATTTAGTCCCATAATATATTGAATTCGCCCTAAAAATCCGGACACACACAAACACCAAACAACCTAAGCTTGCAGGTCTCGGGAATGAAATTGACCATAACTTGAGATGTAGAGGTCCAATTTGGTAATTCAAAAGTATAACATCAAGTTCACTGATATAGCTACAACTTCCATGAAGGACGCTAGTCCAATTTTCCTCTTTATCCCGACCGAAAATCAGCCCCAAAAATCCGGAGAGCATAGTGGGTCAAAACAAGGCGTACTCTATGGCGCCGCCTGCTGAAAATGGACCATAACTTGAGTTATAGAGGTCCAATTTGGGTGGATTCAAAACCTAACATCAAGTTCACAATTGCGCCTACAATTTCTATGAATAACACTAGTTCAAATTCTAATTTTCCAATCAAAATCAATCCCAAACTGCCGTTGTGCATGATCAAAACAAAGATCCCCACCCTATGAAAACCATAAAAACCTTATTTTTCAACCCAAACAGCCCCTAAGGAGCTCTAAAACCTGATTTTTTAAACCAAACAGCCCCTAAGGAGCTATAAAAACTGATTTTTCAGTCCAAACAACCCCTAAGGAGCTATAAAAACTCGATTTAGAAACCTAAAACAAATTCCCTAAGGATGGAATTTATAAACAACCCCTCAAATTAAATTCTTTATCCACCAAAAGTAGGAATAAAACTAAAAACGGAAGAATCTCTATCTCTTGAAGCATAGAAGAAATCCTAGGAAGACCGCTGGACACTTCCTAAACTCAAAACCTTTGATTTCCTGAACTCCTTGCTTAAATCCGATGAAATCTCTCATATTTTCGTGTCCACGCATAGCCCTCATCGAGTAGATGAACTTTCGTTCTTGGCCCGACGACTTCCGACCACCCGATCTCCATAGATTGTAAAGAAAAGTCAGAGCTCTCTCCCCCTCTCTCTCTTCTCCTCTCTCACAGCCAAACAAAAGAAAATGGGCCTTCTCTTGCCCTAACCCCCTTTTGTTTAACTTAACTTAGGTTAGATGAGCGACCACATCGAGCCATGTGTCCACGCACGGTTTGAGTCCCGTTTTTGCCCTTAAATAACAATTTATTTCATCCCTGCTCGTCTAATTTATTTAAAACTTATCTCTACTTAATTTTATTTTCCACTTTCGAGATTCTTCTCAAAAAACCTTACTGGGGTCCACCCTTAATACTTGTCGTCCCGGGCACCTGTCTCGACCTCATGAAATTCCTGCTTGGGTAACTAGATTTTGCGAGTGAACTAACGGTGAGGTCCGCTTTTCTTATCATCCTGAGATCTAAAAAATTCCGTGCCAGCCATCCCAAAGGATATCTCAACAATTTTACTGTTACTCATTTTCTAAAAATTCAAATGCATTCCTCGGTTTTATATATCTCATAAACAAATCTCCACCATTCATTTCTCTCTTTAACCTAAAAGTTCACAATTTTTTTTGCAGCCTCCCTCTCTTACAAAGATGGTGGACCCGCCACTTCTCTCCAGTTTTGTACTTATCGCTTCCTCCCTAAGCAGGACTCTCGCTTTCTCTCCGCATGCTTTCTCTCCCATCTTTCATTTTTCTTACTGTTTTCTCTCATTTCTCTCTTCTTTTTTTTCTTTCCTCTCTTTTTTTTCTTCTTCTTCTCCCATCTTCTTTCACAGCATGGCTATCAATTTTGCAATTTTTCAGTAAAAATCGATAGAAAATCAGAAATTATCTCCTATATATCGCTTCAAACCAATATATCGTCAATATATCGACGATATTATCAACATAATACCTAAGTTTTGAAAAACCGACTATTGATTGCAAATATCGTTTCGATGTCGACCGATATCCAATATATCGACGATATATCGATCAACATTTCCGATTTTTTAATCCTTGGGTATAACTAAGTTAATCTCTATTCACGTTTTATGAAAATGGGGAATTAAAATAAATAATTTATTTTCATACTTAATTATTTTCAAATATGAATACATTTGTTATTTCAATTCCTATATTCAAATGCATTAGGAATATAATTTTAGAATGATACTTGTTTACATTTCAACGTTTTGCTAAGATGGAAATATAGATTAAGTTAACAATAATATCCTTACATATAAACTAAAATTATTTTTATTTTTATTTTATTAGAACATTATTCACTTAATTTTTATTTGATTAGATGATGAGAATAAGAAAAATAATATTTAACTGTTGTGGTGATTTTTTAATCTCACACAAAACATACAAAATATAAACGTGCGGGCGTGCTAGGAAATTAAAGTGTTTCCAAACTTGAATGACTCGTAGATCAAACTTATAATCGTTATAGTTCCATTTTCGACAAGCCCATAATCAAAGCGAAAAATGCATGGATATAATATTGCAGAATTAATGCGAAAAGAAAAGTGTTGATTTTTCAGAATGAATGAAATAACACGGTGTTGAAAATTGATAAATTTGAATAATACTTGTAACCAGAATGCTGATTGATGAAGTAAACATTGAATTGACTGTGAAACAGTATTGTGCTTGAAAACTTGATAAAAACTTGAATAAAACTTGCAACTAGAATGCTGACATTGCTAGATAAAATATTTGATTTCACTACGAATTAATGAAATAACACTAATAAAAATTTGTTATAAACTCGCTAAAGCCAGAAATAAAGTGCCGAAATTTCAAATTGCAAGTTTGTTGAAAAGCTTCAATTGTTGTAGATCGACATTGAGTCTAACTTTGTTGATCGATTGGTTGATTAGTTGCTCCAGTTGCCATCTTTCTTCATCCTTCTCGCTCCCTTTTATATTACAAAACACTTCTGCCGGCCTGCCCCCGAATTTCCCTCCACTCTCTCCACTTTTCAAGTAACCACCCATGTCTCCCATTAAGGGAACTTGTCCCTCAAGATCTCCGATCCACGTCTCCATTGTGGAGGCTTGATCCTCAAGAATTTCTCCACATCTCCATCATGGAGACTTGTTCCCCAAGAATATTCCACATCAGCACATATGCTCATTTCTCTGCCACCTCTGATATGCTTCGATTGACTTTCAAAATAAAAAACATAAATACCCCTGAACTTCTTCTATGGGCTTGTATAAATGGATCTGGGCCCCTTCCTTTTGAGCTTTTTATTCATGGACAAATCAAAAATACCCCTAACCCATTACTGGATCGGGCCAAAATTTCAATTTAGGTGAAAACAATTCCCCTTGCGTACATTGTGGCCCGTGGGCCATATTGTTTGTATTAAAGCCCTAAAAAATATTCTTCTGGGTTTATTTTCAACCATGAAACCTAAAATCCAGCTTTCATCCCATGATGTAAAGTTCCAACGGCAAGAACAAGCCAAGTTGGATCGATTAAAGAAGCAATTATTAATTCCCCAAGAAAGAGTTTCCGCCATCATCAACTTTAAACCTCCAACTTTTGTTCTTCCTACCATAAAGGATACTGTTCTTCCAAATTAAGAAAAACCATCCGACTTCTCCTCCAAGCAACTTAGGATTTCCTTCTTTTCTTCCTAAAAAGAATTTATTTTCTCTTTATAAAACAACTCCCACTTGTTTGGAGAAAGAATAGCTTTTTAATTTACCTTTTTTATCTTCTTCTTCCTCCCTCCAAGTTGTCACCACCATCTCTACCGCCAACACTAGGCCGCCGCCGCCGACGCCGTCGGCGATCGGCCGACGACAACACCCACCATCTGCACCGCTACCATGTCATTAAATTACCGTCAGTTGGGCGACATGGTATATTACTCGTCCGTTGGTGCTTCGTCGCACGCCGAGAAGAAGTTGTCGACGATATCGCTAAAATTGAAACTTTTCTGATTTCCTAGATGATGAATTTCTTGATTGGGAATTCTTCTTGAAGACACATGTTTTGTATGATTTTCAAGCTTTCTTAGCTTTCTTCAATGCCCAAAATTGAAATTTTTCATTGATGTTTGTTCGAAACCTTTTCACGTGTATTTTCTAAGAACAATATCTTGAATGCATTCTTTGAAAAATTTTCGAAGCTTTCAACTTGTTTCAAACGTTTCCCAGGGTGTAGAATTTGAACATAATCATGGGTACCTGGCGAGCTACCAAAGACTTCGTTGTTAAGTCCCCCGACAACTGCCAAAAACTTATTCAGCAAAGTGATCGCTAATCACTAAAAGACTTGTTGTTAAGTCCCCGGCAAAGGGGCTAAAAACTTGTTGATACTCTTTTTATTTTAAACTATTTAAACTCCAACTTGGCCTTTTTTACTGCAAGTGCATAGATCAACAAGTAGTAAAGCAGGATTTGTTCTAGATATCATACCCACAGGGATCTGTGGCAATTTCAATGATTAAGTACTCAAACTACTCAAGAACATCACTATTTGAACTCTAGTTTTTAAGATTGTAAACTAACTATTTAGTAGATTTTTTTTTTTTTTTGGTTCTTTTCTTTTCTTAAAACATTGTCCAAATCTAAAACAACTAGAAATTTCTCTGAGATTGAGTAAAACACTGGGAATGGAATTAGTAATGCGACTATTAGTTTTCATTTTGTTCATAAACATATTTGTTATGGGTCAACTCGGACTTTGTCCAAGGGTATGTTATTTTTAGTATAGTCTTGAAAAACCTTCAACCACCATACATTTCACACTTAGGACCACCATGTTCCAAAAAGCCATAACTCGACGGTTCAAAGCTACTTTAGGGATCTAATTCTTTAAGCTCTTTAGATGACGTCTCCCAACCGTGACTCTTCACCACCATAGGACCGAAGTTAACTTCTAAGCCCCAAACCAAGGTAACACAAGCTCCTCACAAACATAATTAGTTCATCACTCTTGGCAAATTAACCACACATATCCACTTCATTGACATAAATCCATCATTTGATTAAATGCGAGACAGGTTCTCAACATATTAATTTCCAAATACCAATAGATCAATATCCTTAATCCTTAAACACACCCTCAACCTGTCACTGAGGATCCTTGAAAGTAGGGGTTTAGAACAACTCCTTTGGTTTATAGAATTAATAAATCAGGCATAAGAAAATACACTTCTAAACTAATTATGTCAATACAGGGTTCAAATGATGGAAATATTTTTAAATATGGGCTTCTACTAATTGATATTTTTTTTTTTTTTTTTGAGAAAAACAGATCGAATGTAGAACTGGTAAAGCCCAAATCAATTTATGTGATTCAATACGGTTGGGCTCCAGTTGTCTGCCTCAAAGAAATATATAATAAGTGTGATATGAAAAAGGTGTAGGGCCGAAATTAAAAAGCTGGCTCAATGGAGAGCCCAAATTATTATTACCGTGCTAGGTCCCCTCTCCCCGCCCTATATATAAGGTGTGCTACTCCTATCAGAACACACAAAGATACGCCAGAATAGTAAAACCCTGGGTGGGAAAAGAGGATCGTGAGAGAAAGGTCTAGTTGCTATTGCTTTCAACTCCGTTGTGGATCTCGGATACGATGGTAACTTTTTAACATGGCTCATCAATCTGCATGTATTTCTTGATTTCCTGCTTTGATGTGTTCTAAATCGACCACGCATCGATCCTAAGCTGTCGCTGTAAATCTAACACGTGAATCTAACAAGTGGTATATCGAGCCAAGCTGCGCTTGATCGAACCCTAAAATTAAAATTTATGCGAATCATAAATCGAAGTTAAAAGATCCGAGGGTTCGTTCGTGGTTTCGTTGTTTCCTTCATTTTTGCACGTATCCAAGAATTTGATTTTGCAAGACGCATCCGAAAAATTTTCTTTCGACATGTCCCAATTGCTTCCTCGATTTTGCTGAATTGCTTCGATTTTGCTAAATTGCTTCGATTTTGCTGAACTTTAAAAAGGTTTAAAATCTTTAAGACTAAGGTTGAGAAGCAATTGGGAAAGGTCATTAAAATTGTCAGGTCAGATAGAGGTGGTGAATATTATGAGAGACATGGAGATTTAGGACAATGTTTGGGACCTTTTGCTGAATTTTTACAAATCAGGAGCATAAAGGCTCAAGATAATAAATGCCCGAACACTGAAAGCAAATTTAGGCTGCTGAAATGCCTAAATCGAACCTTGATGGATATGGTAAGAAGTAAGGATAAGTAACCAAATTGCCCTCAATCTCTTTCAGGTGAAGCCCTTCAAACAGCCATGTATATCCTTACCAGGTGCCTGTAGTTAAAGTCTCTGTGGCCCAAAACTCTTTAAACTAATCAATAGAAACCCAGCCAACCACTCTGGGTTGTAATGGGTATGTCCCTGCTATAAGGAGGGCTTATAATCCTCATGAAAGAAAACTTGATCCTAGAACTACATCGGGATTTTCATCTGGCCACCCACTCACCTCTAAGGGCTTTAGGATTTTATTTGCCTCGGGCACTCGACACGAAGATCAAGCCGAAGTCCTCAATGCAAAATTTCTCGAGGATCACATTGATAGTTCTAGCTCCCAGTCAAGTGAATCACTGCCTACACAGTCTTCTGTTGATCCGATTATTTTGCCCATAATGCAAGAAAGGATTATAACCATTCCAGTGGTGAAGGACTGGGAATCGTAATCGTCGCTCCCTCGACTCGCGAAATGCAACTGGAATACACCAATTGTTGAATCGGGCACCTCTGGTCCAACCTATGCCTCAGAGATCCGCAGAGAAAGTGGCACCCATCGCCCTGATTTGACTATGTGGTTTACCTCGCAGGTCATCATGATATCGTATGTCTATGATCCGTTGCTATTTTCTTGATGTTGTCCATAGTCCACAAAGAAGATAAATGGAATACGCTGCGGCAAGAGATGTCGCTTCGATGGCTAATGGTGTCTGGATTCTAAGTGTAGACGCTCAAAAATTCAAACCCATAGGTTGCAAATGTTTTTAAAACCAAGAAAGATGCTAAAGTGGAAAATTTGAAAGATTTGAAGCTAGATTAGTTGCAAAGGGCATAGCTACCAAAAGGAAGGTTGATTACTATCAGACCTTTCTCTCAGATCTTCAAAGACTTTTTTGTGAATAATCATGGTATCACTCACAAGACTTTTAATTCAATTGCATCAAACTGATGTCACACAAATGCTTCAAAATGGAGATTCATGAGGAAGTGTATATGCAATAAATGAGGGTTTGTAGTTGATGGAAAAGAGAATATGGTGTGTGTGACTTCCCACTCATGGTTTAAAACAATGCACTGAGGCAATGGCATTTAAAGTTTCATGATGTCAAGCCACTTCTCTAGGTTTTGAAGAGAATACCGTGGATTCCCATCTATTTAAAGATCGTTGGAGAAAATTTATACTTCTATCTTATATGTTGATGACATTCTACTTGCAGTAATAGATTTAGGGGTTTGCTTATGGATGTTAAAAGAATGTTATCACAAATTTTGATATGAAGGATCTCTGAGGCGACTTTGTTTCGGGTATAGAGATCCATGAGATAGAGATCATAGCTTCTTGGGCTTGTTTAAAAGCTTCATGTTGATCGTAAAGTGCCTTGGAACCATTTTGGGATGAAAGGTTGTAAAGCCTAAGCTTGGCTCCTATATTCAAAGGAGATGTATCTTCTCTAATAAAGATCAATGCCCTAAAAATGATGTTTGGTGGAAGGCACAGGAAGGATATTCCTTATAGCTAGCATCATGGGGAGCTTGATGTATTCCTCGCAGCTGGGTGCACTAGGACCCGATATTGCTTATGCAAGTGAGCGCTCTTGACTGCCATCCTCGCTAATCCTCGGAAATGAGCATCGGGTTGCCGCAAAAGGCCCACAGATTCGTTAAAATCCAAAAGACCATATGCTGAAGGATGCAGAAGTGGATGATCCCGCGAAGTGATTGGTTATGCAAGATGCCGATGCAACGGTCATGCATGACGTAAGTCTGCCACGTGATTTATTTTTACACTTCTGGGCAGTGGAGTAATTTTTGAAGAGTTCTTAAGCAATCGCTGGTGGCTCTTCATAATGCAGCGCCGAAACGTCGCTTGTTATGAACCGGTGTTCGTGCCAAGTGGTCGAGAAATTCATTCTTACCAAGATTGTTACGTCTATCCTGTACCACTTAAAGCCTTCCGATAACTCCTCTAGTGTCGTTTCTTTTCAATAGTACCAAGAATACCCTGAGTATAGCACATAGAGTTGAAATACTTCGCTTAGAGGTTTGGTAGATAATGGGGATATAAAGGTAGTCCACATTACTACCGATAGAATGCTCACGATCCACCAACCCAAGGTCACACTGCCGATTTTAATGCCATTGCTCTCAGATGGGTCTTGCCGCATCTTTGATACCGAGTTAGCGGGAGTAATGTGGATGTACTCTTGCTATTCATGATGCTTGCATAATACATTCAAGTTTCCGCCTCCCACTCTCAGGGTTATTTTTGTTTATTACTCCCATATTACTTCAAGGCATGTTTGTGGGAATGTATAAACTTTTGCGAGCTCATACACAGTAAAGGTCTTATGACATAAAAGTTTACGGTGCTTCTCTCAAGCATATGCAGTGGGATGGTCCCATACATGGTTTCTTATGAAACCATAGAGAGTACCCTAATGCAGCCATCAACATGTTATTTATTTTGGGATCACAAGGCGACACGCACTACACTTTATCACACTTAGAACCATGTTTCCATGCAATTTCAATTTTGCCTGTGGAAGGTACCGGGCATTTTCTTCCACCCAGATGTTCTCACCGCCTACGCCCGCAGATATTTTTTGCATTGGACCGACTCAGTCGAGATGTTTATTTGTGGCCACTACAAGAGCTTTTCTCGATCTCGAGAGTCTTTTAACTGCTTCAAATCTTCATAAAACTCAATTAGCATCACTAAGTGGGAGAATGTTGGAAATATTTTTAACATGATTCTCGCGACCTCGATTTTTCGGGTGAGAAAAAAAAATAGATCAATAACCCCAGAAAGCCCAAATCAAATTTGCGTATTCCAATACACCGGGCCTAGGTCTCTGGCTCCTCAGCCAAATATATAATAAGTGTGATATGAAAAGGTGTGTAATGAATTAAAGCGGGCCTCATGGGAGATGCCCAAATTATTATTACTGTGCTAGGTCCCCTCCTCCGGCTCTATATATAAGGGTGTGTGCTCTCACCCCCATTAGTGAACACACAAGATACGCGTAAATAGTAAAACCCTAAGTGGGAGGATCGTGTGGAGAGTAAAGGTCTAGTCGCTATTGCTTTCAATCAAGCAGGATTCGATACGATGGTAACCTTTAACAAGGCTCATCAATCGGGTATGTATTTTGATTACTCGTGTTTTTGATGTGTTCTAAATCAACTACGCACGATCTCTAGTTGTCGTTGTAAATCTAACATGTAAATTCAACATCAAATCCAATACCTACACTCAAACCTAAAACATAATAATCACATAACCAATCCCTTCCTAGAAGGTGATTAGCCTTCCATCACCAGATTACACATAACAATGACAAGTCGTTTAAACAAGTTCATTATGATTATAACCAAGAAAATGAAGAAAAGAAATTCAAACATTGTTTTCTACTTCTCTTCAAGTTCGACAAAGAATGGAGATCGATTTAAATATTTTCTCCCAAACACTCTCAACTCATATCAACTATTCAAAATCAGAAGTTTTGATCTACTCAAAACTCTCAAAAAAGAAAAAATACTCGAACTCAAACTTTATTCTTCTCTCTATCCTCCACTTTTTTTCTTCACAACTGGATACTTATCACACACTCTCCCTCTTTCTACGCCTCCCATCACTTTGGCTCCATAGTCCAATCATTGCTGTAGCCTTGGCCCTAGGGTAGATTCTCGTGGACTTTATGCAAGCCCAATGTGTGACGATGTGTCACGACATTCTAATCGTGTCGCGACATTGTCGCCTTCAATCTGTGTCTAGGGCAATGTCGTGATGTTGTCACAACGCTCAACTGATGATTTTGCCTTTGAGATTGAATTGAGACTGTTGCGACATTATTTTGATTGTCGCGACCTTCCCTTCCAATCTTGTGTCTTTAATGGCTATCACGACACTGTCCTCGTGATGTACAACTGTTGACCTCTGGAATGAATGTCATGACACAAATACGTTTTCCGCAACACTGAGTTGTTGATTGGTCTTCAGGGGTGTCGGATATTGCGTGTCGTGGATATTCTCGCTTGACACTCTGATGAATGTCATAACAAGTTTCAGGAGTGCCTCATATTGTTCAATTGTTTCTCCAGGACTCTTCATTTTTGTCTTGAAATACAACTTATACCACCTAGGCTTCGTTATGTCGTGAGATATGTCAGAGGTGTCTTCGCTTCCCGCCTTAGTCACTAAGCACATTTTCTTGCTTTTTGCTTCTTTGATATTGGATTCCTGTAAAACAGTAAGTTTGGTGAAGATTCCATAATTTTGCATTAAATTAAGCATTAAGGCCTTAAATATGTATGCAAAAATGGACTTAAAGATATATGAGTTTCATACTCATCAAGTACACCCTTATAAAAATTCAAGATTTCAAACTTATTATGAAAAGTTTTCTAGTGCGCATTCTAACATAACCGAAAAATACACCTTCAAAAAAAATTCTTGGCAAGTCGCTTTGGCTATTCTGAATCTTTCTCAGGATGTATATTTCGAAAATAAACTTGAATGTACCCTTAGAAAAAATTCATTAAAGTTTTCGGCTTATCACGAAAGTTTTCTTAGGTGAAAACTCTGAAAATAATTTAAAATACACCTTCGAAAAATATTCTTTGAAGTCATTTGGCTATTATGAACCTTTTTCAAGGTGTGTATTTTGAAAATAATCATGAGGAGAACACCCTTAAAAAAAATTCATTAAAGCTTTTCGGCTTATTACGAAAGTTTTCTTAGGTGCAGACTCTAACATAGTCGAAAATGCACCTTCAAAAAATTTCTTGGAAGACGTTTGGCTATTATGAACCTTTTTTAGGGTGTATATTTTGAAAATAATCATGAGTACACCCTTCGAAAAGATTCATTGAAGCTTTTCGGATTATTATGAAAGTTTTCTTAGGTGCAAACTCTAACAGAGTCGAGAATACACCTTTGAAAAAATTCTTGGAAGCCATTTGGCTATTTTTGAACCTTTCCCTAAGTACATATTTCACAAATAAACTTGAATGCACTCTCCAAAAATTTTCTTTGAAACCATTTAGCAATTTTGAAAATTTTCGAAAAGTAAATAAACATGAATCATCTTTCGAAAAATTCTTTGAAAATTCTCCTTCTAGGTGCAAATAAACATGAGTGCATATTGAATGATTTTCAACAACCCAAGTCGATTGACCTCTCACCTAAACTGCAGCTTTTTCTTTGGCGATCAGAGAGTCGCACATTGCTAAACAGTTTCGACTATCCATCGACTCGGTCCAACTTTAAGGTAACTCTTGCCAAATGGACTTCGGCCTCTTAATCGGGCTGCGACTATAACTTTCGACTGTTTCTCTCATGCATCTCATTCCTTCGTTCAATGGCTTCCAACCCAATTCCATCTTCATTAGTGCTCATTTTTTGTTGACTAGTGCTTTTATACTCCATAGCCTATGATGGCAAGTGATTATCCCCAGGCATTTTCCTACCTTTGCTAGGGTATCGCCGCTCTACCTTTCATTTTTCTCTCTCTCTCGTCAAGGAGAGAATTAGAATGTCTTTCTAAGATGTAATTTTTATTTGTTGTCGAGACTCATTAAACACTACATGACCGCACAAAGCATCTACGCCATGACATTACATTCGTGGATCAAGGTGGCACTAGGCCTACCTATTGATGTGTGTTGATTGCCTATGGAATGAATTGCGGAAAATTCACTAACACCAATACACGTACACTACAGCCATGACATTGCATTAGTGGATCAAGGTGGCATCTAGGCCTACCTTTTGATGTATGTAGCGAATTGGGCGTAAAACTCACTAACACCTATGACACGTACACTACAACCATGACATTGCATTAGTGACATGGCATTTAGCCTACCTTTGATGTGTGCTTATTGTTTGTGGAATAATGCTGAAACTCTTGTTGATTAAAAGTGGTCCCAGATCTACTTAATATATACTACATATATCGTATAGGTACAACATTGAGAAATATGAAAAAACATTAGCTACAAACCTATAATATATTGTACAGTACTATATATGCTTTGAGAACAATATTAAAAAAAAAGCCTATTAGATATATGTTTATTCAAAATATAGAACGTACTATTCTAGGAACTTGAATACTTTCGAGAAAATGCTGGCTAAAAGCCTACTTTCGACTCAAAACATAGATTGAATAGGTACTATGTCGGGAAAACTGAATGATTGAGAATTTAGTGGCTGAAAAGCCTACTTGTTGGACTCTAAAACATAGATTATAGGTACTTTATGCTAGGAAAACTAAATGATTGAGTGGCTAAAAGCTCATTCTTGACTTGAAAACATAAAATATAACAATTTCCCTAACATTAAAGGCCATAGAAGTCAGCTTAATTCTTTTGGGTGATGCCTAACATCTCCCACATGGTAGAGAAATACTACTTAAGATATTTCCAATTGATGAACCTCTAGTGTGGCTCCCCTTGTAGATTTGACATTGAATGTGTTTTTGTCATTTCCATAGTAGATTTTTCAAGTATCACGTTTTGGATGCTGCTTCCTTTAAAGGGTTCAATGGTGACCCCCTTATACATGCGGCCTTCATCTACTATAGGTTGTTTCTCTTTCACTTCTACAAAGGCTTTTCTCCACTTCCTTTGACTTGAAGAAAAGCTAGCAAAGTTGTGAGAGGTAGAATTAGTGTGAACACCAAGGAAATAGGAATCCGTACCTATGAAAATAATTCCGCACTTGTCTCTTTGCTCTGAATTGCAAATAGACTTAGCATCCTCTATATATCTTCTTCCAAATTTGGTTTTCTCTGGATTAGGCATTACTTCTTCCTTCAATTTCTCTGATTCTTTAGTCTTCTTTTCTGGTGCTTCTTTAGGTACTTCATTGAGTTGCCTTTTCTCCATAGCTCTTTGTCTCTAAATTCTTCTTTTTTGAGTTCTGGTGAACTTTTGGGGAAATTCTTATGTTGCACCACATGTCATTCTTCAGTGAGATATGGAGAGGAGGGATAACAAAACCTTAGATGTATTTTTCCTCCTTGAAGTGTCCATGCCCCTTCTTCGAAAAATGTCTCTCCCTTTGGAGAAACATTCTTTCCTCTAGAGGATTTCTCCTTCTGATTTCCTATTTTTGAATTAAGATGGATACCTTCCATTCTATTCCCTTTTCGGGCCGTAGACATTCTTCTTTTTGCTACTAACTCATCTCTATGAACTAGATATTGTTTAGGAATCCATACCTTTCTTATCTTGGCTTTAGGAGAAAGTCTCCCATCATTCTTTGCATTCAACACTACCTTCAAATCAGTAGCAGCCAAGTTAGCTTAAGCCATTCGTGGAACAGGATCTTCATCAATCATCATGGCCTCTTTTTTCTCAGAGAACTTCAGTATTCCCTTATTGATCCAGTCTTGGATAATATTCCTGAAACATCAACAAACATTAGTACTATGATTCCAGAGCTGCATTACTTTACAAGACTTTTCCCTCTAAGCTCCTCTCTTTGTCGGGAGTTAGTGATCCCGAGGAAAAGTGGATAAACTTCTCCTTCATAAGGTATTCCTACCGCACATTAGATGTATACTAGGCTTGTGCATTAGAGACTTGTGACTCATTCCCTAGGTCAGGTGGTGGAGGTGAAGACATAACAAGTTAGGGAATTTGTTGTCCCATACTAACACTTACTCCAAAGGGTGGGTGCATGGTGCCCCCCGAGCCTTAGTGTATGGTGCCATTCATTATCGAATTCGTGTTATGTAGTCATCGGTGTGAAAAGATTTTAGGAGTCACCTGCTATGATAGTATTAAGACATCTATCAATTTTTACACTCCGATTGTCAACTTCTTGACACATGTGAGCGGTGAAATTAACTGTGCCTTCATGAAATCCCTAGGTTACCGCCCGCCGGAAGTTCATCAAACAAGCACTTGTAGGTCCGAAGCAACATTTTGCTCAGGTTGTCTCGTTTCTCCCATAACTCCCAAGGTTGCCTCCAAGAGTTTCTCTTGGGGTTGAGTTTGTTGTTTTCTCTTTTTTACACTGGCCTTAGCCTAATCAACCCCCGACTTTGGCCCACCACATTTTCGACACCTTGGCCCGGACGGGGCCTTGATCTTGGATTGCTCTATTTCTCGACCCCTCGCCTAATCTACTCGATTCGCCCGTTCAGCCATGATATCAATATGAAGCTTCCGATTCTTCACTCCCTCTATCACTTCTTGAAAATCATCAAATTTGTTAGAGAAATGATTTCTTTACACCACCATTGTCTTAAACACTCCCACAGCTTTTATAAAGATATCCTCGAGTCTTTGAGACTTACGAATATCTTATTAAAAACATTTAAAAGCCATCTTCAGCAAAGATATGTCCCATAAGACGATACAGCCACAAAGACGGGTCCCATCGAAGATTAAAATAAGTGTTGTGGTGATTTTTGAACTTCACACAAAACATACAAAAATATAAGCGCTGCTAAAGATGCTACGAATTAAAGTATTTCCAACAGAATGACTCCTCAGAATCAAACTTCAAATCGACTATGTAGACTCTTGGTTCCCTTTGATAGTTCCCCCATAATCAAAGTGGAAATGTACGGATGAGAATTTACAAGAATTAATCATTAAGAAAATGCTAGATTTTATGAATTAAATTTTAGAAATAACACGGTGTTGAAAATTTATAGATTTGAATGATAATTGCAAACTGCACGCGTAAATCACGAAGTAAACATCGATTCGACCGCTAAAACAAATATTGTGCCTCAAAACTTAATAAAAACTCAATAGAACTTGCAACCAGAATGTTGGAATTGTTAGAGAAAATATTTTATTTCACTACGAATGAATGAAATAACACTATTGGAAATTTAAGTGTAAAACTTGGTTAAAGCCCTAAAATAAAGTGTTGAAATTAATGAAATTGTCAAAGCTTGTTGAAAGCTAGAATTTGTTATAGATTGGACATTGAGTCCGAATTCGATTGATTGATTAATTGATTTGTTGGTTGATTGGTTGATTGGCTAATTGGTCAGCCCTCTTTGCTTCATCCTTCTCTACTTCTTTTATATGAGTAGAAGACTTGTTGCCTAAGTCTGAATTTCACCACTCTCTCCACTTTCTAAAGTAATTGCCCATGTCTCCCATTAAGCGAACTTATCCCTCAAGTTCTCCTCCACGTCTCCATTGTGAAGTCCTGATCCTCAAGAATATCTCTACATCTCGATCATGGAGACTTATTCCCCAAAAATATTCCACATTAGCACAAAACTACCCATTTACTACCTCTGATATGGTTTGTTTGACTTCCAAAATTGAAAAAAAAATCAAAAATACCCTTAGACTTCTTCTATGGGCTTGCATAAACGGGATTTGGGCTCCTTTTCTTTGGCTTTTATTCATGGCCAGGCTTGCTCTAACCCATTATCGATTGGGCTCTCAAAATTTCAATTTTGGTGTAAACATTACTTAATTAATTTTGAGATTTTTTTTTTTTGAAAATGTTCTAATGTTTCTAGATAGAAGTCCTTTCTAATAACATCGGATAGAAGTCCTTTTGAAACTTAAAATGTTTAAAATCTATTTTAGTATTTTTAACTGTGCTCTATTTTTAGTCTTTTTTGTTTTTTTTTTTTTGTAATTATTTTCTAAAACAACTCTAAATTCATGAAAATAAATTTTTTTTTTTTTTAAACTAAAACATGTTATCTAACATCATTTTCTATGTTCCTAGGAATAGAAAAATGAAAATAGTTTTTGGTTATCAAACATGTTTTTTTTAAACATAAAACAATTGGCAATTGCTATACACATTCTAACCTCTTTGCTTTCTCTAAAATAATTCCAAATTCAGATTCCACTCATACCATTTCTATAATTTTCTCATCAACCAAAACCTGAATCACAAACCATTAAACATAAGCAGCCATCAAACTTATACAGTCATTTTTTTCACTAAAAATAACACCACACATAACAAATAATTAAAAAGAATAAAAACACAATAACTCACTAGTGCACAAAGATTAATATAAAAAAATTTAAAATATTTAATAGGAAAATGACATCAAGATAACATATCATAATACTTGCTTAATGCAATCAAACTAAAAGATATCATGCAAATTCTCTAAAAACACAAGGATAATTTTGCCTTCAAAATTCATTTAAGCATATTCAAAATGACTAAAAATTATATAAAGGAATAATTAATAATGCAAAGTTGTTTTTTAGTAATTCGCTAAGCACTATAATCAATTGTCTAGCATTACAGAGCATTTAGATTACACATATATTTATTGTTAAATAAAAATTACCTTGATGGTTAAAATAAAGGTAAGTAGGAAGACAGGATCAATTAATCCATTACATCCAAATATATTACATCTAAAACAAAAAGTAGAGGTACTAAATAAAATTAAAATAACAATTATAACACCTCAAAATTAAATGAGAAACATAGAGGAGTAGGTACCGGGAATCAAACCATTAGGATAATAGATAGTAGATATTGTAATTAAAATGGGCAATGTTGAAGGTCATAATAAAACATTTAAAGCATATTGGTTTGATCTAAAAAAGAAAGCACAATGCATTCTCAGCTCCGTCACATTTTCATTTTTATTTTTACACTTACTCCTCTACACTTTAAAATGCTAAATTAACTCCCGCACCATCCAAAAATATGAAAAGCAAGCCCTTTCCTATCGCTTGTAACAACCACGGCTGCATTCATCATTTCAACTTAACTTCACATTTTCACTTTTGTTTATATACCCCATTCACTTTGAAATGTTAAAATTAATCTCTTACATTATGGAAAAAATGAAAATTGACTCCTTGTATATTTTAAATTTTTATTTAGAATTAGATAAAAATTAAAAGATTGATTTTTTTTTATAGCTATATAGGATAATATTTTGATTTAAAAATTAATTTTCTAAAAAATTACAAAATTAATTTTATAAATAATATATAAATTTAACATTTAGTAAGAATGATTTTTTAATTATTTATCATAAATAATTTTTTTTTTTTTTATAAATTTTTTAGAACCTTATACAAATATTAAATAAATTACAAGATTGAGAAGAAGAAGAAGAAGGCTGGTGGTGGCAAGTTGAAAGGAGTTCGGCGGTGGCTCCCCGAAGTGGTACTGTAGAAAATTTTAACAGAGAGAACGATAAATTCCCAAAGCAATGAAAACTACGTTATCAGCTCTGTGTAACCGAGAAAGTGGTGTTCATCAGCTATCAAACCAAACCTTTCTTATTCCAATTTTCCATGAACTTGATATGGAAATAGTGATTAAGGGGGTCGGCTTTTGACGAACATCTTCTCCTGACCTAAGGTTCTTGCTGCTGATGAAGACCTGATAAAAGTTGAGCTTGAGATTCACTGATTTGGATACAAGTCTTTGAGTTGCCTAGCTTCAATCGAACGATGCCGAGGATATGGGAACTTCATAGGTACTTTCGTAGAGTTGGACGCAAAAAATCTAGATGGCAACTGGAGTGGAGTATATGCGAATTCATGTCATATTGATCTTTGTAACATAATGGGAAGAATTCTGCGAATTCTGAGAAGCCAAAAACATCTTTTTATACAGGGGACAACTCATATAAAAGGAGTGATTACAATTGTGTGTTCAACTCACCTTCATAACAGAAAGATTCTCTAGCTGATGTCACACACACAAGAGCTTCCAGAACCTTCTGTTTCAATACTTAACACTTCTCAAGCCGCAATGGAGTCTTCTGTTTTAGTGAGCTTGAAACCGAGGTCTCCACAGTGCCTTAGTAAAAATATCTGCAGGTTGCAACTCACTGGGAATATACCTGATCTCCAACTTGTTAGTAGTCACAAGAACACGGACAAAATGAATATCAACTCTATGTGCTTTGTAATGAGAGTGATAAACTGATTATTGGCAAGTGCTTGAGCTCCCTTGATTGTCACACCAGAGCAGATGGTAATACAGTTTAATGCCAATTTCTAATAATAAATTTGAACCCAGACAAGATCAGTATTGCACCTGTTAGGCTCTATATTCAGCTCGTGCTGATCGGCGCTTACAACCTTCTGCTTTCTAGAGCTCCAGGTAAATAAGATTGCCACAAGAAAAACACAAATACCACTCAGAGATTTTCTATCATCAATATTATTTGCCCATTCGGCATCAGAATATTTTAAGGTTCAAGGATCTGTGCTTGTCTAAACTTGAGACCATACAGAGCACCCTGTGTACTGTAGTACCTTCATGTTTTTCGAAGAGCCATGCTGGTGCTTCTAGATATTGACTGAGACGATTCACAGAAAATGCAAGGTCAGGTAGTGACAAAGTAAGATATTGTGAAGCTCCTACTGCGCTTCTGTAGAGAGATGGAGCATCAAAAGGAACACTGTCATGGAGGGACAGTTTGGAAGTCACACAACACAGGTATAGAGCACATTTAGCATGTAGCAGATTTGTTTTGTTAAGAAGATCAATGGCATATTTAGTTTGACTAAGATGCCAAACCTGAAGGACTTTGAATAACCTCAAAACCGAGAAAATAATTCACAGGACCTAAGGTTTTTAAAGCAAACTGAATGTTGAGGTCCTTAATAAGCTTGTTGAATCGCATTTGAATCTGCAATTCAGCATCAGGATTATCGTCAACATACACTAGAAGAAACAATGGTCGGCCACCTTTGTGAGTGAAGAAAATAGAAGCATCAGAAACAGAATTGCTAAACTCAAGCTATCAAAGCACACTTTAGCTTTTCAACCAGGCTCTGGCGTTTGTTTTATCACAAAGCTTTATGAAGTTTGCAAACATAAGTGGGCTTGATAGAATCCACAAAACCTGTTGTTTGAGCCATAAAAAACATCTTCACGTAAGTCACCATTTAAGAAGGCAACATTGATGTCAATTTGTTGAATGTCCCTATTCTTGACATGGCTAATGTAAAAATAATTCTAATAGTAGATGCTTTAATCACAGGACTGAATGTCTTAGAGAAATCCAAGCCAGGAGTTTGTTGAAACCTTGCTACCAATCTGGCTTTTGTATTTGTCCAAGGTACCATCGGCCTTGAATTTTGTTCGAAACACTCCATTTACTAATGTCATGATGGGTATCACTAGGAGGAACTAATTCTCATGAATTATTCTTTGTAATAGCTGAGACTAGTTTCCATGGCCTCCTTCCAGCGAGGATCAGCCAATGCAAGTGGAACAGTAGACGGCTCACAATGAAGTATACCAGTAAGAACTTTTGGTTTGAAAATACCTGACTTGGATCTTGTTTGCATAGGATGAACAGACGTAGAAGGAAGAGTTGCTAGAGGAATGGAGGTAGCTTATCTGATATGCTCTTAGTAATGGGAGCAGCAATGGCATTCTCAAAAGATGTTGTAGCATTTTTTGTCAGACTCTTATTCTCTTGGAAGGAGTCAAAATAGCACTTGAATTAGGAACATCTGAAGACTGTTCTGGCAAGTATCGGACTGCCAACTGCTACTATAATGCTGCACGGGAGTAAAACTGCAGTTGAACTATGGGATTTTGAAGGAGAGAAACAGGTGCAGTAGGTATAACAAATGTTGTAAGCACCAAGATCTGATATTCTTAGAGAAGGTGCAGGGGTGATTGAGATACAAATAACTGCTGATAGCGGGAAAGCAGTGTTCATCAAAAAAGTAACACTCCGCTATATAGATTCTTCCTGAAGGTAAAACATTTATAGCCTTTTGTGAAAAGGACTATGTACTCCTGTGAAATACACATTTTGATGTCTTGAAGGCTAACTTGTGTTTGTTGTAGGGTCTTAGTATATATGGAAAGCAAGAACAACCAAACACCTTTAGAAAATGATAATCTGGCTTGTAACCAAACAAGCATTCAAATGGAGATAGATCCTTGAACACTGGTGTGGGAAGACGATTTAACAAATAAGCAGCTGATAAGAAGGCCTCCCACCAAAACTGTAAATCAATGGCTGCTTGTGCAAGTAATGTGAGACCAATCTCTACATTACTACAATGTTTTCGTTCAGCCTTTGCTGCCGATGAGTATAGGACAGGTGATGAAATGTAATACCAAGATCATGAAGAATATTTGAAATTTGGTGATAGGGACAGGGGTGATGGAATGCAATACCAAAAATATTTACAAGAATGATTCGTAAGAATCTCTAGAAAACGCCACCATTTTCGACAAAAACCTAAAAGTGTAAAGATAAATACTGCATATAATAATTACATCCCATGACATCTTGTTCCATCTCTTGTAAAAGTGAATCAAAAATCACCATTTGTTCTTATTCATGATATTTTGGAAAGTACGCCATAAACATACTAATCAACTAAATACATGAATCTTTCTTCAAAATTGCTTCTTTCTCTTACTCTATGACTGTACCAATAAAAGCTCATAATAGCATCAGGTCTTAATGAGCATACTGAGATCTTCTAAGGTATGTTTTGAGCATTATAATCAGAAAATTCCGGGCTTATAAGATTTTCCATATCTTCACTCAAGCGAGATCTTCCATGGTAATAGAATAATTTTCAGCCAAAAGATTATCCATATCTTCATCAAGGAAATCTTCATTTCGCCACAAGGTCATCTCGTATTCTTCACCAGGGATCTTCTTGCGCTGCCACGATCATTAGGACAATCATTCGTCATAGGTAATAACCCTTTCTTCATCAAGGAGAGATTTTCATGCAAAAGTATGGTCCTCATGATTAGGATAATCATTGGGCCAGTAAGATGAACCTCAACTTCACTAAGATTATGATATGAAATAGGAATAGGGAACCAAGGTTGGTCTAAGATGAGATCAATTTGATCAAAAAGGATTAACGTTTGAACATGAGCAGGTAATTGTAAGATAATTTCTTTCTGCTTTCCTTCAACTTCGATGGATCCAACAAATCACAATTATGATTGATTAATCAAACATATACTCATTCATGGTACCGAATTTGTTTTACGCCTCTTATGCTCACATTCACATAATAAACAAGTGGCCTTTAGTACCGATTTTGTTCCCGTTTTTATCTAGCACCGCACTCAGAGCCGAGAAGCTCCAATAGCCTTTGGTGAGTCGATCTATTCTAGAACCACCGGAATGCGTTTCACGAATAGGGAGTGAAGAAATACATTCCATAGTTAAATGCGAGGCCTACAATTTCCAGTAAAGAAAACGCTAGGAATAAACTTCTCTTATAAATTACCTTTTAAAAGAAATTTGACCACAAAACCATTTCAAGAACTTGTGTTTGTCTCGGGAACTAAAATTAGATTGGGAAAAACTCTAAGTTTCACAATGATCTATCTTAAAGATCACGTTTTTTCCCTAGAAAAATTTCATCGATTAACCTATAAAAAGAATTAAATACTTTAACTATCTTGAAAAACAATTTTCACCGTTAAAACAAGAAAAAAGAAAAAGAAGAAAACACAGGCACAAAATAATTTGCATACCTTGAAGTTGCCAAGGCTCGTAGTCATAAATGTTGAGTTCTTTAATAATTCCATCGTGAATTGTTCTATTATTGGAGTCCTATCCACAAATACTCTTATGAGTTCTTCATCCGTCGGTGCAAACTCCCTATACCTATATTCAAATCCTCCTCCATTAATGCAAGACTTTGTTTCTTTTTTTTGAATAGTAGATAACGATTTTCAAGTTTTTAAGGCCAAAAATCTGAAGAATTTCCTGTATTTATAAGAGTAAGAGCCTTGATATTTATCAATCATCTTGATATTTATCAATTAATATTTTTCTTTTTTAAATCATTATTTAGTAAGAGAAGGATAGGCTACAAAAGGTTTCATGAATTTGATTACTGTAGATATCTTAATTATTTATCCACAATTATTTTAAATTATTATTAATTATTCTTGGCAATAATGCACGTCTCTGCTAATTTAAGATTTACCTAAATTTATTTTGATTTTAGTTTTTAAAATGATAAAATCCTTCTTTTTAAGGCAAAATCAAAGTCAGACTCAAATCTCCAATTAAACGTATCATGCTTGCCAAGATCCGCCCTATTTCAAAGCCGACTCTGCGAATGACGGAGTCAACTGGATAGGTTGGTCACCTCCCCTCTTCAGTTGTTCATCTTCTACAACTGGATAAGCTAGGGTGTATGTAAATGGCCTCGTCATAACCTTATTTTTTCGTGAGCTTTCTTGGGGTTTCCCCCCTCCGTTTGGATCCAAAGAAAAACATAATTCCAAAAAAAAACACTTTTAAAGTTTTCAAATATTCCTATAATAACCTTAATATTTATTGATACCTCTCTTTCCCTTTCATTCCCAACTTTCCCACCCTAATCCAAGCAAAGACTCTGTCAAAACTCTAATAATTCAACACCTTTCTCAACTTCATTGTACTCTTCATTTTTTTTCCTTCTAATTTTATTTTTCAATGTTTGATCGGCTTAAAATTTTGGTAAAAAATTTTGTTTTGCAATTTTACAATATCATGATTGATGTTTATTTATTAGTTTAAATTTTTTATAAATATTTTTAAATTTTATTGCAATTATAAAATAAATATTTTATTCATTTAAATGTTTATATATGTCTATCTATTTTTATGATAATTTTTAACTTATTATGATATTTTATTTTTTCTAATTAAATTTATTTTTTTTTGGTAAAATAATATTAAAAGTGTTTTTTATTTATTTTCCATGTTATAAAAATACTGTTATAATGGTTTTTCAAAATTCTCATAAAAACGTTTCTCATTGAAGTGCTGTAACAGAAAACATTTCAAATAAAAACACTTTGACAAAAATTGTTGTCAAAGGGCATTTAAGAGAATCACATTTTTTAAATATTTAAAATAATTTTTAATATGATGTCAAAAAAAATTAATATCATAAATGATTTTTCATTTAAAATTTTTTTCTCAAACACCCCTATGATAATGCCTTAGCTTTTACTCATCTAACCAAGGCAGATCAAAATATCTTGTTTCAACCTGGATATATATTTGAGATTTCAATTTTATGGATATATTTATATATCGTATTTAGCTATTTCTACATAAATATCATAAAGTAAAATTAACAAAAATACTTAAAAAATGCAAAAATGACATAAATAAAAAAATACACTTGTTAAAGACAATATCCATAATAATTTATATAGAGATTACTTTGCAATAGTATTTAAATCAAATTTTCAGTTTCTATTTTTTTTACCTCACGGTTTCTATTTTTAGTTCTACTTAAATTCATGTTTTTTTGCTAAATAAAAAGTTATTCTAACTAAAAATAATTTATTGCTATTAACGGAAATACCACATAAAATAAAAAGTTTTTTAGTATTAATAGGCTTTTAATAGCTTGTTTGTTGGTGATATTCATATTTTTAAGAATTTGATTTTTTATAATATTGAGGAATATTATAGCACATTTTATCTGTATTAAGCAGAAATCAACATAGGGCCCTCCATGTTGAAGATAGGGCTTTAGCTGGAAAATTTGCAGAATTACTATCTCATTATAAACATCTCAAATTCTCAGGGCCCTACAATACCAAATTGATAAAATTGAAATTATAAAATAACCTAGTTTTTAAGTATATTGGACCCTTTTAGTTTTTTTTTTTCTTTTCGGCCCATCATCTTCCTTTCAAAATATTTGATTTAAATCATTCATATCTTGTGACGCCCCAACTGGGGTCCGCTTCACCAACCACAACTCCAAGGCAGAAAACTTGCAGTGCAGGCTGACATCATCTAATACCGCATCAAGAGCATCCCATTCATTGATATCCATAATTTAACAAAATTAAATGTAGCTTCTTCGCATTTTGAGCCTCTATCCAATTCCCAACCTTTACATTATACAACAATATGACCCATCCGGGGCCCAATATAACACAATGATCATGTCAGGTTCATTTATGAGTGTGCTTCTATCAGCTTCCATTTATCCATACTAAAATATACAAGACTATATCACACAACAAATTCCTTAAGAGTTTAATCACAACACTTTTATACAACACACACACACACACACACACACACACACACACACACACACACACACACACACACACACACACACACATACACACACACACACACACACATATATATATATATATATATATATATATATATATATATATATATATATATATATATATATATATATATATATATATATATATATATATATATATACTAAAACTGATTGTTCTAAATATATTTACAAAATAACTATCAAAGTCACAACTAAATTTTCACTCTACTCCCAATAAGCTGCTCAATCGGCACACCCCATACCCAAACAAGTTTCCATGAAAGGCAGTCACACCCAATAGAGTAAACTCCTACAGAGGCTACTCCTCACCTAAGTGCACATACAATGGTCATGTTCCACCATCCACATTCACGACCAAGTAAAAAACATACAATTTCTACTATGAACTTTAGCATGCCATGAAATGAGATTAAAACTCAATCATGTACTATGCCAAAGTATGATAAAACCTAATATTTGTGATTACATCCAATGATCATTTTACAACAAACTTCATTTGTTTTCAAAACCAAATCTTTGATGTTACACCTCAATGATCATTATAACTAAAACCATGTGTCTTATAGGTAGCTTAATTTTTTTGGTCTCTACTACCGGCTTCACACGCTTCCTGGGCACTTTCAATTCGCTTTAACCGCATATATGTATAATCAGTAATACTGTGGCTTTCACCCTAAGAGGTATCTATCCCTACTTCCTATTACCCGACACATATTTTCATTTTCAAGGTATACAACTCGCACACTCCTATTAAAATGTTGCCCACTATACCGGTACCCACCTAATCAAATACCAAACGAATGTTGAATTATAACCATCCACTCACACCCATGTCATGGATGTTCCTGCGTATAAATGCAATGCAATGTGCACCAGACAAGAGATCATGCCACATGCATAATGAATGCCAAGTATGGCACACACACACATCGCTTGAGTCGTGTCATGGATAACGCCATCATGCATATGACTTCCTACATCATTTCATCTTATGCCAATATATCATACAGACGTATATATCAACATCAACATACAACATAGTCATTCTATATTCAACCAATGATTACGATATACAATCAAGCCACGTGAATGTCCATTTGCATATAGAAATCCATCACATGTCAATACATTTAGAACACACATATCGATATCCAAACAAGTCACTGCTTAGTCAAGCAATGACACTTCGATCCGAGCCGGTGACATAAACTGGTGCCTAAACACCCACAAAACAGACTCAAGATAAGCCATAAACAGCTACCAACCAACATCCACAAACAATCATGCCCCAAACAAAGACATGAAATGGGGCCTTCAAATTTAGTCCTATAATAAAGACTTAATTCAATTCTAAAATCCGACACAAAACAATTAAACAACCTAAGTTATGGTAGTCCCGGGAATGAAATTGACCATAACTTGAGATGCAGAGGTCCACCTGGGTAATCCAAAAGTTCAGAATACTCAAGTTCACTGATAGCAACTTCCATGAAGGACACTAATCCAATTTTCCTTTATCCCGACTCGAAAATCGGCCCAAAATCCGAACAAGATGTATGGCCAAACAAGGCACCATGGCAAATCTCGAAAACGGACCAACTGAGTTACAGAGGTCCGGAATTAGTGATTCAAAACCCACTGTCTACAATTGTAGCCAATTTCTATGAATAACACTAGTTCAAATTCTTTTTCCAACTAAAATCAATCCCAAAATCCGGCCAAAGGTGCATGATCAAAACAGGCAAAGATCCCCACAAATTTCTACATGAACCATAAAACCCGATTTTTCAACCCAAACAAATTCTCAAGAAGCTCTAAACCTTATTTTTCAAACCAAACAACCCCGAAGGAGCTTTAAAAACTGATTTTTGAACCTAAAATGCTCTAAGGATGGAATTTATAAACAACCCTAAATTAAATTTTTTATCCACCAAAAGTAGGAATAAAACCAAACAAGGAAGAATCTCTATCTTCAAGATAAGAAACTCTAGGAAGACCCGTGGACACTTCCCAACCCCAAACCTTGATCTCTCGAACTCCTGCTTAAACTGGCTGAAATCTCATTTTTGTGCCCATGCGCAGCCTCTCACGAGCAATGAACTTTATTCCTCGTCCAACGACTCTGTACCTCACCCGATCTCTATAAATTGTAGAGATACTGAGCCTCTTCTCCTCTCTCATGGCCAAACAAAAGAAAATGGCCTCTTCCTAAACCCCTTTGTTTAACTTAACTTGCCAGACGATCACCGAGCCATGTCCACGCATGTTTGAGTCCGTTTGCCCAAATAATTTATTTCATCCCTGCTCAAGTTCAATTTATTTTAAAATGGACTTACTTAATTTTATTTTCCACTTTCGAGATTTTTCTCTAAAATCATTTTTGTCCACCCGACACCCGTCAGTCCCGAAATCGCGGAAAATCTAATTGTTCGAATTCATGAAATTCGCTTAGTAACTAGATCGCTTAGAGGAATCCAACGGTGAGGTCCGCTTTACCATCCACATCTAAAAATTCCAGTTTGTTACTCCTGTGATATTCGATAATTTATCGTTTACCATTTTAAGAAAATTCAATTTAATTCGTTTTATATATCTCATAAACAAATCTCCACTATCTATTTCTTTAATCCCAGTTCACAATTTTTTTAAAATTTCCTCTACAAGATGGACTCCGCCACTCTCTCTGCTTTATCTATCGCTTCTCCCTAAGCAGATCAGCTTTCCAAGCTTTTTCCCATCTTTCTATTTAACAAGGCTTTCTCATTTCTTCTTTTTTTCTTTCTCTCTTTTTTCTTTCTTCTTCTCCCATCTTCTTTTCATGATGGTTATCGATTTTAAAATTTTCAAGAAAAATCGATAAAATCGTAAATTATCTCCACATATCGTCTGTAAAACCAATATATCACAATATATCACTATATTATCAACATACTCCAAGCCTTGAAACTGATCATTGATTGCAATATCAAGCCGATGTCACCGATATCCATTATTTAATTACATATCGATCAATATTTCCCATTTTAACTCGGGGCATAATCTGTTAATCTCTTATTCCATTGCTTTATGAAACAGAATTAAAATAAATAATTTATTTTCATGTCACCCTTTTCAAATATGAATACATTTGTTATTTCAATTCCTATATTCAAATGCATTAGGAATATAATTTTAGAATGATACTTGTTTACATTTCAACGTTTTGCTACATTTTCTTGGAAATATAAATTAAATTAACAATAATATCCTACATATAAACTAAAATTTATTTTTATTTTTATTTTATTAGAAACATTATTCACTAATTTTTTATTTGATTAGATGATGAGAATAAGAAAAATAATATTTAACTGTTGTGGTGATTTTTTAATCTCACACAAAACATACAAAATATAAACATGCGGGCGTGCTAGGAAATTAAAGTGTTTCCAAACTGGAATGACTCATAGATCAAACTTATAATCAAAGCATATAGTTCCATCGACGCTCCACAATCAAGTGAAAATGTATGGATAGGAATATTGGCAGAATTAATTATGTGAAGAAAAGTGTTAGATTTCCTGAGAATGAAATGAAATAACAATGTTAGAAAATGGATGATTTGAATGATATTTAAAACCAAAACAAGAAATTATAAATACTGGATTTGACTATGAAAACAATATTGTGCTTTTACAAACTTCTGGATACAATAAAAATTAAATAAACTATAAACCAAAATGGAATTGCCAGGAGAAAATATTTGATTTCACTACAAATTTAAATGAAACAACACCGTCGAAATTTGTTGTAACTGGCCAGGTTTGCAAACAAAGTGGCCGAATTGCTAAAAGCTTGTTGAAAAGTCATAATATGCTAGATTGAATGAGTCTGGTCTGCTTGACTTTATCGGTTGATGAAGTTGGTCTGCTACCATCTTCTTCATCTTTCTTGCTCTTTTTGAGACATAAATACTCACGTCAGTTCACTTCCTCCACTCTCTCCACTTTGGTGAAGTAACTACCCATGTCTCCACGGGCTAACTTGTCCTCAAGATCTCCCACCAATGTGCCTCATCAGGAGGCTTGATCTTCAAGCACTTCAGACATCCATCATGGAGACTGTTCCCAAGAATATTCACATCGATGATGATATGCTCATTTCTCTCACCTCCGATATGCTTCGCTTGACTTTCAAAATAAAAAACGGCAACACTTCGAACTTTCTATGGGCTCAGGGAGGCGATCTCGCCCTTTCTTTCAGCTTATTCGCTGACAAATCAAATAATTTCTAACCCACATCGATCTGGCCAAATTTCACTCAGCAAACACTTCTTGTGATACATCAAATGTCACATTGTTTGTATTAAAGCCCTAAAATATTCTTCCTGTCATTTGTCCATGAAACCCAAAACCAGCCATCCCATGATGTAAAGTTCCAAATCTTGGAGAACAAGCCAAGTTGACTAGTAATTATTAATTCCCCAAGAAAGAGTTTCCAATATCATAAAGTTTAAACCTCCAACTTTTGTTCTTCCTACCACAAAGGGGATACCTATCAAAGAAAACCATCCACTTCTCCTCCAAGCAATCTTAGGATTTCCTTCTTTCTTCCCAAAATGAATTTATTTTCTTTTCTAAAATAACTCTAATTGTTGGAGAAAGAATAGCTTTTAATTTACCTTTTATCTTCTTCTTCTCCCTCCAAGTTGTCACCACTTATCTCTACCGCCAACAATATCAAGCGCTAACGTCGTCAGCACCGCTAACGCATAACACCACCATCTAAGATCGTCATCATAATAAATTACCGTCATGGTGACAATACACCGTCGTCCGCCGGCGTCACATTTTTTATGAGGGCGAGCGCTTGACTCATGAACGCTGCAAATCGAACTTTGATTTGATTAATAATTTGATCGACTTTCCGAAGACACGTTTACAGTTTGACTTCGTTTTCTACTTATCAAACGTATCATTGATTTGTCTAAACCTTTCCATAACGATTTTAAAGAACCATCGGTTTATCTGAAAAACAAGCTTCAACTGAGTTTAACGCTCCGCGGCAGAGAACTGAAACATAACCACGTAACCGACAGCGGATCGCGTATTACCAAAGACTGTTGTTAAGTCCTCGATAATCCGCGCTCAAAACTTACTAGCAAAGCGGATCGCGCGAATCGTCGAAAAGATTCTGTTGTTGTCCCCGCAAAGTGGGCTAAAACTTGTTGATACTCTTTTACTTTAAACTATTTAAAACTTCCAACCGGCCTTTACTGCAAGTGCATAGATCAACAAGTAGTAAAGCAAATTTTTAATTCTGGATATCGTACCCACAGGGATCTGTGGAAATTTCAAAGATTAAGTACTCAAACTACTCAAGAACATCACTATTTGAACTCTAGTTTTTAAGATTGTAAACTAACTATTTAGTAGTTTTTTTTTTTTTTTGGTTCTTTTCTTTTCTTAAAACATTGTCCAAATCTAAAACAACTAGAAATCTCTCTGAGATTGAGTAAAACACTGGGAATGGAATTAGTAATGTGATTAGTTTTCATTTTGTTCATGAAACATATTTGTTATGCCGAATCCTCGACTTGTCCAAGGGCATTTTTAAGATAGTCTCGAAACCTTCAACCACCATACATTTCACAATTTAGACCACCATGTTCCAAAGCTAGGACTGCATGTGTCTAAAAAGCTACTTTTAGGATCTAATTCCCTTTAAGCCTTAGATGACTTCCCCAACCAGGACTCTTCACCCAATTCATAGAACTGAAGTTAACTTGCTCCCAAAACCAAGGTAACACGAGCTTCCTACAACATAATTAGTTCATCACTCTGGCAAATTAACCAATATATCCACTTCTATTGACATAAACGAATTATTTTGATTAAAATGAGACAAGTTCTCAACATATTAATTTCAAATACCAATAGATCACTATCCTAACTTCGAACACACCTCAACTGGGCTACCGAGGGATCCTTCTTGAAAGTAGGGGTTCGAACAACTCCTTTGGTTTATAGAATTAATAAATCGGGCATAAGAAAATACACTTCTAAACCAATTATGTCAATACAGGGTTCAAATGTTGGAAAGATTTTTAAATATGGGCTTCTACTAATTGATTTTTTTTTATTTTTTTATTTTTTGAGAAAATCCACATCGAATGTAGAACCCAGAAGCCTAAATCAATTTATGTGATTCAATACTTCATTGGGCCTAGGTTCTGCCTCAAAATATATAATAAAGTGTGATATGAAAAGGTGTAGGGTCAGAATTAAAGCTGCTCTTGATGGAGAGCCAAATTATTATTAATGTAAGCAGGGTCCTCTCCCGTTCTATATAAGGTGTGTTCGCCCATTGGTACCACATACGTCAGAATATTAAACCCTAGTGGGAAAGAGGATCAGGGAGAGAAAGGTCTAGTCGCTATTGCTTTCAACCGCAGGATCTTGGATACGACGGTAACTTTTTAACATGGCTCATCAATCGGGTATGTATTTTGATTTCAGTGTTTTTGATGTGTTCTAAATCGACTACGCATCGATCTCGGGTTGTCGTTGTAAATCTAACATGTAAATCTAACATGAAACCCACAACCTACACTAAATCCTTGAAAACATAATAATCACATAACCAATCCCTTCCTAGAAGGTGCTTAGCCTTCCATCACCAAATTACACATAACAATGACAAGTCGTTTAAACAAGTTCATTATGATTATAACCAAGAAAATGAAGAAAAGAAATTCAAACAATGTTTTCGGCTTCTCTTCAAGTTCTGACAGTAATGGAGATTGGATTTGAATATTTTCTCCCCAAACACTCAACTCATATCAACTATTCAATTGGGCTTACCCATCAAAATCCTCAAAAAGAAAAAATACTCGAACTCAAACTTTATTCTTTCTCTATCCTCCACTTTTTCTTCACAAATGATTACTTATTGTCACACTCTCCTCTTCTACGCCCGCATTTATTCATAGTCCAATCATTTCTAGGCCAGAATTCTAGGTAGATTTTGTGGACTTTTATGCAAGCCCACAGGATGATGTGTCACGACATTCTAATCGTGTCGCGACATTGTCGCCTTCCATCTGTGTCTGGGGCAATGTTGTGATGTTGTCACAATGCTCAACTGATGATTTTGCCTTTGAGATTGAATTGAGACTGTTGCGACATTATTTTGATTGTCGCGACCTTCCCTTCCAATCTGCGGTCTTTAATGGCGACGCTACACCGCCCTCGTGATGCGCCAAATCGTTAACTCCTGGAATGAATGTCGCACACAAATACGCTTTTCCGCAACACCGCGAATCTCTGCTGATTGGTCTTCGCAGGTCGTGATATTGTCGCGACATTCCTCGTCACACTCTTTTTGGATGAATGTCATAACAAGTTTGTGAGTGTCGCGACATTGTTCAATTGTTTCTCCAGACTCTTCACGTTTGTGCCAACATAACTTATACCTTCTAGGCTTCGTTATGTCGTGAGATATGTTGAGGTGCTCCTTGTCGCCTAGTCAGATCAAGCACATTTTCTTGCTTTTTGCTTTGATATCGATTCTCGTGAAACAAAGAAGTTTGGATGAAGATTCCATAATTTTTGCATTAAATTAAGTATTAAGGCCTTAAATATGTATGCAAAATGGACTTAAAGATATATGAGTTTCATAATTCACTAAGTAAACCCTTATAAAAATTCCTTGAAGATTTTCAAATTATTATGAAAGTTTTTTGGCGCATTCTAACATAACCTAAAATACACCTTCAAAAAAAATTTCAAGCTTTTTTGGCTAAATAGAATCTTTCTGGATGTTTATTTCGAAAATAAACTTGAGTGTACCTTAGAAAAATTCATTAAAGTTTTCATTATCACGAAAGTTTTCTTAGGTGCAACTTCCGAAAATTGTTTAAAAGACACTGGAAAATATTCTTTGAAGTCGTTTGGCTATTATGAACCTTTTTCGAGGTGTGTATTTTGAAAATAATCATGAGGAGAACACCTTAAAAAAAAATTCATTAAAGCTTTTCGGCTTATTACGAAAGTTTTCTTAGGTGCAGACTCTAACATAGTCAAAAATGCACTCAAAAATTCGAAGACGTCATTATTCTCAACCCTTTTAGGTGTATATTTTGAAAATAATCATGAGTACACCCTTCGAAAAGATTCAATAGCTTTCTACTATTATGAAAGTTTTCTTAGGTGCAAACTTCAATTGCAGTCGAGAATACACCTTTGAAAATTTCGAAGCCATTCGCTATTATTTTTCAACCTTCCCTAAGCACATATTTACAATAACTTTGAATGCACTCTCCAAAAATTTTTGAGAAACCATTTAGCAATTTTGAAAATTTTCTTGAGTGCAAATAAACATGAATGCACTTTCGAAAAAATTCTTTTGAAAATTTTCTTGAGTGCAAATAAACATGAGTGCATATTGAATGATTTTCAACAACCTCAGGTTGATTGACCTCTCACCTGAACTCAAGCTTTTTCTTTGGCAGATTGTAGGCCACACATTTCTAAATAGTTTCAACTTATCCATCGACAAAACTGACTTTAAGGTAACTCTTTGCCAAATGGACTTTTGTCTTGTTAATTGTCATGACTATAACTTTCTTGGATTTGTTTTCTCATGATCTTCTTGTCCTGGTTCAATGGCTTCCAACCCAATTCCATCTTCATTAGTGCTCATTTTTTCTTGACTTGTGCTTTTATACTCCATAGCCTACGATGGCAAGTGATTATCCTGAGGCTATTATCTCTTTCTACCTTGCTAGTGGTCAGTTGCCTACCATTTTTTTTCGTCAAGGAGGAGAATTCAGAATGTCTTCTAAGATGTACTTTATTTGTTGTTGAGACTCATTAAACACTACATCGTAGGAGGCGCACTACAAACCTATGACATTACATCTGTGGATCAAGGTGGCACTAGGGCCTCATTGATGTGTGTTGACTTGCTCTATGGAATGAATTATGGAAAAATTCACTAACACCAATACACGTACACCACGTACCCATGACATCGCATTAGTGGATCATAACATCTAAGCCTACCTTGATGTGTGTTGATGCTCAGGAATAACAACAAACTCTATTGTTGATTAAAAGTGGTCCTTAGACCTACTTAATATATACTACATATATCGTATAGGTACAACATCGAGAAATAAGGAAACATTTTCACTACGAAACCTACTAATATATTGTACAAGTACCTATATATTTAAGAAACAGTGGCTTAAAAAGCCTATTAGATATATGTTTATTCAAAATATAGAACAAGATACTATTCTAGGGAACTTGAATACTTGAGAAAATAGTGGCTAAAAAGCTCACTTCGACCAAACATAGATTGAATAGCATTTATATCGGGAAAATCAAATGATTTGAGAATTTAGTGGCTAAAAGCCTACTTGTTGACTCAAACATAGATTGAATAGGTACTATGCTAGGAAACTAAATGATTGGAGTGGCTAAAAGAGTCTACTGATCAAAACATGAAATAGAACAATTTCCAACATTAAAGGTCAGAGAGCTCATTAATTTTCTGGGGTGATGCCTAACATCTCCCACATGGTAGAGAATTACTACTAAGATATTTCTAACTGATGAACCTCAGTGTGGCCCCTTGTAGATTCGACATTGAATGTTTTTGTCATCGGCAGTGGTTTTTCAAGTATCACGCTTTCGATGTCGTCTTTAAAGGGTTCAATGGTGACCCTTATACATGCGAATTCTTCATCTACTATAGGTTGCTTCCTCTTCCCTTCAAGGCTTTTTCTCTATCTCTCGACTTGAAGAAAGCTAGCAAAGTTAGAGAATTAGTAGAACAATTCAAGGAAATAGGAATTGTACCTACAATAATTCCGTAATTGGCTCCTTTATCTCGACTGCAAAATAGACTTAGCATCCTCTATATCTCTTCTTCCAAATTCTGCCTTTCTCCTGATTTAATAGCATTTACTTCTTTCTTCAATTTCTCTGATTCCTTAGTCTTCTCTTTCCAAAAGCTTCTTTAGGTACTTCATCGAGTTGCCTTTCTCCATAAATTTCTTGTCTCGCAGATTCTTCTTTTGAGTTCTTAAGAGCTTTGTGTGAATTTTCTTATGTCAGCACCACATGCCATTCTTGTCTGTGAGATATGAGGAGGGATAACAACCTTAGATGTATTTTCCTCCTGGCATGCATTCATGCTCTTGAAAATATGTCTCTTTGGAGAAAAAAAAAAAAAAAACATTCTTTCCTCTGTGAGGATTTCTCCTGATTTCCTCATTTTGAATAGTATGGATACCTTCCATTCTATTCCCTTTTCTGTCAAGCAGACATTCTTCTTTTGCTACTAGCTCATCTCATGAACTAAATATTATTTAGAATCCATACCTCTTATTCGCTTTAGAGAAAGTTTCCCATCATTCTTTGCATTCAACACTACCTTCAAATCAAGAGTATTTGCTAGCTAAAGCCACTTCGTGGAATGTGATTCTATCAATCATCATACTTCTTTTTCTCAAAGAACTTCGCATTCCCTTATAGATCCAGTTTGGGATAATATTCCCTAAACATCAAATGTCAAACAATAGTACTATGATTCCGTGAGTCGGATACTTACAATGGGGATTTTTCCTCTAAGCCCTCTCTTTGTCAGGAAGTTGATCCCGAGGAAAGTGATAAACTTCTCCTTCACAAGGTATTCCTTAGTCTTTGCCACATTAGGATGTATACTAGGCCAGGCATTAGAGACTGTGACTCATTCCTTAGGTCGTGGTAGGAGGTGATGACATAACAGTTAGGAATTTGTTGTCCCATATTAACACTTATCTAAAGGGTGGGTGGCAGCCCCCGAGCCTTTAGTGTATGGGAAGCGATTCATTATCGACTCCAGTTATAGTCAGGGTTGGTGTGTGAAAAGATATTTTAGGGAGTCACTGTTATGATGGTATTAAGACATCCATTAGTTACACTCTGGATTGTCAACTTACACATGTGAGCGATGAAATTAACCAACTTCATGGAAATCCCTAGGTTACCGCCCCCGCTGAGTTCATCAGCTTACTACCTTGTAGTCCAAAAGCAACATTCCGCTTCAGGTTGTCTGCTTTCTCCCATAACTCCTAAGGCTGCTCCCCAAGAGTTTCTCTCTCTCTTAGGGTCAGAGTTTGTTGTTTTCTCTTTTTACACTGGCCCAGCCTAATCAACCCCTGCCTCGGGCCCAATTCACTTGACCTTGGCCGACGGCTTGATCTTGATCGTCTCTACCGACTCCCCGCCTAATCGGCCTCGATCTTGGCCTCTGCTCAACCATGTTATTGATGCCATGAAGCTCGATTCTTCAATTCCTCTATCAATACTTGAAAATCATCAACCTGCTAGGTAAACGATTTTTACTCCACCATCAGCCGAACAATTTCCTCCTATGGCGTTTCTATTAAAGATAGATCTTCAGTTCCGAGACTCTACGAATATCTTATTAAAAACATCGGGTGCCATCTTCAAAGAAAGACATGTCCCATAAGACGACAGTTTCACAAAGACGGGTCCCATCAAGCTGCATCAGGTAAATATGTTGTGTGATTTTTGAATCTCACACAAAACATACAAAATATGTCATGTGCATGCCAGAAATAAAGTATTTCCAAACAGAATGACTCAGAATCAAACTCTAACTGACTATGTAGTTCTGTTCCCTCGATAGTTCCTTTATAATCAAAGTGGAAATAAAAATGAATGAGAATATTGGCAGAATTAATCGTTGAAGAAAATGCTAGATTTCTCGAGAACGAATGAAATAACACTGTTGAAAATTTATAGATTTGAATGACAATTGCAAACTTAATGCGTAAATTGGTCAAGTAAACATCGATTTGATCAAGTTAAAATGAAGAGATGGTAGTTCGAAACTTAATAAAAACTTGAATAGAACTTGGAACCAGAATGTTGGAATTGTTAAAGAAAATATTTGATTTTACTACGAATGAATGAAATAACACTGCTGAAATTGTTAAACTCACTAAAGCCAGAAATAAAGTGCGAAATTATCAAATTGTTGAAAGCTTGCTGGGAAAGCCAGAATCTGTTATAGATTAACATTGAGTCCGAATTGACTGATTGATTAATCGACTACGGCCGACGATTGATCTACTAATCTGTCCCCTGCTTCATCCTTCTCTACTTTATATGAGTAGAAGACTGCATTATTCAAGTCCCGAATTTCACCACTCTCTCCACTTTCTAAAGTAATTGCCCATGTCTCCCATTAAGCGAACTTGTCCCTCAAGTTCTCCTCCACGTCTCCATTGTGAAGTCCTGATCCTTAAGAATATCTCTACATCTTGATCATGGAGACTTATTCCCCAAAAATATTCCACATTAGCACAAAACTACCCATTTCTCTACTACCTCTGATATGGTTTGTTTGACTTCCAAAATTTAAAAAAAAAAAAAATCAAAAAATAATTCTTTAGACTTCTTCTATGGCTTAGAAATGGATTTGGGCCTCTTTCTTTTAAGCTTATTCATGGTTAGGCTTAAGCTAACCCATTATTGGATTAAGCCAAATTTTCAATTTGGGTGCAAACATTACTTAATTAATTTTGAGATTTTTTTTTTTTTTTTTTTTGAAAAATGTTCTCTAATGTTTCTAGGATAGAAGTCCTTTTCTATTAACATCGGATAGAAGTCCTTTTTGGAAACTTAAAATGTTTTTAAAATTCATTTTAGTATTTTTTAACTAGTGTTCTATTTTTTAGTCTTTTTGTTTTTTTTTTTTTTTTTTTTTTGTAATTATTTTCTCTAAAACAACTCTTAAAATCAAGTGAGTAATAATTTTTTTTAAACTAAAACATGTTATCTAACATCATTTTCATGCTCCTAGGAATAGAAAATGAAAAATAGTTTTTTTGGTTATCAAACATGTTTAATTAAAACATAAACAATTAAGTACCAAGTACACATATTCTAACCTTCTTTGCTTTCTCTAAAATACCTAATTCAGATTCCACTCCATAATTTCTATTTCTATAATTTTCTTCATCAACCAAACCTGAATCACAACCATTAAAACATACTTAACAACTTATACAGTCATTTTTTTTTCACTAAAAATGACCTACACATAACAACACAAATTAAAAAGAATAAAAAACACAATAACCTTCACTAGTGCATTAAAGATTATAAAAAATTTAAAATATTAATAGGAAAATGACATCAAGATAACATATCATAATACCATTTAATGCAAATTCAAAACTAAAAGATATCATGCAAATTCTCTTAAAAACACAAGGATAATTTGTTTTCCAAAAATCTACTTTAAGCATATTCAAAATGACTAAAAATTCATATAAAGGAATAATTAATAATGCAAAGTTGTTTTTAGTAATTCTGCACTATAATCAATTGTCTAGTAATACAGAGATTGATTACATATATATATTTATTGTTAAATAAAAATTACCTTTGATGGTTAAAATAAAGGTAAGTAGAGACAGGATCACTCAATCCATTACATCCAATTATATTACATCTAAACAAAAAGAGAGGTACTAACAAAATTAAAAATAACAATTATAACACCTCAAAAATTAAAATGAGAAACATAGAGGAGAAGTAATCAAATCAAACCATTAGATAATAGATAGTAGATATTGTAATTAAAAAATGGGTAAAATGTTAAGAAGGTCATAATGGAAGCATTTGAAGTATGTATTAGCTTAATTTAAAAGAAAAGAATACTTACTCCAGCCCTTCACATTTTCATTTTATTTTGTACACTTACCCTCTACACTTTAAAATGCTTAAATTAACTCCCGCACTATCCAAAATATGAAAAGCAAGTCCTTTCCTATCAGTTGTAACAACCGTCGTTATCTATTATTTCAACTTAATCCCCTACATTTTCACTTTTGTTCATATACCCCATTCATTTGAAATGTTAAATTAATTTACATTGTTGGAAAAAAATTATTCCTTAGATATTTTAATCTTTATTTAAAATTATAAAAATTAGTATTGATTTTTTTTTATAGCTATATATAATTATTTTGATTTAAAATAATTTTCTAAAATTTTGATAAAATAATTTTTTTTATAATTAATATATAAATTTGACATTTCTAATAAGAATGATTTTTTTAATTATTTATCATAATAATTTTTTTTTTTTTTATAAATTTTTTAGAACCTTATACAAATATTAAATAAATTAAAAGATTGAGGAAGAAGAAGAAGAAGTTGGGTTGGTGGTGGCGCAAGTTGAAAAGGAGTCTGGCGGTGGCCCCCCGAAGTGGTACCTCGTAGGAAAATTCTTAACAGAGAGAACGGGATAAATTCGGGCAAATGAAAACTATGTTATCAGCTCTGTGTAACTGGCAGAAAGTGGTGTTCATCAAAGTTGGTCAACCAACCTTTTCTTATTCCAATTTTTCCACATGAACTTTGATTATGGTTGATGACGCGGGGGTCGTGGTTTTAATTGAACATCTTCTGACTAAGGTTCTTGCTGCTGATGAAGACCTGATGAAGCTGGGAGCTGAGATTCACTGATTTGTGGATACAAGTCTTGAGTTGCCTGTGGGGCTTCAACAACTGAGTGCTGAGGATATGGGGAACCTCATAGGTACTTCGTAGAGTTGGACGCAAAATCTAGATGGCAACTGGAGGGAGAGATATGAATTCATGTCATATTGATTCGCAATATAATGGAAGAATTCTGCGAATTTGAGAGTCAAAACATCTTTTTTATACAGGACATAACCTATATGGGGTGCTGAAAGATTACAATTGTGTGTTCAACACCTTCCATAACAGAAAGACTTCAGCTGATGTCACACACACAAGAGCTTCCAGAACCTTCTGTCTTAATACCTTAACACTTCTCTCAAGCTGCACGAGTCTTCCATGGTGAGCTTGCAAACTGAGGCTCTGACAGTGCCTTAGTAAAATGATTCAGGCTGCAACTCAGTGGAATATACCTAGATCTCAAACTTGTTAGTAGCCACAAGATCATTTGACAAATGAATATCAATCATGGTCTGATAAATCGCCGAGTCCGGTACGATCACCGATCTGTATCTGCCTCGAAGCTCACCGCTCCGAGTTCGATACCAGATATGATACTCACCAATAAACTGGTAAATATCGGATGAATAGGCCGAGTTTCCGAGTTAACTCGGTCAAAAATTGCGATTCCTTTGTGATTTCTAGAGAATCTCCATCCAATCTTTCATATCACAATAAAAAATGCAAAACTTTGTTCCGATGAACCAGAAATTCCTCCCAAAAGAAAAAACAAACATGAATCTGGATTTATCTCTATAGAGAAACCAAGGAGTGATTTTGGATTTTAAACTTGTTGTGAGAGGGTAGCTGCCTAGCTGGAGGGGGACAAAAGAGGGCCGAAAGCTTATAAGAGAAGAAGTTGAAGAAGAGGAGAGAGAAGAAGATGGGGGAGTCGGCAACCACGGCAAGTGGGTATGTCTGAGCCAAGAGTGAAAGGGAAAAAGGGGAAAAAGGGAAAAGGGAAAGGGGAAAGAGGAAAGGGAAAGGTGCGATGAGGAGTGAGAAAGAATTTATTTTAAAAATATATGATTTATTTGTTCAAATGAAAATAAAATATAATATATTTTATAAAAATAATATGTCTGTAAGAGCTAAGGTTAAACAACAGTAAACTATATCCAAAATTATTTGATTAACGTAAGAATGATATTTATATATTTTGTAAAGATTTATAAAGATTATTTTAAATTTTTAAAATATTAATTTTATTAATATAATATAAATATTTTTAGCTTGAGATTTTTTTGAGGTTTGATAACATGTGGAGTTTCACTGTTCCATTCAAAGCGGGGTGTACACCGTGACAACGCTATTCGGCGCCAAAATCATAAGAAAAGTTTCAGATTGCTACTTTTTGAGGCTTATTTCAGAAATATATTTAACAAATCGCTATATATATATATATATATATATATATATATATATTATAAAAGCAAGTAATTAAACTCTTAAGACTATTGTGATATAAATTGTGATATTTTTTAGTATGGATAAATGAGCCTATAGGGGAAACTTATTTATAAATGGACCCGACGCGATCATCATATATACCTTTGACAATATAATGTTGTATAATGTAAAGGTTGGAATCGGATAGAGCCTTCCCATGTTTAATTTCATTGATTTTTTGTTAAATTCATGATCTCTAATGAATTCAGATATAACAATACAGATTCGGTCACCCGACATCCACAAGTTTTCCGCAGTTAACGACGCTGAATCCGACCCCTGCTTCGTGGAAACACAAAGATATGAATGGTTTAAACTCAAATATTTGAAAGGAAGATGATGTGCCAAAAAGAAAAAGCTAAAAGGGTCCTAACACTTTAAAAAACTAGGTTAATTATTTTTATAATTTCAATTTATCAATTTGGTATTGTAGGGCCACAAAATTTACAGATGTTTATAATGAGGATAATTAATTTCTTCGCAAAATTTCCAACTAAAGCCCTATCTTCAACATGGAGGGCCCTATGTTGATTTTCTTAGCAATACAGATAAAATGTGCTATAATATTCCTCAATATTATAAAAATCTAAATTTTAAATATGAGAATATCATAACAAATAAAGCTATTATTAAATGCCTATTAATACTAAAAAAACTATTTTATGTGGTATTTCCAAAGACAGGCAATAAATTATTTTTAGTTAGAATAATCTTTATTTAGCAAAACATGAATTCTAAGAGAACTAAAAATAGAAACTGAGGTAAAAAATAGAAACTGAAAATTTGATTTAAATACTATTGCAAAGTAATCTCTATATAAATTATTATGGATATTGTCTTTAACAAGTGTATTTTTTTATTTATGTCATTTTTACATTTTTTAAATATTTTTGTTAATTTTTACTATCGATATTTATGTAGAAATATGCACCGATATATCTTTGATATATCCATAAAATCCAAGTACCGAGCATAATTATGATGATATTTTACCCATCTTGTTAGATCAAGTAAAAAGCTAGGGCATTATCATGCATAGGGTGTTTGAGAAAAAAATTTTAAATACAGAAAATCATTTATGATATTAATTTTTTTTGACATCATATTAAAATTATTTTAAATATTTAAAATGTGACTTCTTAAATGCCCTTGACAACAATTATTGTCAAAGTGTTTTTATTTAAATGTTTTCTGTTACAGCACTTTAAAGAGAACGTTTTTATGAGAATTTTGAAACTATTATAAATAGTATTTTTATAATATGGAAAATAAATAAAAACACTTTTAATATTATTTTACCAAAAATAAATAAATTTAATTAGAAAAATAAAATATTATAATAAGTTAAAATTATCATAAAATAGATAGACATATATAAACATTTAAAATGAATAAAATATTTATTTATAATTGCAATAAAAATTTTAAATATTTATAAAAATTTAAATTAATAAATAAACATCAATCATGATATTGTAAAATTGCAAAACAAAATTTTTTACCAAAATTTTAAGCCGATCAAACATTGAAAAATAAAATTAGAAGGAAAAAAAATGAAGAGTACAAGGTGTTGAATTATTAGAGTTTTGACTTGTAGAGTCTTTACTTGGATTAGAATTGGGAAAGTTGGGAATGAAAGGGAAAGAGAGGTATCAATAAATATTAAGGTTATTATAAGAATATTTGAAAACTTTAAAAGTGTTTTTTTTTTTTTGGAATTATGTTTTTCTTGGATCCAAAAACCAGAGTGAACCCTGTAGCAGTGCCTCACGAAAAGATGCTACGATTTGCGCCTACTGACACATATATACACTCCTAAATTTCCATCCAACTAGTAGAAGATGAACAACTCGAAGAGGGGAGGTGACTCAACTTTATCCGCTTGACTCATTCAAGTCGACCAAATAGGGCGGGATCTTAGCAGTTCGTATTCGCTTTCTGGTTTGAGATTTGAATCGACTTCTGATTTCGCTAAAAAAAAGAAGAGTTTTTATCATTTAAAACTAAAATCAAAATAAATTTGAGGTAAATCTTAAATTAGCCTCGGGACGTGCATTATTTTCTAAAGAATAACATTAATAATAATTTAAAATAATTGTGGATAAATAATTAAGATATCTACAAGTATTAAAATTCATGAAACCTTTTGTATTATCCTTCATTAAATAATGATTTAAAAAAAAAGATAGTAATTGATAACATCAAGATAATTGATAAATATCAAGGCTCTTACTCTTATAAATACAGGAAATTATTCATGCTTTTTTTTTTTATTGTAAAGTCCTGAAAACTGCTGTCTACTATTCAAGAAAAAGAAACAAAGTCTTGCATTAATGGGAGAGGATTTGAATATGGGTATGAGGTTTGAACGACATTTAAAGAATAATCATAAGAGAGTATTTGTGGATGAGACTCAATAATAGAACAATTCACGATGGAATTATTGTAAAGAACTCAATATTTATGACTACGAGCCTTGGTAACTTCAAGGTATAAATTATTTTGTGCCTGTGTTTTTCTTTCTTTTTTCTGTTTTAACGGTGAAAATTGTTTGATAGTTAAAGTATTTAATTCTTTTATAGTTTAATCGATGAAATTTGTCTAGGAAAAAACAGATCTTAAGATGATCATTGTGAAACTTAGAGTTTCTCCCAATTCAATTTGTAGTTCCTGAGACAAACACAAAGTTCTGGAAATGGTTTAATCGTCATTCTTTAATTAATTCTATAAGTTTATTCTAACTGTTTTTCTTTGGAAATCAGAGGGCCCCGCATTTAACTATGAATGTATTTTCAATTCCTATTCGTGAAGAAGCATTCCTGGTGGTTCTAGAATGGGGACTGACTCCACCAAAGAAGCGCTTATCGGAGAGCTTCTCAAAGCTCTAGTACAAGGCTAGATAAAACGGAACAAAATTCCGTGACAGCGCCACTGCTTATTATGCGAATGACAGACACAAAAGCAAGATCAAAACAAATCGGGCTCATGAATGAGTATACGTGATTGAATCAATCACATAATTTGGCAGTTTGTTGATCCATCAAACGGTTGAAGGAAAACGAATGTTCATTCGTACAAGCTCATGTTCAAACGTTAATCCTTCGATCAAATTGATCTCATCTTACCTACAACCTTGATTTCCTATTCTATTTCATATCATAATCTTAGCCAATAGTTGAGGGTTCATCTTATACAATGATTATCCTAATCATGAGGACCATACTATACTGTAGAAAATCTCTCACAAGAAAGGCGCGCCATGATGAATGCATCATCCCACGATCATACTTGTACCAAAGAAGATCTCTTTGATGAAGATATGGGTAATTTTGTGGCCGAAATAGAAGATTTCCTTGATGAAGATATGGATAATCTTTTGGCCGAAAATTATTCTAATACCATGGAAGATCTCCTTGATGAAGAAATGGACAATCTTATGGCCGAGATTTCTAATTATAATGCTAAATCTTATACCTTAGAAGATCTCCTTGAGTATACTCATCAAGGACCTGATGTAATATAAGCTTTTATTATTTTAGTCATAGGTAAGAGAAAAGCTTAATTTTGAAGAGAAGATTCATGTATTTAGTTGATTTAGTATTTTTATGTAGTACTTTCAAAATATCATGAATAAGAACAAATGGTGATATTTTTTTAGGTTACTTTAAAAGAGATAAAAAAGATGTCCATGGGATGTAGTTATTATATGGGGTATTTATCTTTACACTTTTAGGTTTTTTTTTGTCGGAAATGGTGACATTTTTTAAGTTACTTTTGCAAGAGATCATTCTTGTAAATATTTTTGGGATTAATTCCTTTTAATCCAAATTTTCTTTTAATTTTAAATAATAAAATTATATATCATTTTATGCATAAAATCGTTAGATTTAAGATTTAGTGATAAAAAAAGAAAGAAACATATTAGTATCAAATGATTGGAATAAAAAAGTTTACAAAGAAAAATCTCGTTACTGATTGTAGCTACGATTTTGAAAAAATATTTTAAAGCTTTTTTTTTTTACTTCAAACTTTTAAAGCTTTTAACAGTTCAATAAATTATCCAATAATTTTCGTGTCTTGTAACAACTCAGTGAAATTAAAGGAGAGTAATGTTCTATATTGTCAAATTTGTATTATTATTATTATTATTATTAATATTAGTATTATTATTTTTAGTTATTATCAGTATTATTATTTTTAGTTTATTATTATTATTATTTTGACAAATAAGTTAATATTATTTAATTCCAATATAAAAATAAAGAAAATTTAGAAGTTTGTTTTGAGATCTAATCACTCTAGCAATATCATAAGGAATTCTTCTAAGTTAAATTATGGCATATTTTTCTTTAAATAATTTAAAATTTAAAATTTTATAGATTTTGTATTACTTGAGTGTGTTGAATATCCTTCAAAGTGAAAAGGGTTGTTTTTTAATTTTAAAAAATCGATTTTATTAAATAAATTTAAAATTTACATAAATCACTAATCTTAATATTTAAATATAATTTTTATATCAAATTTGCAAATCATTTGTAAAGATAAACATCATATACTTATTAACTCATAATCTCTTATTCTTAATGAATGTGAGTTTTGGGTGCACACCCAACACTTGAACCGTCAAACATTTAATCCCAACCGCACTATATAGAAATACTAGGATGGTCACGCAAGGCACATGTACGCTAGGTCATAACGCCTTTATTTAAATTAAATAATCTAATTTGTATTTAAAATATATTGGAATATATAAAAATATTATGCTCATTAAAAGTGAGGTAAACTATATGATACAACAAATTATAACAAAGAAAAGTTTCTTATTTTCATCAGAATTATAGGAGCCATGGATGAAATAAAAATAGAAACATGAAAATGTATTGTTCCAAATTAAAGAATTGACATGGACGATGGATCTTTTATAGGCACAACTGCTATCCTGTGGCATGTGGCATTCAACTTTCAAGGAACCAAACAGAGGTAAACATGCAACAAATTTCTTTTAAGCATGCACTATACACAGAAGTGAACTCAAATACAAGCACTAACAAATGTATTAGAGCCAAATTTTTCTCCACACAGCTCACTCATGCTAATCTCTTGGTCAACCATAAAACTCAAGCCAATGTCCACCCAAATAGGGAAAGATTAAAAAAATATAAAACAAAAGAAAGCTGAAATGAAGAAACAATCGAATCCCCAAACATACAACAAGATGTAACACCTCATCTTCAGCACCAGGAATGAACTCTGCTCCGTAGGAAACCTTCAATGAACTACTCGAACTCTCCAAACAATAACACAATGCCGCCATTCATAAACTCTCAGTTAGCACATCGCAGAAAAACAGAATATTTTTAAAATCGATATAACAGTACTCTTTCTAATCAGACATGCAAAGGAACACAAAACCCTAATGGGTATTTTACCTTGAGTGAAGAAGTTGTTCATGGCATTGAATCACATTTTCCCCAAGGGCAGCCTTAACAATGGAATTCCAAAATAACTCATGTCTTGTGAACTACAGGACAAATCAATTCCATGTAAGATTTTCCTAGTTTCGCCGAGTCAAATGGTTTTTGTATCTACATCAACAATCGGTAAATAGTTGCAGGGCAATCCGCAGACTATAATATAACAAGGACTTAAGAAACGAGCCCCCATTTCCAGCCGTCTCAAATAACAAATACAACTCTGCTTTTACAGCCGAAAGAAGTGCAAACATCAAAAGGGTTTAAAATGCAGTTCTGGTGTGATTGTTAAGGACTTTGGCCCTACTGAGAGACTGAGAATGTCCACACCATCATGGATGTATCATTCACCGGGAAGTCTTAAATAAATAAACTAAAATAAATAAATAAATAAATACCTCAACAAATATTACCTCAAAGAATTATTAATTCATGAACAAAATGTAATAGCATCTTGTATCATTGCAGCAAGTGCAGCAATTCTCAAGCAATAAACAGGGAGTCTTTTTGTTATTATAAAATTTTCATAAGGTGGCTAATCCAAGACAAGCTCTGTGAACTGTATTAAATTCATTGTACTTAATCCAGGTAATGGTAAAGCCATGAGATGAATTGAAACAAATATTTCCAACTCGGCTAATAGCGGAGACAAGTTTGTTCGACAAGACACTTAATCGGGAAAATGATGTCGTTGCATTCCCTTCCGTGGAGTGAAAGCTCAACATTGTGAGGCCCAATTGCTCTACTTATTTAAGTGAGAGGGGCCTGATTGTAAGACAAGAGAGTGTGCTCATTTTGTGAGAAATATAGCAGAAAAGAGAGAGAAGAGGAAAAGAAAAGCTTTTGCGATTTTCGCATCCAATTTGTGGATCAAGGTTTTTCGATTACAATCGCAGATTCAAGGTTCACCGCTGGATCTGGGCTGATTTTGACAGCAGTTCTAAAATGTATACTTATTCGCATTTGATCGTCAATAATATTATCTCGAAAGGTGGGAGATATGCTTCATTTTTATATCTCCGCGCCTTCTTTTTCTTCTTATTTTGCATCGAAGTATCATGTTTGATTCTAGATTGTTGGCCATAGCACATTTTTTGGTGCACTTATCAAACTCTCAGACTCTATCGATCACAGACATTATCCTGACTTAATTCCGTGGTTTTACCCCGATTTTAAGGGGTTTTCCACGTTAAACAAAATTGTGTCTCTTGTGTGCTATCGATTGCTAAGGCTTATATTTTTATCACTCTCCTTACAAGTTCTCGTAAGTAAAGGAATTTAATTGTGCTACTCTTGCCTGTTATTCGCCTTGTTATCAAGGGTCGCTCTGCTTCCTATCGCAGTGGTATCGTGAGCCAAGTTGTTAGTGGCTGCTTTCTACTTGCTTGAAAGATGGAGGCACATATGAAATGTATCTTGAAACGGAGCAAACTATCACTATTGGAAGGCAAGACGAAGTGACTTGCTATTTGTGAAGAATATGCATATTCCCGTCTGCGCACGTGTCGGTCCATGTCCGATGAAGAGTGGGGTTTTGAGCATGAGCTTGTATGCGCTTATCAAAGACTTTGTAGATGAACCCATTTATAATCTGGCTGCTCATGAGACACATGCAAGAACCATGTGGCAAACACTCGAGTCCTCAGATGCTTCTTAAATCGTGGAGCAACAAACAGATTTGTCAAGAATCTTGTCAATTGAAGTACAAGGATGGAACCCCATTTACCGAGCACTTGAGTGAATTTCAAGGGGCGTTAGATCGCTTGTCACCGCAGTATCAAGTTTGATGATGATGTGTTGGGACTATTTCTATTAATAACTCTACCTGATCTGAGACATTTCGAAGCTTCCATGATTAGTGCTGCCTCTAATGGTATCATGTTTCCCTTGCAAATGGCAAAGACCAAAGGCTCTTAAGAAGAGATGTAAAGAGCGTACAATCATGGGTAAATACACGTACTTACCATTCGCAGGTTTGCCATCAAAGAGTGATAGCTTCAAAAGGAGTTGAAAGGTGAGACAAGCGTGAGCAAGTCCAGATCCTAAGATAAAGAATATTGAAAGGCCATTATTATTACAAAATAAAAGGTACATCCAAAGGAACTCCGTTTTCTATGGAAGAAAGAGTAAAGAGACAAAAGGGCAAGGTAAAGAGAAGGATCATGATGATCGATTGTGTTATTTACCGCTACTGATGATCTCTGCTTATACCTCCATGACCCTAATTCAATTTAATTCTCAGATCCGATGAGAGGCCGTGGTTAATTGATAAGGGTGCTACACTGCATGTTACACCTGTGAAGGAGTTCTTCACATCTTACACCTGCATTTGAGTTTTGAAGATGGTAAATGATACAGGTCCAAGGTTATCGTTGGTGATGTCTCGGTCGCAACCAACATGGAATGTACAGCTGCTACTAAGAGGACAAACACGCCCATGTCCATTTAATTTGATCGTACTCGATGATGCCGGGTTATGATAACCACTTTAGTTCCGAAAGTGGAAACTCACAAAAGGTAACTTAGTTAGGCAAAAGAGTTAAGAGTTCAAAGTCAGATTGGACAAAAAAGTCAGTCAAGTAGTGACAGTGGTGAATAAGTAGCGGATATAGAGGTTTTCGTGGCACCGAAGACTTAGTCATATCGTTGAGAAGGGTTGGAATTGTTTACAAAGAAGGACATGCTTCCGGGTTTGAAGAGTGTGATCGTGGAGAAATGTTCAATGGTATGATTGGTAAGCAAACTGCAGTATCCTTCAAGAAGCATCTCTCGAGAAAATCCGACTATTAATTGGTGCATTCAGATGCTCATGGCCCTTCAAGGTGAAATCCTTTAGTGTTGGTGCACTTTATTTTGTTACATTTATTGATGATTTATTCCCAGAAAACTTTAAGTCTATGCTTTGAAGTCAAAAGACTGGCGGTTGGAAAAGTTCAAAGAGCTCTTGCTGCCTCGCCTGAGAGGCAAGGCTTCGGCAAGAGTCGAAATGCATCCGCACCGACAATGGTGGTGAGTATTTGGTGGACCTTGACATTCATCGTAGTTAGCATGGCATTGCACATGAGAAGACTCTCCTAAAAACTCCTCAGCTGAATGGTTTGCGCAGAGGATGAATGTGACATCGATTGAGAGAGTGAGGTGTATGCTCAAGCCAAGTTACCAAGCACCCTGGTGAGGTAATCAGATACAAGGTACGTGATCAATCTTAAATTCCGCTGCTTTGAATAGTGAGGTGCCAAACAAAATTTGGTTTGGCAAGAACGTGAATATGATCACTTATGGTTTTGGGCCGTAAGAGTTTTGTGCATGTTCCAAAGGATGAAAGATCCAAGTCGATGCAAAGTCAAGGCAATGCATATTCATCGCTGCTATGAGGATGAATTTGCTTAAGGTGTTCTATGATCCATTGGAAGAAGCTGCTGTGGTCGTGATGTGAAATTCATGGAAGATCAAACCATTGAAGACATTGATAAGATGGAGAAGTCTACACCTAAGGAAGATGCAATGGTGTGGCTGGATTTTGAACCTATTCCAACCGCCTATTCGGGACCTCAACACCGATGCTCGTAATGATGTCAGACTCGTTGAAATGATGAAGTAGATGTTCCCGTTGATGATGATGAAGAGGAGCACACATGTCACAAGATGAAAATCTGAGGATGTTAACACAACCACCAAGTTCAACTTCAGAGGTCCACTGTGGAGAGACAACCTTCAAGAGGTATTCTCCGATAGAGTATGTGATTCTAATGTATTTGACAGTTAACCCGAGTGCGCTTTGCTGTGAGGCCATGAGAGTGAAGAAAGAAAAGTGGTCAGATGCAATGAAGGATGGAGAAATCTTTGCATGATAATCACACTTTGATTTAGTGAAGTTACCTGCAGCTGCAAGAGGGCCTTGATAATGTGGATCTATAGAGTGAAGTGCATGAGAATAATTATGTCTCCGAGGTATAAAGCCGTATTAGCTGAAGGGCTTTTAGTCAAAGGAAGGGTGTTGATTTTAATGAGATTTTCCTGTAAAATGTCATCCATTAGAATCAAGCCGAAGCTCAGTCATGCATTGATTTGAGGTAGAGGTAAATGGATGTGAAAACCGCTTTTCTTCATGGTGATTCGGGAAGAAGAGATTTATATGAAGCAACTTGACGGGTTTCATGTCAAGGGAAGGAAGATTAGCGTGTGTAGCTGTGAAAAGAGCCTATACGGCTCAAGCAAGCCCAAGCAGGCAGGCAAGAAGTTTGAGTCTACATGTGTGAGCAAGGCTACATGAAGACTACTCGACCATTGCCTGGTCGAAAGTTTTCAATGATGACTTCCATTATCCCTGCTATTATACGTCACGACATGCTTATTGTCGGGAAAAATGTCGGCTGATCGACAGTGTTAAAGGAGCAACGGAAAGTCATTTTCCGTTAAGGACATGGAGTCGCTAAACAGATTCTTGTATAAGAATCATCCATGATGTAAGGAGAAAAAGTTATGGCTGTCACAAGAACACCACATTAAAGAGTAGTCAGCAGTAGATTCCATGGAAAGGCCAAGGTGGTGGGGCACCTCTCGGGGCTACTCATTTTGCCGAGTTCTAAACAAAGTCCATCAAATGAAGATGAGAATTATATATGCAAGGGTTCCTGCATCCGCTGGAAGTTTGATGGGATGGCCGGTGCCAAGACTGTATATAGTGGCCATGTCGTTGGTATGGTCAAGAGATTTTACTAAACCTGTGTGTAGAGTATCAGAATGTCAGAAATGGATTTCGAGGTATCTTCGAGGTAATCGTTAATACATGCTTTGTTTTGTGATGATAAGCCTACTGTGGTGGGATACTGCACTCGATATGGCTGAGACATTGATTCCGTGAAGTCCACTTCAAGTTATATGATTAAATTTTGCAGGAGTCTTGATCAAGTGTACCGTGTCGCAGAGGTGTATCTTGTTTACTACGAGGCAGAATTTATTACATTACTGAAGCATGCAAGGAGCTGCTATGGGTGAAGAAATTCCTGCGTGAGCTTGGTGCTGTTCAAGACAAATATCTACTATCGTGGATAGTTAGAGTGCTATTTATCTTGGTAAGAACTCAACCTTTCATTCAAGGTCTACACATCGACATGAGGTATCATCGATACGATGCTTGATGCTGTTGTTAGAGCTGGCTAAAATTCATATTGATGATAATGGTGCTGATATGATGACTAAGGCATTACCAAGAGGGAAGTTTGAAGTTTGTCGAGATCACGGCTTGGCTGGGCCATTCCACATAGTTGTGAGGGGAGGATTGCTGGCTCGGCCCCTTCCTATGTGGAGTAAAAGCCCAACATTGTGGAGGGCCCACTTGTCTCACTTATTTTCCATGGAGAGGGGGGTCAGATTAGGGCACAAGAGAGTGTGCTCATTTTGTGAGAAATATAGCAGCAAAAGAGAGAGAAGAGGAAAAGAAAAGCTTTGTGATTTTCGCACATCCACCAGGACTGTTTTTCAGATTACAACTGCAGATTCGTTTCACCTGATCGGGCTGATTTTTGGACAGCAGGTCTGGAAAACGTGATACTTCATTCCTGTACGGTTGACTGGCCAATACAATATCTCGAGCAGTGGAGACAAGTGCCTGTGTACTTATATTCATTGGGTCTTTTCTTTTTTCTTCTTATTTTGGGTATTGTGGCTATCATGCTTGATTCTAGATTGTTGGCTATAGCACATTTTTGGTGCACTATTGAAAACTCTCTCTTGTACTCTATCGATCATAGCGAATATTTCGACCGACGCACCATGGTTTTTACCCTTACTTTAAGGGGTTTTCCAATGCTAAACAAATTCGCGTCTCATAAGGCTATTGATTTGCTTTTGCGCTATATTTTATTGGTCCTCCTCATAAGTTCTTGCAAGTAAAGGGGAATTTAATTCAGCTACCTTTTGCTCCTGTTATTCAGTCTACACGCGTCACTTTCGCTTTTCCCCTATCAAATGATAAGGCTCTTTGATGAATCTGAAAAAAACATTTCAATTGGAGCTAGAGTTATAACACCTAGTTCCATTCCATAGCCAAACAAGGAGATTCATATATATTCCATGAGAAATCAGGCTAGATAAAAAAAATAAGAGGAAAATGAAAATACTTTGAAGTTCCCATAGGAGAGGTGTGATGATGCAACAAAAATTAACCAAACACCAAAAAGGTAGATCAAGCTTTCTTCTAGTTCCATGACAAAGAAGAACATGGGAAACAAATTCTGATTTTTTTAACAAAAACTGTTTCGCTCCTATTGACTACATACCAGCAGTTGAACCATCGAATTTCTTCTCTAGAGAATTTAATGCACAATGTCAACAAAGAACCTTTATAATGTAATGCAAATCTCATATCACATCTAAGACATCCAAAAGATTACGAAGCAAAAAGGAAAAACAAACCAACCTCAATAGCTACTTAGTTTTTGTCAAACAAATTTATTTAAAAAAGGTACAAAGTCTCAATCCAACAAATTGCATAATCTGGACCTGACTACTTGTTCCCTGGATGAGGAAGAATGGGAACTTTAAATGCTATGGAGTTTATAATTTCAGACTCTATCCATTATCGGGACATAAAATTCCGATTCTCGCTATCAACATAAAAATAGAAATAACTTTTCTAGAATGCTGATTGTTTTAAAACATAAATTAGGGAAAGAAAAACTATGGGAATGCTGATTGTATTAAAACAAGTGCTAAATGTGGCTTAGACACAAACCACTAACCAAACCAAAAATATACCCAGGAAATCATGATAACAACTTTCACTTGCACCATTTCTTTGTGAATGCTCTTTAACAATATAAGGTTATTAAGGAACATGTTAGTAATTTCCCCAATGTATAGTGCAGACACTATATAACAGCATGCACCCGATCAATTGCAGCCTACTACATCTTCAACAAAACCTCTGTGGAGAAAAGAGAGAATCCTCAATTATTATATTCACTTAAAAAGACTTGCCCTTACATTACATATTGGACTTTATATATATACACACACCATGAGACTCCACAATACAAGAAGAAAATGGAATGTAAGACTATACAATATTCACATCTCCTCGTTCCGACCATTATACGCTATACGCACTGCTCGTTACAAATGTATTTAATTTAAGACCTTTTTTGAGAAATTTAGTAAAGATGTCTACTAGTTGATAATTTGAATTGACAAACTAGTAACCATACATCCTCGATGCGATCTTCTTTAATAAGGATAAATAACTTCTCAATGTACTGGGTCCTTTCATGGAAGACTCTGGGATTACGCAATATGCAAAAAGCCCGTTATCATAAATGGAGCTTCATAACTGCTCATCATTTCCAAATCTCAACTCTCGAGTATGCCTTAATCATATGAGTTCAAATGTTGCTGTGACCATAGCTCGACATTTCCTAGCTTCAACGCTAGATCTAGCCACTATGTTGTTTCTTACTTTTCAGATATTAGGCTACCACTAATGAAAACACAGACTCGGCTTAATCGTCTATCTGTGGTGAGCTAAATTTTAACTGCATCTACGTGAACTAATACCTGGGTATGACTCTATAATTGTACAACACACCTTGGCTCGGTGTACTTTGATATATCGAAGAATGCGGATTACAAAGATCCTAATAGCTATCATATAGGATCAGAATTGACTAACAACACTTATAGGAAAGGAAATGCTCATCGAGAATGGTGAAGTAGTTCGCTTTTGCCCACGAAGTCATCGACATTCCCAGATCTCCTAAAGACTTCATTCCTGCAGATAGCCGATATTGCGGATCCATAGTGAGTTGTCGACGGCTTAATACTAACATACCGTTTCTTCCAAGACGTCTAAAGATAATTAGTAGACAGACTGATTAATCACCGATCGAGCTATCTCACTCTAAAGTAATACAAATTAATAAAATAATATGTAAAAATGATATAAAAGATTGCAAAATCAGTAAAAATCAATTTTATGTCAAACTAAATTAACGCTCAATAGACAGAAAAGGCGCGGAGGTACAAAACATAAAATTTGGCTTCAAAATACCCCATAAAATCCCAAAATATAAAAGCACAATAACCAGAACCGATCTATTCAACAAATAAATAAACTCCTGTTTTATGCATATAAATATAAATATATATATATATATATATATATACACTACTATTTAGCTAACATCCTAATAAAATGCAGTTGTTCATGAGTATCAAAACGAGGATTTCCATGAAAATCCGAAACCTATTGTTGTCATTATCAATCAATAAAAATATTATTTTTTTCTTTGATTGATGTTATAAAAATTGGTGAACCAAAAAGCAAAACAAAAATTAAAAAGTAAAAAGAGAATTCTTTAGTACTGTGGAAACAAAGTGGCGGCCATGGAAAAAAAAAAATGCCGCAACCAAAAACAAAACAAAAATTTAAAAAAAAAAAAAGAGAATTCTTTACTACTGAGGAAACAAAGTGGCGGCCATGGAAAAAAAAAAATGCCGCCATTAATGTCTTTCGTTTTTTTCAAAAGCCAAATGTAACGTTGAGTTATAGAAAAATGTGTTAACAAATTGATTTTTCAAGGTTTTATTAGTCTACAAAATCGTAGATCCACTTACAAGTTGGACTTCCTAGACATTTTAGTAGTTTCCTTGTTTCTTAAACATCGACCCATTATCTCAGTCCAAATTGAAAATGCTTGCAAACTTGCAATGATACACAAATAGGACCAGAAATCGGAATCTGCCTTGAGACAAAACCTGGGAATGACAAAAGAAGAAGGAGAAACATAGACACTATATTAAAAAAAACGAATAAAACCTAGGAAAAATTAAAAACTGACAGTTTAATACTAATTCAAGTTATCTGGATACCAATTACAGAAATATTGTGTAAAATTATATATTTATTGATCTAAAAATAATTCATATTAACAATTAAAAGATTTAATAAATATATTATAAAAATCATAACTTTATTTAAATAATGTAAGATATCAATCGTGAATGTATAATAAATGTAACTAATTATCAATCGTTATTTATCTCTAAAAGAAATCTATGTTTATTACGATCAAAAAGAAAGATGATAGTGATCAAGCACTTCGATATGTCCTTCTTCCCGAGTGTGTTCTAGAAAACCTTATAAAATTTACTTAATTTATTTATTTTTTATATATATAGAACATAATGTAATTAATCTGTTTTACCAACGAAGCTTACCAAAAGAAATGTAGTTAAAATATAACTATAGGTCTGTAGCTAGTTAATATTAAAACATTTTATAAATGACTCATAATTAACATATACAATTATATAATTAAAATTATAATATAATTATGTTTAGTCTATAATTAATAAATTAATCTAACATATTACGGCACACGAAGCCGAACCCCAGTCAGCTCCCTTGCTCCCTATCTGAGGCATCCACGTTGCACTTTAGATTGCCCAACTATGGAGGTTCCCAACTTTCACTGACTGATATCATTGTTGGGGGCTGGTTCGCCTATAGATTTTGTGATCTTCCAGTCAGATAGGTACCATTGCTTCACTGTGTATAGGCCCCATATCCTTCACCGACTGCCAACAACTTGAGATGGATACAAACTGAGGGGAATTTGCTTTATCAAAGGTTCTGTCTCCCAAAATATCCTCCTCCCAACTAATCCCAGAAATTGAATTCAGGGAGTCCACCGTAACCTCTCTTAACCCCACTGCCTGAGGAGACTCCACCCTCAGATTTCTCGTGTCCGGAAGCCATGGGTCTGACCAAATATTTACTTAAGACCCCAGTTTATTCTCCAGATTGCCCATCTTGGATTACAACCTGTGTGAGCATAAATGCTTCTCCAAATGAAACTTGGATTTAGCCTGCTTGGTTACTTAGAAAGATAGAACTAGGGGAAAATACCTTTGTTATAGTTTGGCCACCTTTTCAAAGAACTGGGTTTGAGAGCAATGCCATCCTGTTTCGGAATTAGAGATAGGTTAAAATTATAAAGCTTCCGGAAGCCAATTCCGCAAAACTCTTAGAGATGCACAATCTGTCCCAAGAGGCCTAACAAATGCCACTTTTGAAAACCCGATTCCTACCCCACCAGAACGAGTTCATCAAGGTCTCAAGCTCTGCATAGAAAGAAACTGGGATCAAGAAAACACTCATCATATAGGTGGGGATGGCTTGCATAATTGTTTTTAGAAGGATCTCCTTACCTGCTTTGGACAGAAATCTATTGTTCCAAGTTTGAGCCTACATTATGCATCTCTTTCTTTATTATAGGCAAAGTGGCTTCCCTTATTTTCTGTCCTCCAATCAGGACGGCAACTCCTGAGATATATGCTAGTATGGGTCTTCTGTGTACAGCTTGAACCTCACTGATTACTCCTTAACTCATCCAAGACATTAGCACTGGAAAGAGACTGAAGACTTCTCAAAGTTGACTCTTTGAATGAATGTTTCTTCATACTGTAGCAAGAAAAATTTTCACCCTGAGACATTCTGGGGATTGGCTCTGAAGAAATATATAGTTGTCAATAGCGAAGAAAAGATGTGAGACTTCCGAGCACCGCGTGCTACCTTACACCAATGTATAAGCTCGTGTCCTCTAGGCACTAAGAGAGTTGATAGACCTACTTCTGCACATAAATAAATAAATGACAGGCGGAGGGTCCTCTCACCTAAGCGCCCTTTCGTTGAATCGGGGCCAAGTCTTCCCTCACTGTGAAGAAATATAATAGCTGACTGAAGGACATGGCCATAATCCTTCTCACCCAAAGCTGATGAAACCCTGTGACTAGTCATCATATCGCCTGCAGTTATTCCACCCCTATCAAATCTTCGACACACCTTGGCGCCATTGAGCCATATTTTCCGTCTCTTCTCTTCAGATAATAATTTAAGTTCTGTGTTCCATCATTATATTATCTGTAATCAATTTGTCGGGGACAAAGGCACTCTGGGATCAGATATAAAGGGAAGCGGGTGAACCACCTTTATTATTCATTATGTAGGACACGGAATTTCTTAACAACCTGGGACACATTAAGAGAACATAAACAAATATTAATTGGAGAAAACTCAGAATTACATACCTTTGGAATCCACGATCTCTTTCTTCGTTGACGCTGAATCGATGAAGAATCCAAAGGAGAACTTGATCCCAAGATCTCAAGATCTTCTCCACTCGAATTCTTTCAAACCTGGGCTTATGAGATCACTTTCCTCGAAAACCTTAGAGAGAATTAAAATGCATGTGATGTAAATGTATTCTTAAATGGTTTGAGGACTGAGCTCTTAATAGAGTTCCACCACTGCCCTCCTATAATCGGCCTGGGTTGAACTCAAACCCACACACTAGCTACCCATAATTTATTACAGGCTCAAATAACTCCTACTTAATTAGACCAAGAATTAATTCCGCCTTTAATTCCAATTAATGAAGCCCACTTAATGAAAACCTTACATTCTCCCACTCTGGCTATATTAATTGAAACAAACTGTATGCCAAGACCTTTATATTGGTCTAGAGATTTATTCTTATTAGTCAACTTCATCCCATAAAGTCTCTAACAATCGAATCACGGCGTAATTGTATGTACCACGAACCCCTTCATACATGTTTGGCCAACTTTATCGATATGCATTCAATACAGAGTGGTTTAAATGACAATACCTCATAACGAGCGATACTTCACGTTGCTATCCATTTTGTTACCCAAATTTCTCCTATGTCACAAACCTAGTGTGTCACCAGAATATCCATTATGTATTCCAACGAACTCTGGTATATTTGTTACTGAGTAGGTAACTTTACTTAATGTGTAACAATATGCTTCGAGGCCAATGCCGCAAGAATGCCCAGCCTTATTCCAAGGTTTACACGATGCCTGATATTTATGTAACAATTATATGTAATTAACTCGATAAACCTTACATTCACAAATACCTTATCACAAAGAGTCGATACAAATTCAATTATTACAAAATGTAATGTAATCGAATTGAACCTTATTAGAGCAACTTAAAACTTAATAAATTCCCACTAATTCATAAAAGATCCCATGATACTCCTAAAGTTCTTACGTTAACGACATGCCTGCCTGCTGGCCACAAGGGCGAAGGCCTTTAGTTAGCTTGATCTCGCAATCATATCATCCGGGCTGATATTATACCCACCGCAACACCGCTTTCAACTTTTCCCTATGGTCAGGTATTTGACCTCCATGTGTTTGCACTCGAGACCTCTCGCTGTTGTTAATAAACAACATCGCAGTTATCACACAATATTAAATTGTATGGGCCCCATCCACAAAATCAAACACTCTGCTAACTCCTTAATAAGGTTTCGAGCTAAATCTTCGCTGAGTAGTTGTCAAAAGCATGCTAAACTCCGTCGCATGGTGTAGGATGCAATTAATTTCGTTTCTCACTTTTCCACATGATACGCACTCCGCTAACTTAAAGATATAACCGCTTGTTGACTCTTTCACCTCGACACCAAAGAAGTCTCAATCAATACCCAACTAAATTGAACTCAACATGTTCAGGAATCAACATATAGTTCATTCCTTTAAGTACCTCATAACCTTCTCGCTGGGCAAAGAACTCCAATGATCATGTCCCGGTTTGATTGATATCCCGCCTAGAAGTCCCGCTTGCAAAGGTATCGCCTAGTGCATACTGAAAGCACATAATAATTCCCAAGTGCACTAAAGATAAGGTATATTCTCATTCGGGCTTTCATATCCGAATGAGGACATTGTGGGATAGACTCAACTTATCACCTTTACGTACAGGAGTTAAATTCCCGGTTTATATAGTTGCATGTTGAATCTTTCTAAAACACGATCAACATATGCCCTCTCGTGAGATAAACCTAATAAATCGCAAGAACGATCCCTATGAATCTCAATGCCTGACAAAAGACGCTCACCAAGGTCCTTCTATATCAAAGTTATTTGACAACATCCGCTTGTCTCATGCAAGAAACTGTCACTTCGCAGCAGGATATCACCCACATAGAGTATTAGGAAAAATGAATTTCTCCCATCGACCAGAAGATATACATTGATCTACTTTGTTCTCAACAAACCATATGAAGCAACAACACTCATGAACTTTAGCATTCATCGTTTCGTAGTTCGCTGAGACTATAAAGAAGACTTTTTCCACATACAAGTTTACCCGAATCATTTGGCTAAAACCTTCAAAGTCAGATCATATGTATTTCTCTATTAAGGTTCCATCGAGAAAGGCGCTTTTAACATCCATCCGGTGCACTCCATATCGAAATGAGCAACTAATGCCAAGGATCACCCCGAAGAATCTTAGAAGTTGAGACCTGAGAAAAGGTTGCTTCCATACTACTCCTTCTCTCTCGAGTGAAACCTTTCGCTACTGGGCCTGGGCTTTTAAACTTCTTAATCTTTCCTTTATGGTCCTTTTATCTTATACACCCATTATAGCCAATGGGTCTATGACCTCTCGCAATCCAATAAGTTCCCAAACTGCTTATGCCTCATAGATTGAATTTCATCTCATTGCATCCAACCACGCTCGATCGAGGACAAGAAACAGCTTCATAAGTTATCGATCACTACGTAATCGATATCGTAGTCTCGCTTCCTCCTATATAGACTAAATAGTCCCCAAGTGGTATGAGCTGATCGCCTTCTCAGTGGATCTCCCACCGGGAGTAGTAATAGCCACATCCCGCACCCGAGAGCCTTGATGAACTTCATTAGAGCTGCCTCAACAATGTGATCCCTTAGTCTCAACAGTGTTCAAAACAAGGTGTTGGAGTTTCCACAATTATCTCAGGGATGGGAGGAGATATAGATACCACATTACCATCGTACTATCTTCCCTCAATAGTTCCGTGAGCAAATTTTACCTCTTCTACTACACGTAAACTCCAAAACTTGTACCGCTCAGGATTCCAATTTTGCGGCTCCATCGGGACACATGTAACCGATATCCTCGAATGTTCCGGTAAGATACAAACAACACCCAGTAGTTCCTGGAGTCCAACTTATACTTAATGTTGGATTATATAACTTTATCATAGACATCCTTAAACCTTAAGATGGTTTAAGCTAGGTTGCCTGGCTCCATAACCTGGGGTGCCGAGCATTGAACAATTTTTCGTAGGTACACCCATCTAAAATGTACAAAGTCGTTTTCAAAGCTTCACCCATAGAAAACCCGGTAAATTTGTCCTACTTCATCATACTCTTACTTAGCCCCATAAGAGTACGATTGCGCCTTTCGGCCATACTCATTTTACTGGGACTTTGTGCATAAGAACCTGTGCCACTATCCCGCAGTCCCCAAGCATTCGCTAACGGTCTTGAGCCGCCCAAAGATCGCCATGCCGCTATAATACTCTCCACCTCGGCTCATCCGCACAACCTTATGACTTTTCTCCCAACTGCTTCTCGACTCCTCATCCTCGAAAAAAATCTTGAATCTTCAAGAGACTCCTGACTTTCTTTAATCAAGGCCAGTCAACTATATCGAGAATAGTCATCAATAAATGTGATGAAATAAAAACTTCTACACAAGGTTGCCACATAAGGTCCACTTATATCAGTGTGAATGACTTCCAACAAGTCGAACTACTGACTGCAGTTTTCTTTCTTATCTTGGTCATTTTACCCCATATTAAGCCTACTTATATCTCAAGTCATTTTTAAGAGCAAAGGTGATATTAGTCTTTGACAGCCTCTACTCTATCCCGAGATAAGTGGCCAAGTCGCTTATGCCATAAATTGCATGCCACTCCATCCCTAGGCAAGGTCTCCTTTAGAAATGTTCTTTTCAAATTCGCATAAGCTACTGTGATATGTCATCGAGATAAACTTAACTCGTATAATCCGTTGGACATATGACAAAGATTCAACCTTATTTGGAATTTAAGTAAATATTGAAATAATATTGTTCCACTCCAAAAGAATAACTGTACACAGAATCCAAACATGATGGGTTTGAAACTAAATTCCTTCTAAAAGAAGGTACATAAAATGTGTTCTAACATCATCTTAAAACTGGGACCCAAAACTAAGATTACATTCCTTACCAACATGACTCACTTCTCGTTATTTCCCACGCTGAGCTTTGATTCATCCTGCTCGCTTCCTCCATGATGAATCGTATGGTAATGCAATATGCATTACATCTAATTATCAAGCCACTAAGAACTGATGATGTGAAAGCCGTATGGTTGATTCACAAACAAGTATTAAAGAATCATTACCGTGAAGCTCCACGCTGACATCCAAGCTTTTGAATTTTGCATTAGCTCTTCATGCGACCTTTCTTCTTACAAAAGAAGTGTACGATCACCAACCTTTTCTAAGAATTGTCTCTTTGGACTCCATATCACGATTGACTCAGAGTTTCATGAGCACCCTTACATGAGTTCGACTGAACTTCTTTATTCTTCCTCTTATTGGGACTCATATGAAGATATAAGGCCATATGCTCTTTATCCTTCTTAGTTTCTCTCTTCCTCTCGCCACCACCTCATATCAAGTCATTTATCGACCAAGTTTCATCTGGAATTGTAGTTTGTCTTTATAATCCCAAAATCGTGGAAGGGTGTTCGGTTTGATGCACAATGCAAGCACGTGAATGGTAACATTAAGAGCCTGAGCTTCGGCCTTTTAGTTCATCATCCCGAGACATAATCTCTAACCCCACCGGCATTCATCATATTTCATGTTGAAGAGCTTTTGAAGAAGTGTTCCAACCTCGCACGGCTGAAACTCGATTTCTCAAATTTATGGTCATCATCTCCTTTAGCAAGAGATAACATCAAGTAACCACTTTTCAAGTGTTCTAGATGCATTTCTTCATTGTCAACAAGAAATCCTATCAAGCCCCTCTCCGTAAAAGATAGTCCTCTGCTTTCTCAAATTCAAGATTAGAGGCCGTATTATCCAGCCGGCTTCATCCACGTCGCCATGTGAACATCCGCTACCCATTCCAAATTGAAAATCCTCTTCCATTTCTCAAATTCAATCCAAGAAGGATCCCAATTGAAACGGAAATTACCGTCATTTAAAAATTGACTTTGGAATAAACAAAACAATACAATCAGCATCATGTGAATACTCATAGAGAATTACATATACATCATCACATAATCACCTTTGGGTTAAAATATGACATGCAAGCCAGAAGACTCTCCATATGACGCCATGAGAACATATTCTAATCCTTCGTGGAAATTGCACCTTCTGGGGTGTATGAACCACTAAGATCAGTCATTTCATCAGACATCATGTATCCCTCCACGAACTAACACAAGATCACCTCCTTTGGGAGTATGACCATGCATTAAAACAGGAGACATCCCACCACAATATGAGATTGATATTTCTCAAACCCAATCAAGGTGCTACCTCAGCGCCATGTTCTCAATTGAATTCTTAAAATCACTCATACCAAGGATATAAACTTTATGTACCACATTCAATATATATATGTTAGTGCCAATTATATTGTTCAATCATTCACACAGTCAACGAATTTAGTCTCTACATAGTCCTTATGGCCGTGATATGCATGTTAGCCAATTTCATGTATTTCCAAACTATAGAGAAATACCATAAATACGTGAAAATACCCTAATGTCTAGGTGTACTTAGGGTTCTATACATATTTTCATATCTGTAAAAGCTTCAAACATGCAAAGTCTATACACTACATTGTAGAGAAATTGATACGACCATAGGTACTAAAATTGCCCGTAATAACTGATCTACCACGCGCCACCGGTTCGGCGCGGAAGCGCGGCGCCGCTGCGGCAACAGGTTCGGTCAGGTTGACCGGCCTGCCGACCATGGATCGTCGGGCTCGACCGGCTGACCAGCGATCATGGATCGTCGCAATCACTCATTGACCGCCTGTTTCACCACGACCGTGACCGTTGGATCGGCCTGCCCGACCGGCCCGGTCAATATCCGCCTACGGTCGGTCACGGTCACGTCGACGCCATCCGCCACGCCATCGACGCCACATCGCCACGCCATCGCCATCGCCATCGCTTCACGCTGTCCACTAACCGAATCGTCAACAAACGGATCGGCAGATCCGGTCATCCGCCTACGCCGATCGGGCCGCGCCGACGCCATCAATGACGCCAATAATTCGCTGGGAACAAAGCCGCGAGTGTGCCGCACGCCGCCGCCGCTCTAACGCTGTGCGGCGCTGCGGGCGGCTGCGTGAGGCGGTCCGGGCCCGGCCACTCCGGCGACTCCGCCACCCACCGATGTGATCGCCTCGCTGTGTAGATTCCAAATATGCAAAATATTTAATTTCGATTTATCGAAACTCCGAAAAATGGACGTAATGTCCGTTTTCATAAAACCCAAAAATTCTTCTCCAAATCCGCATAGTTTCTGAGTTCCCAATCCATGGTTGGCTCGATACCAACCGGTAGGATACCGAATTCTAACAACCTAGATCACCATGGTAAACATAAACAAATATTAATGGAGAAAATCAGAATTACATACCTTGGAATCCATGGACTTTCTTGTTGATGCGAATCGATGAAGAACCCGCAAAGAGAACTGATCTCAAGATCTCAAGATCTTCCTAAACGACTTCAAACTCCGGCTTTATGAGATTGCCGATCACTTTCTCGAAACCTTAGGAGAGAATGCTGTACGCATGTGATGTAAAATGTATTCTTGGTTTGGGGGAGCGGACTCGAGCTTTCTTAAATAGAGTTCCACCACTGCCCTCTCATAACTGCCTGGCCGAACTCAAACCCACACACCAGCTACCCATATAATTTATTAAGGAAGCCCAATAACCTCACTTAATTAGACCAAGAATTATCCAGTTTTAATTCCAATTAATGAAGCCCACTTAATGAAAAACCTTACATATTAGTCAGACCTTTTGCTATAATTTTATACACTACATTGTAATAAGGATATAGCCTCGAGATCCGAAACTTTATGTCTTCAACTTCTTCCGATTTGCAATTGTGGTAGTTCATTCCCCAGATTGATAATCATTAATGCAACTCAAGCAAGCTCTTGTAACATCCTCACCCACAACATCCCAAAGAGGGCTTCGAAGAGTCGCGCATTCATTCCATCCTATCCGGGACTTATCGAATGCATGGAAAAGATAGCTTCTCTTACCTTCAAATAAAAGGCCCCAGAGGAATCTGGGCTCTACTTTTAGTTTTCATTGACTTAGTTCAAGATCCGTTTCACCATTGCTTCCACAGCTTTTAGAAAATGTCCTTAAAGTAAATAATAATATGGTGTTGAACTCGATTCCATGTACACCATATACCGTCGCTGAAGTTTGACAATCTCGTTTCTTTCTTTTCCGTAGTGGCTAACCCAAGGGAAAATGAGTTTTCCTGTCCTCTCTCAAACGAGCCAGAATCGTTTGGGCTTGTTGCTCCAAATAGTGCTCCTATCGAAGTTAAGAGACGAACAAGCCCTCTCCGGGCTCCTTTTACTCCGGCTATCCCCACGGCGCTTCACGATGTTTAAGATCTCGGATCCGTTTCCGACATCTCGTGAGTTGGTTCCTGAACTTCTTCCTGCGGTCACACCCCCATGCTTCTAAGGACACCCCACCTTCTCAATTATTGTAGGGTTTTGGGCTCCCTTCCTATGTGGAGTAAAAGCCCAAATTGTGAGGACCCACTTGTCTCACTTATTTAAATGGAGATGTGTCTTCGACAGGGTAAAGTGACAAAGCCATTCTGCAGAAATATAGCAAAAGAAAAAGAGAGAGAGAGAGGAGGAGAAGAAAACCTTGTGATTTTCGCAGACATCCACCGTGATAGTTTTTAGATTGGCGAACCGCAGATTCTGCTCACCGTTGGATCAAAGGATTTTTCGACAAGAGGGTTCAAAAACGTGATACTTCATTCCTCGTACCTACTGAATCGGGCCGACACGATATCTGAGTAGGGAGATAAGTAATTCGCACTTTATGTTATGCTTTTTGGTTTCTCTGCTTCTTCATTTCCCATCGAAGTATTTGGCGTTTAATTCGATCGGGCCGCTATAAGATGTTGTGCACTTATCGGAAACTCCTCGTCCCATCGATCATAGTGGAGCCATTTCTGGTCCGACGACCCAGTGGTTTTACCCCACTTATGGGTTTTCCACGCTAAAATCAAACTGTGTATCCTCGCGGGTGCCATTACTGCTTTTGCTCTATACTCCTTATCACATCCTCATGTCTTGTAAGTAAAGGGGAATTTAATCATACCTTTCTCGGGCTTCTCAAGTATTTAGTTTGTTATTGTGTTGGCTCCCCTTATTAGGAGTGGTATGAGCCAAGTTGTTGGTTGCCGATACTTACTTGAAAGATGGAGTACATATAAATGGAAAATCTCTGAACGAGCAACCATCACTATCGAAGGGTAAGATGAAGGACTCGCTTATTCAGGAAGAATATGTATATTCCTCGTCTTCGCGCACGTAATGAGTCCATGTCCGATGAAGAGGCTTTGAGCATGAAACGCAAAAAGCGGTTTTATCATGCACTTGTAGATGAACCCATTTATAATCCATTGCCTATGAGACACATGCAAGAACTATGTAAACGCTGAAATAGCCACAATAAATCAAAAAGGAGCAAATAAATTGTACTTGCTGGGAAGAATCTTTGTTGAATTGAAGCACAAGGATGGAACTCCATTTATCGAGCACTCGAGTGAATTTCAAGGGTGCTCGATCACTGTCACCGTTGTGCATAAGTTTTGATGATGATGTGTTGGGACTATTTCTATTAATAACTCTACCCGATTCAGGAGACACTTTTGTGCCTGATTAATGTCGCCTTAACGGCATTGTTCCCAAATGGCAAAAGACCACGTCTTAATGAAGAGATGAGAAGGGAAGGCGCAAGGTACTTCTACTCATCTCGTAGGTGCTTGTTAATGAAAAGAAGGGGAGAAGCCAAAAGGAGTCAAAGGTGGTAGACAAGAGCAGGAGCAAGTCTAGATCTCATGAGTACTGGGAAAACATTATTGTCACAAAATAGGGCACATCCAAAGGAACTGGTTTCATGGAAGAAGGAGAGTAAAGACAAAAGGTAAGGTAAAGAGAAGGACCCATGACTGTGGATCAGGTGGGACTACCGCTACTGATGATCTCATATTCTCCATGACCCTAATTCACTTTAACTTTGTATCCGGCGAGGAGCATGTGGATAATTGATACAAATACACCGCATGTTACAAAACAGAAGGAGTTCTTCACATCTTACACCTAAAAGTGATTTTGGAGTTTTGAAGATGGGTAGCCCATGGCGCGTCCAAGGTTGGGGCGAGATTTCGTCGCAAACCAACAATGGAATACATGTTACTAAGAGGAGTCAAACATGCTCCAGATGTCCGCTTTAATTTGATCTCCCAAGTGTGTACTTGATGATGCTTTCTTTCAAGCATGATGTCCACTTTAGTTTCCCCAAGCGGAAACTCAAAAGGTAACTTAGTCAGGCAAAGGCAGGAGTTCAAAAAGTCAGATTGACAAAAGCTTTGATTGCTAGTGACAGCAGGAATGTTATAGATATAGAGGCTTGTATAACTTCACATTGAATATATGTTGAGAAGGCTGAATTGTTTGTGCAAAGAAGGATATGTCAATAAAGAATATAGATTTGGAGGAATGTTCTACTGCATGATTGGTGCTAAAAAGCAGAGTATCCTAAGAAGCATCCTCCTCGAGAAAATCAATTTACTCAATTGCGTATCTGCATGCTCAGGGCCCTTGAAGGTGAAACTTTGGTGGTGCACTTTATTTTGTTACATTTATTGATGATTATTCCAAGAACTGGGTTCATTTGAAGTCAAAAAGACCAAGTGTTGGAAAAGTTCAAAGAGTTCTACGCTCAGCTTGGAGGCAATTCAAAGCAGTTAAACACAACTCAGATCGATAATGGCAGGTGAGTATCGTGACCTTCAGATATCCATCGTAGCGCATGGCACGTACATGAGAAGACTCCTCCTAAAACCCCCTCACCCGAAATGGTCGAAGGTAGACATTGAACAGGCTGACATTGATTTAGAGAGCGAGGTGTACGCTCTCAAGCTAAGTTACCCAAGCACTTCGTGAGGCACCGCATACGCGCAGTACTTGATCAATCTTAGTCTCGTCGCTGCTTGAATAGTGAGGTGCCAAACAAAATCATGGTTTGGCAAGAAATGTGAAGTATGATCACTTAAGGGTTTTTGGCTGCAAGAGTTTTGTGCATGTTCCAAAGGATGAAAGATCCAAGTCGGGATGCAAGTCAAGGCAATGCATATTCATCGGGCTAAGGCCGAGGATGACCTGGTTGTGTGTCTGCATGATCCACTGGAGAAGATCAAACCATTGAAGACATTGATATGATGAGAAGTCTACACCCGGCGAAGATACCGGTGTGGTTGATTTTGAACTTGCTCACTCGCCATTCGTAATCTAAATAATGATGTTTAGAAATGGATGTCTGATCAACAAACCCGCATATGAAGTAGATGTTCCCGTTGGGATGATGATGAAGAGGAGCATGACATGTCACATAGTAATCAGTAATGCAACAATCCACCTCAAGTTCAACTTAGGAGGTCCAACAGGGAGAGATAACCTTCTAGGAGGTATTCTCCTGATGAATATGTGATTCTAACAGATGATGAAGAACCCGGCGCGATGCAGGCCATGGAGAGTGAAGAAAAGAAAAGTGGTCGGATGCAATGAAAGACGAAAGATGAAATCCTACATGATAATCACACTTTTGATTTAGTGGTTGCCTAAAGGCAAGAGGCTTTGATAACAGTGGATTCATAGGGTGAAGCAATGAAAGCACACTCATGTCTCCGAGGAATAAAGCTAGATTAAGGCGAAGGGCTTTAGTTAAAGGAAGGGTGCTGATTTTAATGATTTTCTCATGTGGTAAAATGTCATCCATTAGGAATCATGAGTTCGGGTCATACTCTTGATTTGGAGGTAGAGCAAATGATGAAAACCGCTTTTCTTCATGGTGATTGGAAGAAGAGATCTATATATGAAGCAAACTCGATGAGTTTCATGTCAAGTGGTGCAGTTTACTATGTAGTAGACTCCTAGAAAGAGCCTATATGGCTCAAGCAGTCTGAGGCGCAAGTACAAGAAGTCTGTGCAAAAAAAAATCATATGTGTGAGCAAGGTTATTAGAAGACTACTCACCATCAGGTCTTGTCGAAAGCTTCTAATGATGACTTCATTATCTTGTTATTATATGTCATGATAGCGCTTATTGTCGGGAAAAATGCTCTGCATTGATAGGCAAAGGAGCAATTGAGAAAGTCATTTTCCATGAAGGACATGGGAGCTACTAAACGTATCTTCGTATAAGAACTATCTTACGTAAAGGAGAAAAAGTCAGGTCATTACAAGAACACTACATTAAAAGATGTCACAGATTCCACATAAAAGGCCAAGGTGGTAAGCACTCCTCTTGCTACTTCATTTTAAGTCGAGTTCTAAACAAAGTCCATCAAATGAAGATGAGAAATTATATATGCAATGTGTTCCAATATGATCTCAAGAAAGGGGAAGTTTGATGTATGCAATGGTCTACACAAGACTAGATATAGCACATGCCGCTGGTACTACAAGTAGATTGGTCAAACTCCGTGCAGAGCATTAACGTCAGAAATGGATTTTGAGGTATCTTCGAGGTAATTGCATTATGATGCTTTGTTTCAGTAGATGATAAGTCTACCGTGGTGGGAAGATACCCGTGATTCGTATATGGTTGGAGACATTTGATCCTGGTGAAGTCCACTTCTGGTTATATGATTAAATTGTTAGGGGAGCCTTGACTCGCGTACCAGTTGCGAGGTGTGTAGCTTTGTCTACCATGCAGGCGTAATCATTGCCATTATCAAGCATGCAAGGCTGCTATGGTGAAGAAATCTGTTATAGGAGCTTGGTGTTGTTCAAGATAAAGATCACTATTCAGGATAGTCGAGTGCTATTTATCTTGGTAAGAACTCAACCTTCATTCAAGGTCTAAGCATTGATCATGAGGTATCATTGAATGGACGCTTCGATGCTAAGTTGTCGGAGCCGGCTAAAATTCATACTCGATGATAATGGTGTTGATGGTGATGACTAAGGCATTACCACATGTTTTTGAAGTTTGTCAGGATCGTTGGTTTACAGCCATCCCACATAGTCAAGTGAGGGGATGGTTTGGGCTTGGGCCCCTCCTATGTGGAGTAAAAACCCAAATTGTGAGGGCCCATTTATCTCACTTATTTAAGTGGAGAGGTGTCAGATTAGGGTAAAGTGAATGTGCTCATTTCGTGAGAAACATAGTAGCAAAAAGAGAGAGAGAGGAGGAGAAGAAAAGCCTTTGTGATTTTCGTGACACCCATCAAAGGATCGTTTTTTCGTGACATAAATCGCAGATTCGCTCAATCAGTCGGGATCGAAAGCCGATTTTTGTTATGTCTGACAAACATGATACTTCATTCTGTACGGTTGATCAAGCGATACATATGTGAGAACGAGATAAGTGCTTCTCGCAGTTTACGCATGCTGGGTTTTTCTTTTTCTTCTTATTTCGCACCTAAGCATTGGTGTTTAATTCGATTGTTGGCTATAGTAATGCTTTTTGGTGCACTTATTGGAAACTTTCGTATACCTATTGATCATAGTTGAGCTATTTCTTTGGTCTGGACGACCCGTGGTTTTTACCCTTACTTTAAGGGGTTTTCCACGTTAAACAAATTGTGTCTCTTGTGTGTTATTGATTTTTGTTTTTACTCTAGGTTTTTACTCTGGCTTCTCCTCATAAGTTCTTGTGGGCAAGGGAATTTAATCAATACACTACCTTTTTTGCATGTTATTCAACTTGTTATTATTGTTATCGGTTTCCCTTATCAATTATGTCTTGTAGATCCCTTGTGATTGTTTGATTCCAACTTTGAGATATCAAAACTCTGCACTCCTTCTCACATATCCAAGCATTTTCAAAGCAAAATCTACACTTCCGGTGGACCACCCTATGACCGAAGCTAAGGATCAGTGCTGAGTGATCTGACGGAGGAGCATCTTCATTGATCACGGAGGCTTCCGGGAACATGCTATTCCATGCATCTGATGCTAACACCTTGTCCAACTTTTCTTCGATGCAGTTAGAAGTTCCACTTGACCGCTCCCAGGTAAATTGGTATCCTGACATTTCAACCTTTCTCAAGCCTCCATAATTCATTGCCTCCTGGAAACCATGAATTAGGTGATCCGAATGTTTCTGGCCCCCACGATTCTCCAACTGTGCTAGGAGGTCGTTAAAGTCCCTATGCAACACCACGGGAGATTGGAACGAGCTTTCAAACCTTTAAGCATCTGCCACAAGGCTTTGCGCCTATGTCTCTCTGGGAAGCCATAGATACACGCCAGACGCCAGGGTGGGGATCATGCACTCTGGATCTCCACATGAAGAAATTTTTTTGAGAAAACACGTAACTGAACTAAATTATTTCCTTTCCACATTAGAGCTAACCCTCCACCGTGATTTACACCTAAGGTCTCTAATGGGTCAGGGCCAAGCTGCCCGGCCCGGAGAAATGAGGCCCGTTGATCGATCAATATGAGCCAGGCCAGGCCGAATTTTGTATTTTTTTAAGACCTATGTACAGCCCAGTTAAAGGGCTTTGTACTAGACGGGTATGGCATGCTTAGGATAGTCGAGCTTGACGGATCCAGGGGCAGGTGGGCCTAGGGCGAGTGAGCTTGACGGCCCAAAATGGGTGGACCTGACGGGTCCAAGGCGGGCGGGCGGGCTTGACAATCTCAATAATTAAAACTATATATATTTTTTAATTTTAACTCTCTTTCTCTTACTTAAAATTTAATACATCAATTAAATTGTACTTATATTTGACTTATACAATAAAACTTTTAACAAAATATATTTTATAAATAGAGTTACATAATGTATTTAAAAAGATTAACATAAGAATAGGCTTATCAGGACAAACCTAAAGGATTGGCTTACATGGGCCTCGAAGCCTACGGTCGCCCTAAATGAAACCCACAAATGCCATTCTAAAACAGTTCGGACCGGGCTTGGGCTATCTTTGGTTTACAGCCGGGCTTACAAGCCTCGCCCTGAGCTTTTTATAGACCCCTATTTACACCTTCCACATAAAATAAATTTGCATACCTTATTTGGTTTTTTACACCCTCCACTTTCCTTCTATATGCCATCACCTCCATAAGGAAGATAAGATCTGGCGAGTATCTGGACACCAAGTCCAGCAACATTCGAACTGACCGTGGGTTGGCCACGGCAATTTCAACTTGGAATTTTCACTGATCTCGGCGGGGCTGGTGGCCAGCTCCTCACCAACTGGTTGCTCATCTGTCCGACGTCTTTTTTGTTCCAAGATAATAATGCCTTCCAGTAGTGGGTTGCAATGGAGAGAATTAACTTGAGCTACATGCTCTTATGCATTTTGGAGGTCTCCATCATACGAATAGAATTCCCCATCATCCCCTTGATAGATGCTCTTGCCAACGTTGCCTTTGATCACCTTATTTCAGGTCCTATGGTTTAATCCACTTTCCTCTATGGCATTTGTATCATACTCTACCCCACTGACTTGGCCTTCTCCCAAGTTGGTTCATTCATCTCTTCCAGCACTTCTGACCACACTCCCTTCCCTCTACGTCCGTAACAGTCGCGGTCTTGGCGCTCATGCCATACTAGTTATTGCCAAGGCTGCCCTTCGTCGTCACCGGTTGTCAACGATAGCGCCTGAGGCACGGGTCGACACCCTGACCTAAGTCCCATATGGCATCTCCATTTCAGTTCGAGGACTATAGATTCTTCTCTCACAAAAAGATTCGGAGTGGCCAATAATTCCACAGAAGAAACAAAACATCGGTAGCCTTTCGTACTTAAGACGAATTTACCCTCAACTGAAAGACCAGGATAGTGGACAATCGCCTTCCAGATAGAATGAACTCTGCTCCTCCGAAGCGGTATGTAGCTCCGGGAGGACTGATTTAACTCACGGTTTTGCGTAACAATCCCAATAAAATGATAAATGACGATGGAAGTGAGAATTCTGCTAAAATCCCATGGTGCCGGAGTATATATATGCCACGAAGTGTCTCCACGAATAGACATGTTTGTTCGAAAAAAAAAATGATCTAAACAACGTGTCTGTTCGAAAAATAAAATAGAGGGTGGACCCCGAACCGAGCCGAGCCTGCAGCGGCAAAAGGAAGGTAGGGGGGGAAACCGACCTAGCTTGCGAGGTCCTTCCTTCCACAAAAGCCGTGCCCTCAGCTCCAACCCATTTAAGAGGCTCATCTATTTAAACCCATCTCCCATCTTGTTTCTATTCGATGTGGGACACACTTTTCATTCAATTATGGGTTTTGTGGATTCCAAAGTCCCAACAATCTCTCACATGAATGAAAAGTTATGATATTAATACTCCGCAGATGCATTTGTATTTGAAAGTTACGATTATTCCATGAGAAAACGCTAGATCGGGATAAGAGTTTGAGACTTGAACTTTCCTGCTGAAACCTATCGGCTTACTCTACTAATCGTAGACTTGATGTCTTGAACCTGGTCGAATCTTCGTGTGTGTTTAGACAATAGAAATCACACAATTGTTCTCTAACAAAATTATTCCCATCACAAAGTCTGTTGGCCATGAACACCGCTTGGTCTCATGAGTGTTTTAGAGAATTCGACCTTTTCAATTCTCACAGAAGCGATCCTCACTTCACGCTCACATAGGTGATTTTTGAACATATAGTTTCATAATCATTAAAAGCTTTTGCTTAACCTTCACATATTAATACTGTCTTTATCTGGGAATGGGTAAAACAAATTGACAAGCATCGCATAATCGTCTTCATAACTTAGTTAACCTTTGAACCTAGATCCCGACCTACCAACTAGGGTAGGGTGTCTACAGATGACTTGTTTAGAAGCCTTAAACCCATTCCCCTTGATGTTTTCGCAACCATCTCTCTAGTTAGCCTTTATCAAATTGATCCGCAATATTATCTTTTTATCCCACAAATAGTCAATGGTGATAATTCCACTAGAAAGAAGTTGTCTTATCATTGCCCGACGTATGTGTCGAGATCTTATCGCTATACATGACATTCCTTGTCCTTCCGATTACGCTTGACTATCACAATGTATACATACAGCAGACCGGTTTAGGGCCACCACGAATATCTTCCAAGTAAATTTCAGTTCAATTTAATTTCTTCACCGCTCTATCCAAAGCAATAAATTTTGATTCCATAGTGGATCTAGTAATACAAGTTTGTTTGATGATTTTAAGACATCACGCCCACCAAGTGTAATACATCCACTTGTTGATTTTGTGTCTTTAGTGCCGAAGTATCCAATTTAATCACAAAGATCCTTCAAGTACTGTCGGATATTCTATGTAATGCAAAGCATAATCTTGAGAATGCTTTAAGTAGCCCAATAAACGTTTCATATAACTGTAAATCGACTTAGCTTGCTAACCACACAAGCTATGTCCGGCCTAGTACAATTCATGACATACATTAAACTGCCTAGTATACTAGCATACTCATTTTGAGCTTTGTTTTCACCAAGATTCTTAAAGATGTAAATTAACATCTATCTGAGTCTTCATCGGTACAATATCTAGATTTCTGCACTTTCAAGAATCGTTTCAATATAATGATTGTGATAGAGCTAATCCTCCAGATGTCTTATGGATTTTAACTCTTAAAATAACATCAATTTCTATATCTTTCTATATCAAATTGATTTGCAAGCACAAGTATTTGATTTTCTAATGATTTTACCATCATCGCCGTTATAAGCATATCGCCTACATATAGACATAAAATGGCAAAGCAATTCTGAGTTTGCTTAACATATACATTACTTATCGTGACTCATTGATCTTGAAACTATTCATTACAACATGACTTCGCTTCGAATTTAGCATGCCATCGCTTTGGTGCTTGTCAATCCATAGAGTGACTTGATGTCGGTTATTACTTTCTACTTTGTCCTGACAATGAAACCCTTCTCGCTGTTCCAAATATATTCCAAATCTCGCTTAAGAAGGTCGTTTTCACATCCATTTGATGGATTTCAAGCTTATACACCGCTGCTATAGCAATTAGCATCCTTATAGATGTGAATTCTAGTAAATGTATGAATAAGTATCAAAATAATCAAGACCTTCATTGCTTGTATCCTTTTTACTACAAGCCTAGCCTTATATTTATCACAGTACCATCCGCTTTCATTTTCCTCCTTGAAAAAAATCCACTTACTGTAGTGGTTTATTACCAGAGGAAGGTCAACCAATTTCTATGTATGATTTGACAAGATGGATTCAACTCTCACTATTGATAGCTTCTTCTGAACTGGTCATGGAGCTCACAATTTTCAATGTCCGAGGCTCATTTTCCAACAGATATGTTAAGAAATCAAGTCCAAAAGACGCGGAAGTCCCTATCTTTTTACTAATGCCTAGGTTCATCCTCCGTTGGATCACTTCTAGATATAGTATCTCGAGACCTCTTATTATTATCACTGACTCATACTATGTTATAATGTGAAATATATTTTCAAAGAACGAAGCGTCCCTTGATTCAATGATCGATTGACATGTATATCCGGGACTTCGACTGAACAAGAAAACGATATGCATTGCTATTTTTGAGCATATCCGATAAAAAACACAACTCAATGCCTTGGTCCTACCTTAACCTTTTAGGCTTAGGAATCGCAATCTAGCCAAACACCTCATACTTTGAGATAATTCAGTTAGGCATTCCTCGCCTTCCATTTCTCATAGGGAGTTTGTTTTGTCTTTCCGTGGGATACTCTTATTTAAAATAAATTGCCGCAAAACAGCCTCATTAAATTCTCGTGGTAAACTCGGAACTATTCAACAATGCATTCATTGTTTCCTTTAAAGATCTGCTTTTTCCACCCATTAGATTGTGGTATAAAAAGCGCTATTTGGTGAACTTATACTCAACTTCTGACAAATTCTCAAACGGAAATTCATATTCACCTTCTCTGTCACTCCTTATGATTTTAATTTTCTTGTTCAACTAAGTTTCAACTTCGGCCTTATAAATTTTAAAAGCATTCACAGCCTCATCTTTGCTACTAAGCAAATAAACATAACAATACCGCGAGTAGTCATCTATAAAAGTAATAAAAAACTTATTAACACCTCTTGACTAGTATTGGATTTCCATATCGCATATATCCGTGTGTATTAAATCTAAAGGTTCAACTGGACATTCCATGTGAATGGAAAGGGGGCTTAGAAAATTTAGATTCAACACACACTTGGCATTTCTCACTTGGATAGTCAAAATTCGGCAACAGTCCCATATTCATTAATTTCTTTATTGACTTATAGTTAACGTGTCCTAGTCTAGCATGCCAAATGTTAGAAGACTCAAGCATTACAAGAAGAAGCAACTTTATTCAAACTATCCACATACAACTATTGGCATTTTCTAAATTTTTGAACAAACCATCACTCGATAACCCTTTCCTATACATCTCATTTTTTGAGAGTACAAACTTGTCAGATACAAAAACCAACTTGAAGCCATTCTTGCTAAGAAGAGATCCTAACACTAAATTTTTGTGAACATCTGGCACATGCAGAACATTAATTAGTGTCACAATCTTTCCAGATGTTATCTTTAGAGCAATCTTTCCTACACCTTCAACCTTAGAGGTTGATGAATTACCCATATAAAGTTTTTCATCACCCCCCAAGGTTGTGTAGGATGAAAACATCGATCTGTTTGCACAGATGTGACGAGTTGCTCCAAAGATTAATCCACCACTCAGTTTCCGCCATATTACACTCGGATATCATAGCAATCAGATTGATATCATCAACACCACTGAGATCTTTTCCACCACATTAGCTCATGCTTCTGTCTTTCTTGGCTCTACAATTTTCGCCTGAAGGTCCGTGACTCTGGCACAACTTGGAAGCACTTACCAACGAACTTCTTCAGCCTTGCTTGGAATCCTCTGCACTTGCTAGGCATTTCTCTTCTCAATGGTTTCGATCCTTCTTCAACAACATTGGCCTTTGAAACTTCTAGATTCTTCCCAACTTTCTTCTCAGACAGCCTATTGTATTCCTCAATCCTCAACCGAACAATCAAGTCTTCAAGTGACAGCTCCTTTCTCTCAGGTTTGAGAGGTTTTTGAATCTCCGTGATGGTGGCGCCAATGAATGCGCCCACTTGAAATGTCTCACTCGAGTCATTCCTTCCGATAGAATATCATGCACAACCACTTGAAGCTCTTGAACCCGCAAGACGGCCTTTAATCAACCATCTTCAAGTCCGTAAATTTACCGACAATGAATTTCTTCATCCTAAGATCTTCGGTTTTGCATTTCTTATCCATCATCCCATAACTCTTAGCCGCTTTCAAATGGACTATAGACATTATGTAGAGTATTTTCCGTAATCACATGAAGGGCTTCACATAGTTGCGACACGTGAAGCTCGAATGATTCCATGCATCCACAAAGCAGCCTAACTTTTCTTTATCTCATTCTCCCAACGTCCACTTAGACCATCCTCATCAAGAATCTTTCCAAGTTCAAGGGTTGTGAGATAGAACAACATCTTTTGTTGCCATCTCTTGAAATCGGTACCATTGAACATTTCTGGCTTTTCTCTATGATTCTAATAGGGTTAACTGAGTCGGCTGGCTGCCATTTCGAAGGATGTACCAGAATAAATTCACGAAAAGAATTCCAGAAAGGTGATACTGCAATAGAAACAAAGAACTTGTAATACATAATCGTAAATTAAGCGTCACTAAAATTTGAATATGGAATGTAATTGTGGGCAAATATTTGTAATACGTAAAATGAACAGAACTTGTAATACGTGACTGAATAAGTTGTTTGTCTTCAAAATTTGAATACGAACATACAAACAAAAATTGCAACAAATATTTTGTAATACAAACTAATGTAAGAACCAAAAATGAATTGCCTTAACATCAGAGCTCACGATGCCTGATACTAGAAACGTAAAACTAAATGTCAAGGAAACAAACCCGAAAAAGCAAGAGGGTACAACAACAATCAGAATATTGATCCGAGCTCAACGAAATATCAAGCCGTGTCCTTACGACGACTCAGTCCCTCAAATAGTACCGAGGATAGTGGACAATCGCTTCAGATAGGAACAGACTCGTTCCTCCAAAGCAGACAATCGGAGGACTCAATTTAACTCGCTGTTTGCGTAACAATCGCACAAATGATAACAATGACGATGGAAATGAGAATTTCGTTAAAAAAATTTGGGAAAAGCTGGAGTATATATATGCCATTTAAGGTTCCACGAATGCATATGTTTGTTTAAAAAATGATCTAAATAACGTGGTCCGTTCGAAAATAGGACAGAGGGAAACTTAATCCAACTGAGCCGACCGTGTGGGGAATCGACTTAGCTTCAAGGTGAGTCCTCCCTTCCACAAAAGTGGGGTGCCCCTTAGGGCCCAAACCCATTTGAGAGACTCAACTATTTAAACCCATCTCCCATCTTGTTTCTATTCGATGTGGGACACACTTTTCATTCAATTATGGGTTTTGTGGATTCCAAAGTCCCAACAACAAAACATTTGTGAGCTCTACTTCGTAGGCTTAAACTCCATTCTCCCCGCTTTCTTATTTTTATCTTTCTTTTATTGGTTTCGGCATCCAATGGAGACATGTTGAAGGCACTAAACCATAGCCTCAAGCTCTCAAAGTACGTCGCCAGAATCTTTATGTTATGAAGGCAAGGCCAACACACACCAATCACCTTATATGAGCTGTCCGAATAGCATGTTTTGGCTTCAATAGAAAAAAAGGGAGAAGAGAGTCTGCACTCCCCATTCTCAAAGCACAAAGATCAACATGGCATTTGTCATGGATTTGTTCCTCACGCAACATCTCCACCTTCTCCTTCCACAACATCCATTCCTTCTTCTCGCAAGTCTCCCACTGATACTTACCACGTTAGCACCTTCTAAACATCTATTAGATCGGGACAAACTATGTAGATTGCGATCTCAGGTCTTCGCTTTAGATAAGGGTACATGACCTGAAGGATTTTTCGTTAAGATTTATCACCCGGGAATCAACAAACAAATATCTCCGTGATCATCGATTCAAACTCATCTCTCGATAATAAAATAATAATAATAAATATAGATTACATACCGTCAAAGAACACGCAGCCACGAGAGATTTCCCCTTCGCCTTTATAGATCTTAAATCCTTGATATCTTATTCTCCTTATCAAACTTTGATACACAAAATTGTTTTCTGTAATTGATGGAAGAGTGCCTTAACCGTATGTGAAGGGGTTTCTATATATAACTTATCGATAGTGAGGTAGAGAAGTCAAGAATTACATCGTCCAAAAACCGCTTCTAAACGTGAGGACTTAATAACTGTTTTATAATAAAGTTGTATATTTTATTATAAATAATCGCTCTTTATAATAAATTATATTATATATATAACTGCTCTTATAATAAATTATATTTATTATAATTTACCCGCCCATCAAGGGTAAATACTCGCAATGTTTAAAGTTATTGAATATTCTTTAATTGTTAATAGTTAGTGGGCCACCCACTTAATTTTAATGTGGAAATAACATTCTCCCACTTGGCCCACTAAACCGATTATGAAAAACTACATGCGATCACTATTTCAATAAATCCTAGCCAATACGTCCAAAATCATATACCATGTAATAATGAATCAATTTAGATCATAAATGTGAGTTCGCGGTCACATGACCATAATGCTGCTGTTTCTTCTATGCACCATACATCAATAAATCTTACTTAAACTAAATTCATAATGCCAAATAGCTCTTGGTGAATTTGTCTTGTCAGACAATTCTCGCTTTATCAAACAATAAAACGTGCACCCATAATTGAAAACAAGAATAAACAGAAACAATTTTAATGCGCAAATTGTCAATTATATAACCACCATTCATTATCATACATATTATGGATTACTCAAAAGGCCCATCCTCATAACATGTTCTATATATACCTTGGAGGTAACTTTAGTTAATGATCAGCAAACTACAAGTGTGGGCCTCAATATTTTCTAATCACACTTGCTGTTTCTAGACTCTTTCTTTAACAACTAAATACTTTAAATCCACGTGTTTCGATCCACTAGAAAAATTTGCCATTCTTAAGAAAACAGCCGCGTGTTATCACAATATATTCCTCAAAGGTTTAGCAACGTAGTCGACAACACCAAGCCTCGAGACAAAATTCCGCAACCATAAGCATGACTCGCTTTCAAAACAAGCAACAAACTCCTACTCCATCGTGGCTTTCAGCTTTGTGCAATTGATTGTTTTCACTCTTCCACCCAGATCAAGTTCTACTTTGCCAGCATAAAGACAACCTCGGTTGAATTTTAAGCTATCGAGACAACCACCATAAATCTAAATCCGAGTAACCCGACAACCCTAATTGTTCATGATTCCTTTTATATGTGAGCATATAATCCTTTTCATTCTCAGGCACCTCATCACCTTCTTTGCAAATCTTTCCAAAGAGTTCGAACTCGATCACTTTGGCATTTTCCTAACATACCTACAACAAAGCCGATGATCCATTTTGTACATGTTCCTGAGCGTACATCAACCTCCCCATACCGATGCATAAGGAATTTTCTTCATTTGCTCCTTTCCAGTTATTCTTAGGCAATTTCTACATTTTACTTAATTTGTCACCTCAATATAGGTGCACACCCGATGAACATGATCGTACATTAAATATCTCTAAACTCCGGGAACAATATATCATTTCAGATAAACCTTAGCACTCCTCGAGATCGATCCCAAAGATCTCTACGCCACAACATAGCTCGCCTTCACCCACAACAACCGTATGAAAGTTTTTAGGAGAGATATTCCTTGGTTTCACCTAATAAACACAAGACATCATCAAGTAGCAAGAAAAATATCCATACAAAGATCGCAAAATATAAACTTAGTTCCCACTAACTTTCGGATATATACACTCAATTCAACAATGTTCTCTTTAACCAAAGATGTAATGGTATTATTAAACTTAATATACCATTGTCTCGGAAGCTTGCTTAAGACCGTAAAATGATTTCTTTTAATTTGCAAACTAGGTGTCTATTTCTTTGCGAACCCTTCGGGTTGTTCCATGTAGATATCTTCATCGAAATTCTATTCGAGAATGTAGTTTTCACATCCATTTAATGTAACTCTAAATCAAATGAGCTACTAAGTGCTACGATGATTCTGCTCAATCTTTCTTGAACCGGAGAGTAAGGTATCTTTGTAATCGATACCTTCCTTTGAGTGAAACTCACACAAGTCCGGCCTTTAAATCATCTTGGTTATTGCCTTTAAGGCCGCGCTTCTGCCTAAAGACTCCATTTACAAATGATCGTTTACAACTATTAGGCAATTCAATGAGATCCTGCATAATCGCATGGGCTATAGATTTCAACTCTTCATTCATAGCTTCCATCCATTTAATCATCACTTTCCACTACTACGAAAACGAAACCGATCCTTCCTTATCCCAATATCAAAATCAAATTCCCGAACACCACATAATCATCCGTAATGGCGTGTCTCCTTTCTTTGAAATCTCCCTCAAAGGTGCCGATCAGGGTGGCCTTACAAAGATTTTCAATGGCACATTTTCTCGTGATAATGAACCATCTCTATTATGTTAGCTCATTTACCCCAACTTGCTGAACAGTGTCGAGGATAATAATTTCTTGAGGTAAAGTTATGGTGTATGATCCACTCTTATCTCTTCAACATCTACATTTCTCGTTCATTACTCCTACTTACTCTCACGCCATTCTCTGTAACTGCATTATCTGCTTTTAACTATTCTCACACCGTGGTTACGACAATAAAATCTCGTATTCTTTCTTTTGATTTATCCTGATAGCCAATGAAATATCCAGATATCGTTTTGAATCAAGCTTTTCTCATGTGGGTTATAGATTCTGCCTTCGCTGACAACCCCATATGTATATAACTTAAGCTAGGTTTCCTACTACCCATAACTCAAAGGAGTTTCTTGGAACCGCTTTACTAGGAACTCTGCCTGTGATATATTATCGCGGCTTTGCTACTTGACCCCACAATGAAATAGGTACAAAGATAACTCATCATACCCTAACCATTTCCATTAATGTGCGACATGTTTTCTCAAATCTACACCATTCTCACAGGATGCATTTGTGCACAGGTGGTAATCGAGCACTAATGCCATGCTTTTCAAGGAATTTTGAAAAAGGACCAGGATTTTTTCCTGATTCATCATATCTCGCCATAATATCTTACCCGCCTCGATCTGATCTCTCACATCACTTTAATATTTTTATCTGTCTGTCTCTCGACCTTCTGTTATGAACATCTCAAGATGTCAATGGCCAGACTTTTCATGCATTAGGATAAACATAACCATAACAAGATAGATCATCTATAAAGTATAAAATACTTTCCCTGGTGAAAACATGGAAATCGGCAGAATGGTCCACAAATATCTCGTATGAATCATCCTGCTATTTCATTACTGCGGGCACATTTCTTTGTATGTTTAGTTTGCTTCCTTTATGCAATCCACGTGATAAGATGAAAAATCAGCAGTCATTTTGTAAAATTCCTTCCTTCACTAATCTCACCTCTTCCCTAGATGTGCCCAGTCTCCCCGTGCCACGCACTGAAGAATTTTCATTAATTGCCTTCACGTTTTGAACCAACATTTGAATGCAGTATTTAAAGTTTTCGCAAATTCATGATTCAAGGAAATTTTATATAAACCATCACATAAAAATAATACAGAACCAACTGTACTGCACTTCTAACATCAAACTTAATTGTCCGAATCATCAAAAAAGAATATCCAAGAGTATCTAATTTGGAGCAAGGAAAATAAATTCCTGTGAGATGTACGCATACAAAAAGCCGCTTAAAAGATCCATCTGATGACCCATCTCTAATAGTAAGCGATAGGTACCAACAATTATCACTCCAACCTTGAGACGGTTTCCCATATAGAGGAACTTTTCACTTTCCTTTGGTTTCTTGGTTGTAAGGAATCCCGACATTAAATTAGTCACATGAGTTGTGGCTTCAGAATCAATCCACCAAGTATTTCCAAAGGAACTTTAGCTAAGATTGATTCATAACATACAAAAGAAAGATTTATACCTCTCTCTCTTTTTCAACTGCCTTGCGCTTGATAGCAAACTCTTCTTCATACGCCTTTCTGCTACAAAGTAGCAACTTACCGTGAATTTTCTATCATGACTGCCAATTTTCCCTGTGTCCACTTTTCTTAGGTGGAAAGTTCCTCTTTTCCCTTTTAAATTTTCCTTTCTTCTTCATGACTCTATATGAGTGCCAACAAGAGCAAGATTATGTCCTTCTTGTCTTAATCTCACTTCCTTCAGATATTTATCGGTGAGCTCATTCAAGTTCCACCGATCCCCTCGGTTAGTATTATAGTGGATTTTGGAATGGAGCAAACTCGTGACGGAAGTAGGAGTTAAGGACAACCGTACTAAGAAGGACTCATCCATACCATACCTAGTGCCACCTTAAGCTTCGCAGCCTTTTCAAATTTCATGTTTAAAATATGTTGTCGATCACCCTTTTCCGACCATCATATTTCATGGTGGTCAATTCACCATCAATGTGCCTCGCAAGGGACTTATCGCCGCGCTTCAAGCGCTCCTCAACATATTTCAAATTCCGAGGCAAACTCTGGCCGAGGAAGAGAGGTCTGATATTATTGGCAATAGTCATTCCTTTACAAACATCGGGATCGGAATCGTTGGATCTGGCCCGTGCTTGATCGCTCCACTTGCCCGAGTAATCGTCATCCGTAGCCTTCAAAGAGGTTTTATCCGCTTATTAAAGCCGTGTCAAGATCCAATACGCCAAAGGAGAATTGAACCTTTCATACCATTCGTAAAAGTTCACCCATCAACAAATATTCCGTATGCAAGAGAGTGTAACGGCTGAACTCGTATAAAAATGTAACAATGCTCACAATAAGGCCTCAAGTATAAAATAAATGTGAATGGAACTATTGATATCATTAAAATTCCTTCGGGTAAATTTTAACATATCCAAGCAGTTCACTGAGGAGCTTAAACACTTTACTATTTTGTGTCATTTATATGTTACCTTTGGGTATCAATTTTACCTTTCTAAACAACACAAATAAAACTATTAATTAATAATTAGCAAGAAAATGACTTCCCTTCGGGGTTAGTCTCATTCTCTCCTAATTATAAAGAATTATTAAGAATTTTTTATAAGTCTCCTTTATTCTTTTATGCAATTATCAAATACAAGGCCACTAATTTAGGTTACTTAAGTAACTATCTAAATTAGTTAACCTTACATTTATAAATCATTATTTGGATAAAATTTCACAAGATGTGAAATTCACTCTTTATTTGAGTTAAAATCAAGGAAATAGTATCTTTAATAATCATCTAATTCAATAATCAATCATATAATAAAATCAAAGAAATTTATGATTCATCGATATAATAATAATTTCACAAAGCGTTCAAATCACGCGATATGCTGGCGACTTAAAAGAGAATTTCGCTTCATATTCAAATAAGTGATAATGACACCCACTAACCAATGCTGTGATTCTATATTTCCTCCCTTTATTGAAGCCGACCATGCCTAAGCGCTTTGAAACGGCGCAATGGCGCCCGAAAAATGGCCAACGGATCGACGCCAAACCAAAGCCCCTTTCACCGACATTGATCCGGCCACAAGGTAAAGGAAAAAAAAAAAATCTTCCTTCTACGCGTTGAGGCCGGTCTTTATTTTGTTTAATTAAATTTTTTTTAGTGAGACGAATTAATCAAAAATAAATCTCAAATTTAATCTTTATAAAAAATGATTCTGAATATTTAAATTCAATCTGGCTCTGATACCATTTGTTAAGATTTAATACGGAAATCAACAAACAAATATTCTAGATCATTGATTCAAACTCATATCTGATAATTAAATAATAATAATAATAATAAAAAATATAGATTACATACCGTTTGAAGAACACGTAGCCATGAAAATTTCCTTCAGCTTTTATAGATCTTAAATCTCGATCTCTTATTCTCCTTATCAAACTTTTGATACACGTAATCGTTTCGTAATCACAAGAGTCGCTTTAACCGTATACAAGAGGCTTATATATAACTTAATATCGACAGTGAGAAGAGGCCAAGCATCACACGCTCAAAACCGCTCTAAACGCTAGATCTGACACCGTTTATAATAAATTATATTTATTATAAATAACTATTCTTATAATAAATTATAGCTTATTATAATTTACCCACTCCATCATGTGTAAATATCTTCATAATACTTAAAAATATCGAAAGATTCTTTTAATTTGCTAAATACTGAAAATGCTAATACCACCCACTTAATTTCTTAACGCTTAAATAACATTTTCACTTGAAACACGCATCAAGTCTCCTGAGTTTCTTTCTGATTCCTCAAATTCTGCAAGTTCTTCTTGTAATCCTGATTATCTCACCTGGATCCGACTGGATCAATTTCTAATGAGCTGGTTGCTGTCCTCTGTATCTGAACAAATGCTTGGCCATGTAGTTCAATGCAAGACGTCCGCAGAAATCTGAAATGTTTTTGATCAATTGTTTTACACAAGATCCTAAGCACGCATACTTCAGTTGAGATTTTCGTTGCAAACTACACAGAAAGGTGCTGATTCTGTGGAAGAGTACATCCTCAAGATGAAAGGTATTGCTCACCATCTCATGGCTGCTGGTCAACATATTTCTGACGATGAACTCATTTTGTATATTTTGGGAGGCCTTGATCTGATTTTGAATCAGTTGTGGTAAATCTTACCTCAAGGAGTGCCATCACTCTTCAAGAAGTTCAATACTTGTTACAAACACATGAAAAGCGTCTAGAGCAGCTTGCAGCTACCTCTCTCACTGAATTTTCAAATTCTGAAGTATTTCTGACTCACAAGCAGTCAGGTCCAGCTACTTCCGTGGTCACTCAAGCACATTTCAGGTCGTTCTTCTCCTGGTAGCCGTTACTATCCCTCCTCTGGAGCAAACAACAAGCCTCACTGCCAGATCTGTGGAAAGTCTGGACATACGGCCATGAACTGTTTTCACATATTTGATGTTAGTCATCAACATCAGTCTCAATCTTCTAGAGGTTTCACAGCAAGTATTAGTTCTTTTCCCACTACTTCTCAAGCATATATTGCTTCTCCAAAGGATGTTGAGGATACTTTATGGTTCTTAGACAGTGGTGCCACACATCTTGTGGCAAATCGTGGTGATTCTCTAAAAGCAAAGAATGAGTACTCTGGACATGGCAAATTAATGATTGGAGATACAAAGTTGCCTATTACTCATGTTGGTCACATCAATTTAGCAAACACTGGTATTTCCCCAATCTCTTTGCTCTTCGGAACATACTTTAGTTCCCTATAACCAAAAATCTGATTAGTATTTCTAAATTCACGACCGATAATAATGTTATAGTGGAGTTTAACCCTTCTTGTTGTTATGTAAAGGACATTCATACTAGAACTGTTCTCCTAAAAGGCACCTTAATAACGGTCTGTATCAACTCCATTTACCACTACATTCTAGCTGCTCTACGTCACCAGATTTCAAGTCCACTTCCTTTTTGGTTGCTGCACCAACATCTTCCAAATGTGCTGCCTCAACAGACGAATTTTCTTGGTCATAAACACTCCCGTCCATTTGTGGCACACCTGCCTTTCGACACCCTATTACCGTGTGGTATCTAATAAGGTGCTCACTCATCTTCAGGTTTCACCAGTCATCTTCTTCATTGCCATCTCTGATGCTTGTCAATATGGCAAGCCCCATCAGATCTCATTTTCTTCAGTTTCTCAGAAGACAACTCAGCCAGTTTCTATTAGTCTATTCAAATGTGTATGGGGAATGCCTCACTTATCTGTTGAAGGGTATAGATACTATATTTCCTTTGTTGATGACTTTACCGGTATGTTTGATCTTTTCCTTCGTCAAAAATCTCTGAATCTACTGCCTTTCTTTGCACTTTAACAAATTATTTGAAAGACAATCAAACTCAGATTAAATGTTTACAAACTGATTTGGGGGGAGAATATCGCAAATTTCAAGCTATTCTTCATGATCTTGGTATTGCATTTCATCACCCCTGTCCCTATACTCATCAGCAACAAGGGAAGGCTGAACGAAAACATCGTAGTATTGAGGAGATTGATCTCACATTACTTGCACAAGCAGCCATAGATTACAGTTTTGTGGAGGCCTTCTTATCAGCTGCTTATTTGTTAAATTGTCTTCCCCACACCAGTGTTCAGTGTCTCTATCTCCATTTGAATGCTTGCTTTGCTTTCTCATGTCAGATTTTCATTTTCTAAAGGTGTTTGGGGTTGTTCTTGCTTTCCATACTTAAGACCCTACAACAAACACGAGTTAGCCTTCAAGACATCAAATGTATTTCTAGGGTATAGTCCTTTTCACAAAGGCAATAAATGTTTACACCCTTCAGGAAGAATCTATATAGCCCGGAGTGTTACTTTTGATGAACACTCTTTCCCTTATCAGCAGTTATTTGTATCTCAATCACCCACTGCACCTTCTCAGAATATCAGATCTTATGGTGCCCCATCATGTGTTATACCTGCTGCACCTGTTTTCTCTCCTTCAAAATCAGTTCCAGCTTCTGATTTAACTCCCGTGCAGCATTATAGTAGCAGTTGGCAGTCCGATACTTGCTCAGAACAGTCTTCCGATGTCCCCCTAATTAAAGTGCTATTTTTGGCTTCTTCTTCCAAGGGAATTACGTCTACTGACTCAAAAAATGCTACATCTTTTGAGAATGCCATTGCTGCTCCCATTACTAAGAGCATCGCATACTTCGCCTGCCGCGCAGACGCCATCGACTAACGGTCCCGAGACGTATCGGTCGATCGGTCGCGTATCGGCCGACACGTAGACAAAGACGATTAAAATATTTAAAATTATTAAAATTTTTTATATAAATTATTAAAAATGTATATAATAAATAAGCTAAAATTTAATAAAACAAATTTCTTTTATATTTTAAAATAGGGGATAGAAAAACAAACGTGGAAACTAAACATATTTTTCTTTTTCTTGTTATCTTTATTTTTGTTGAGAGCAAAAAACAATTTTCAAAAATAATAAACAAACAGGCCTTAAACATGTTTTTCTTATTCTTTTATTTTTAAGAATAGAAAACAGTTTTCAAAAATAAGAATAAAATAAACCGTGTTTTGAAAAATTGTTCTCAAAAAATAAGAATCAATTAGGTTAAAATCTTATTTATAGGAAGTCAAATTAAAAACTAAAATTATCTTCACTTTAATTATTAACTAAAATTAGAGAAGATAATTAAATCAGAAATTGTAAAACCATGAATCGTGATTTTCTTATTCTTTTATTTTTCGTAAAAAACCTCAAGTCTTCTTTATCCGAATTCAAACCGCACTACAGTTAAAATTCGGATTTGTTTATAAATTTTTAATAAGGAGCAGGGTAAATATTTTGTAGCTGTAAATACTTATTAGCGACAAAATTTGAATTCGTGTTCATTTGTAGCATGCACTCAATTTTAGAGACAAACATGCAACTTTTGTCGCTAAACATGTTGTTGAAAAGAAATTTGTGTGACTAACTTATTCACAAAAATAATTTGTCAGTGACATTGGTATCTGTGAAACAAAATATTTTGTCTTCGAAATATAAATTTTAGCAATGAAATATATCATCTTAATTTTTGTTGCTAAAAAACGTTAGAGAAATTTAAAGACAAAAATTTGTTTGTCACTGATATTTACTTTTCTAAAACATGATATATTCATATTTGGGGACATGACACCCCTATCCTGTGGGGCCCAAGGATAACTTGTCAACCTCACGGACACACTCGCGACGCCGAAGAACCCGACATCACACCATCGTGTCCCCTTTTCGGGACCCATGATTTAACGAAAATTCAAGCAGTAGTCTCCTTGAACAGGAGCTCTACCTAAAAATACAACATGTACAATTACATGGCAATATGGCCTAACATTATACAACAATCACACGGTCCACATAACAGTAAAATGGTCATGCGTAGTGGCCCATTTATCCATACTAAACATATGGGCACATGACTATAAACCATAGTCCATAAGAGTTTAAATTATCACTTTATACAACAATACATAAACCCTTATATATTTACAAAAATATATATTAAAGTCACAATACAAATTTTCTTCTCATATTACATTCCGAACGCTGCAATTACCGCACTGACATGTAATCAAAGAGGGGTCCCACGACGGGGTGAGCAGCCCACAGCGATAATCTCCTACAAGGCTACTCCCACCCAAGGCACATGCAATGGTTGCATAATCAAACAATATCCGGCAAATACACATGTCTACCGACGTCTACATGCTACGAATGAGACTCAACTCACCATGCCCCATGTACGAGCTCCTTGAGTGGCCTATCAATTAATATGTCATTGAGTAATATATCCCGAGTCACTCACCACTCATCTCACATGCATATGTCAACCGGTGGACAACTATCACCCGGTATTACCACGATCTAAGTATCGAGCCCCACCGCCCATTACCCAATGCAAGTGTCAATGGGCAACAAATCCCAAGTCATCCGACTCCATCACACAACCCGGGTCTATGTGATAAACATAACTGCTAAGGTCTTCGGGAAACAGAACTTTCGGGCCACGCCTACGTGCCCTTACACTCCACACGTAATCCTTTCGAATGTGATACCGCGGTCTCTTACACCTATACGTAACTTTCTGCATGATACCTACAGTCTCTTACACCCATACGTAACTTTCTCGGGATAATACTCGCGGGTCTCTTACACCCATACGTAACTTTCCCGATCATACCACTGCCCTTACACCCAACTTGTTTCCACCCAACACACGTGACTTGCCATTTAAATAGCTCTTTACACACTCGTGAGTTTCTCTACCTCGGGCTTTGCCCAATTTTCCTCGAGAGAGATCACAACCCATTCACCAATACCTATGGACAACCATACCATGCACCCACACCTCGACTCAACACGATTGCATCTCAAGATACGAACGACGTATGCCAATGCATTCTCCTTCATGTTACATGTATATATGAGTGCTACATGAAACATTTACATACTATGGATAATTATAATTGATACATATAATTAAAATCCATGCAATCCATGTTAATACATCATATAGCATATACTAACATGACATTTTCTGCCACAAAGATGTTATACATATAATAACACACACACGGCCACAATCTCGGGACCCATCCAACAAGGTGACCACTCTGCCTCCACAAACAAGAACCCGCTTGGTTCCATGCATCCATACATCATTTCATCATAAAACAAGCAACCCAAAATGACCCAAATCTCGGACTCATATACAACAGGGCACCTCTTGGTCCCTTCACGGTTCATCACTGAATTATTGGGATACCAAAACACACCACAAAACCCATAGACATTAGTCCCGGGATCAAAACCCAAGCCTCAACATGCTCAGACTGCCCAAAAATAAGGTCCCCGCAACTCATCCGGGATCGGTTTGTAAACAATCCCGAAAATTTAGCCCAAATTGTGTTAAAACAGTCCCGAAATTCAGCCCGAACTGTCCGAAAACAGTCTCGAAAATTCCTAAAAATTCCTACACTCAGTCCAAAAATTTGAGGACTGAAATTTACAGCCTCTAAGCCAATCCCAAAATATTACATGGCATTTAGGCTAGAAATAACACAAGCAGGAAAATTCCCTACCTCGTGGAGTTTGATGAAACTCCAAGATTTCAAAGGCCCACGCTGCGAACTCCATCAAGGCATCAACTTTTCCTCTGTAAATTTCGACGAAAACCTACGATCCGATTTCACATAGATCTAAAAACAAACAAAATAAAAAATAAAAATAAAATCTCTCTCCCACGCCTTCTCACGCCTTTGTCCGCTTGCCCTTTTTTTTTTTTTACTTTTATGCTTTTATTTTTTATTTTATTATTATTATTTTATTATTATTATTATTATTATTATTATTATTATTATTATTATTTTCTTTTTCCTTTTCTTAATTCCTTATTTCCTTTATTGCATCATCAATTATGTAACCACTTGTGAGCCATTAAATTCAAGTGCACCACATAGCTCTTGGCATGTGTCACTCTCCTCGGATGCCATATGGTGACCGACACCATACGCCTCGAAATGCACCCGACTGCCTCTGGACCATTAAATTCACGCGATACTAGATTCCGCTTACGATTTCAACCCAGAGTGCCCATTTCATTGTCCTGAGATCTAGAAAATTCCGTTTCTCAATCAAATTACTATTTTACCCTTTTCAAAAATTCGCATTTTTGGGATTTCACATAGATAGTATATAAATTAATTATTTTGTTTTTTATATAGTTATGTCAAGTAAATTATACAATGCTGTATCATATTCAAATATATTTATTTTTATAATTTCCAACTTATGTTTATTGAAATATAATTTTGTATTACTTATAATAATATATTGGATTTAAATCATGTGTAACCATTCGCAAGGGATAATAAGGCATGTTTGAGATAGGAGTTATTCAAAATAAATTTTGACACTCGTCCCATTTAAAAATTAAATGACATGTAAACAAGACAAATAAAGTAGAATGAGAAATTTTCATTGGCAAGTTCAACTTATTTTTATTTTTTTCAATTTTTTAAAATTAGTTTTAAATTAAAAATATTTTATAAGTAATAATAAAAATATTATTATTTTTATAATTTATCATCAGCATCATTATCGTGATCATTAAAAAATAAAAAATTAAATCAAACTAAACTTTTAAAAGTATTTTAACATATATATGGTGAATTGAAACAATACTTGAATTCACCTAGTGTTTGAAAGAAAAACGACTCAAGCATCGCTTGCAAGATAAAACTTGTTCAACTAATGTCAAAAACATAAACTTGTTTAACTAATGTCAAATCTCTCGCCTTTGAGTGGTTTTTTAAATTTATCAAGAGATTGGAATGATCTTATACGATATTTTAATTTTAGGATCCTTAAGTTTTGCATAGATTAAATTCATGCAAATGTAACTATGGTTGAGTGTAAGAAATTTTGCAACATTGATTTTTCTTTCCTTTTTATAATGAGTACTTAGCATTGTTCAAAAACATTGATACTAACCTTGATGCTGGAAATATATATAAATAATTTTAAAATTTTTGTTAGATTATCAATAAAGTAATGTTAATTTTATGAAGATGTAGGGCACTACATTATTGGTAAAATGTCTTTTTTAAGAACATTTGATCCCATTTTTCTTTCAACTCTTTCCTTTTAATATATTTAATTTTTTGTTTCTTTTTATATTCCAGGAAATTATAGACTAAGTTGAGTTTAAATAAGTAAATTTTTCTTTGTTCTAAGAATAGCATAAAATGTCAAAAAAAAAAAAAAAAAGAATAGCATAACATATTAATCTCATCTTATAACTAAAATGAAATACACCTAGTAAGAACATACTCCAAACAATCCAAAAAACTTGTCTCCCTCCTATACGATCCTGATCCTCCCCCCGCTTGTAGAAATTAATGGATTAGAAGGGGGCTAGTTCTATTTCCGGCCAGGCAGGAGGTCATAAGAGAAGATTGCCCTCCCGGTGAGGAAGAGAGGAAAAAAGTGTTGTCATTTATCTCGACCGCTGAGGCGTTTGGGAAATTCAAACTAGCTCAAAGAATCAATCGGCGCGTATTTAGCCCTTCGCTTCGCCAACAAAGAAGTCATCCTTTGATGATTGATTTATTCCTTCCTCTAAGCTACCTTTCTTCATCTTGTAGCAGCAGAGTTGTCTCCGCTCTTCTATAAAAATAAGTTTCAAACTAGTTGAGTAAATAATCATATTTAAAAATCTATAAAGCATCCATGTTCTAATTAACTAATAGGAAAATTTTCATATTACAAAACCATGACCACCTACAGCATACCAAGCAAATATATAATTAACAAATTAACTGTTTCAAAAAGACTAAATAGGTAATTGAAAACTCTCCAAATAAAAAATCATAGCACTCATTATGCCTTGGAGATTTTGATGCTAGATTCAAAAGGAAAAAAACCATCAACATTAAGATATAATGCAATTGGACAAAAACTCACATCATTTACCACCCAAAAATAAATTGAGTACTATGAACATGTGTTTTTTTCTCACTATCCAATATAAATCAATTAAAATTACCAATCAATTAACAATCTTTTTTCCAATTGTTTCTTTGAATGTGAAATCCTATTATTATGAAGTTTCCAAAATAACACCAAAAGAAGTCAACATGTATGGATCTCATATAATATCATATATAAAATGAAATGAAACCAAATTAATGAGTTTCAAGTAATTATCAACCCATATAAAGATTCATAATTAAGTCCTATATATTTGTTCACATCTATCTTGTGCTTTCATAATATATCATAGAATAATGAATAACCAAGCAATTGAAGAAACTCAAAGGAAGCAATATGTTTTGAAAAATAAAATCATCCCAGGTAAAAGTTCTTCCATCACTAAGCAAAGTAAAACCAAAAACACAAATTCCCACTATTTGCATGTTGTTTTGTATTTACCCATTTATTAAAGTTCTTGAGCAAGCCTAAAATCTTGTCCCTCGATAAATTTACACCCGTATGCTATATTTATTACTATATGAAGGTTAGTTTAAGTGAATTGGGATGACCAAAAATCATAAACCAATCATTGGCAACAATAATTAGACTAAGAAATCATAATTATTTATGTAACTATAAATGCAATCCATATTTTAAATTATACTTTAAAAGAGTGGAATAAATATATTAGAATAAATTCATTTAATTAGTTAGTTTCCTATTAAATCATATTTAATTACAAGATTCCTCTAAACATGACATTAAAGTAAAATAATGGTGGCTGTCTATCATGATAAGAAAAACTATATAACAAAAACCATCAAAAATTCAAAATTAAAAAATTTATATATCAATTAATAAATTATGCAGAAATGTAGGAACTAAAATAAGACCACATGAAAATCACTTTGAAAGATAATAACATTCATCCCAAATATATTTTTTTGTTCCTTAATATTCTGACTTGATTTCATCAAAATAGAAAATTGTACTAGTAATTCAAACTAATTTCAGCATGATGGTTGTGTTTATAACCCTTTCTCCTACCTTGCATGGGTTAGATTTATAACTTACAATTCATTCTATTGTAAATTATCCAATTTGATATTCTAGAAGACATCAACTAGTGCCCATCCTTTTTCCCATATTTTCTCATCAACCCAAGAAAAGCTAATAAAAAATTAACCTTAGAATCAGCGGCTAAAGCTCAGTACATTTTCATTTGATGTCAGTTTCTAAAAACAAAACACATTAAAGAAAGTGATAATAAATTGATGTTCTGTTTCAAATATATGATTGTTTTGTAGCATGATTGAAAGCTTCCAATTTCTCTAATAAAGACAATTGTTAACACCATTTTTCAAATAATAAAAAATAAATGAATAGTGCAGAAAGTGAAAACAGAAGCAAATGAAAACTTCATTTCTATTCACTTCTCTTTTCTACATACTTGGTGTAAGACCCGAGAAATTCCAATTTCTGGAATAAGGGCAAAATCGTAATTTTGATTACAAAATTGTAATTTCGGTTAAAAATCCGTAATTAATTTAGATTCGGGACAGATTTAAACGGATTGCACTGCTGAATCGCTCTACAAATCTAGTTAGCACGTGAAATTTCATAATTTTCTCGAGATGTTTAATCGACACGCTTTTTCGAGGTATCACACGGTGCCAGAATTTGCTACGCGAATGAAAAGCCACATATGTAACATGTACGATAAGTGGTACGAGCAGAAATGATGAAAATGGATAGCCAAATAAGATCAATATCAAATCGAGAAGATAGACTTAAGTCACTATTTTTAAATGCTAATACTAAAAGACGAAATAGCCGCATACTTAATTCCATCTTCCCCAAATTAAACAAAAAGGCAAAACGTGAGGAGAGATCCAGCAGCTTGCTGGAAACGAAAATTGCGGAGCCTCGCAGAGAAGCACCTCCTTCCTCTCTAGTTATTCGCAACCGACCGTCACAAATTTCAAGCGTAAAAGGCTGGTAACGTTTCACGCTTGTGCTACGCGTGACCCCGAGTTTGCTAGAAGTTTTGACAACCCAAGATATGATTTTCTCTACTTGGCGCTTTATTCCATTTTTGAAGGTTTCCATGTTTTTGGCTGGGTTTTACGCCACAGGTCAGTTGATCACCCTAAAACTCGACCGAAAGGTCGGGAATTTTTTTGGATTTTGTGAGATGGCCGCACTGCCCAGAAAGTTGTGGCCACTGGGTCTTTAAATTCCAGAATTTTTGCTTTAAATCAGCGCACATGCTAATAAACGCTTTAATTTAAATATTGGATCTATCCCAAAACATGGGACCAAATTATGGAGATTGGTCAGACCGTGATACCTAAACCGTTGTGGACTGACATGCGGAATTACGATTAAATTCTCGCTGGTGTTTATAAGATAGAAATTGGTAAGAAATTCGGTTCCAAAAAGGTGCGGAACCGAGAGTCAGACAAGTGGGATCGCCTCGTGGACAGCTCCATCAAAGCCGGGTTTCGGATCGTTAAAATTCAGTCCTGCGTTGTGTGAATTGATAAGAATTGTCCATGTATTGTGTGTGTTTGAGTTGTTGAAATGAATGGCTTGAAAGGCGTGGAATTAAATAGGTTAATACATGAATTTAATGTGTTAATATAATGACATAATTATATAAACTATAATTGTGTTTCAGAGCTAATGAGATGATTTCAAAAATGTTAATGCATAAGTTTTATGGGTTGACATGAGGTCACAATTATGTGGAATATAATTGTGTGTAGGTCATTGAGATGAGTTTGATCATTAGGCCCAAGTGAGCTAATTTTTGATGTGATATATGAGTTGTATAATTACATAACATGATTGTGTGATTTGATTTATGCGAAGATATTCACGTGATTATATATTTGCATGCGTTGTATGGAATTATTGAAATGGCATCATACTACTTCATATGCAATCGTGCGATCCTGCAGAGATGAGCAATAAGTATCGTATAAAGTTTCAGTAAGACTTGCCCAGAGGATAGTTCTAAAAAATGTTAATTATTTATAAGAACACAAACTTAAAATATCACCGTCTGAGCTTTACCCAATTGATATTCATATCTGAGGGTAGTCCATTAAACAATATATATATATCAATCGTCTGAGCGGCCCAATTGATATATATACATCGGAGGGTTGTCCACTAATAAAACAATAATTTCAAGGCAAGGCTTAGGCGAGTGTGAGAGCTCTGAGGACTCTGACCGAAGTTAGTCATGTAGACATTCAAGTAGGATCATGCATTTGCTTGAATGTGTTTAAATTGAACATTGCACGCACTTAGGTGGTGAGTAGCCCACTTAGGGCTGGCTTCCTCCCATCGAGCTTTAGCTCACCCCCGTCGTGATCCCCTTTACGTGTACCGGAGCGTACAGGAGACGTGCTCGCCCTGCAGGTCGAAGCGCCAGAAGAAAGCCTGAATGTGGCTTTGTTGATGTTTACATGTATTAGAATGCTCATTTTAATATATGCACAGATAAGAGTAAATCATTAACTCTTGCATTATGGATATAGTCAGAATATTGTAAGATATAACTCCGTTTTTTGGATATAGTGTGACTAGTATTGGCTTTTGAGCCCAAGAGGCCGCTTTTGTAATCAAAGCGATCATGTCGTATTTGTGCTTTACGGCATTTTGTATTTGGCAGAGCTCCCCGTACAAAGGAGACTCATTCCTATTTTTCGTGAAAAATGTCGTCACCGACATTCACGAGTATTCCGCTGCCTGACTTGCAGTCAACTTAATTTCGGTTGGGGGTCGCCACTTGGTATCGCAGCTAGGTATACGAATACCTAGGAGCTCGGTTTGGGTATCCATCACCACTAGGTGGTATGGTGTATATAGGGGTTATGGAACCTATGGATAGAAAAAATTTGGGCTTTAGCCATGGAAATGTAAAATATCACCACTAGGTGTGGTTTGATGTTGAGTTTAGGTATGGATTACCTAGGAAAATCAATGACAAAACTAGGACACTACTGCGACGTGTTGATGTGTTTTGTGTGATTTGATGAATTGTGTGACTGGTATGCTTACCATGTTGTGTGATGAGATTGATTATGTTGTGTGAAAAAAAAAAAAATATATGCATAACATGAATGATGGTGTGTATACCATGTAGTATATAAGATGAGTAGGTGTGTGTGCTTAAGTGATTAGCACATGGAGATGTGTAGAAAATATTTAGAAAATGTTTTGAGTTGTACTGTTGTACAAAACTGAAAAAGAAAAGGAAAAGAATAAATTTTATAAATTTATTTAGCCTATTAAGGATGAAAATAATTTTCTAAGTGGAAGAAAATCTGAGGAAATAAATTTTTATGAAATTATTGGGAGGAAATTTAAGAAAAAAAGTGGGTTAAATAAATTTTTATAAAATTATTTGAGTATTAAAGAGTATGAAAAAAAAAATGAGTTTTAGTGATTTTAGTGGTTTTTCATACTGCTGGAATTAATGAAAAAAAAAAAGGAAAAAAAAAAAATTTTGGTACGTAACTGACGGGCTACGCCCAATTGAGCTATCGGGCTAGGCACAGGCGCGTGGTCAAGGGATCGCGCAGCAGCGCCAAGGCGAGGGTGCTGCGGCTGGCGTGCTGGCGCCGCGTGTGGACGCGGAGCTGGCGTGGCGCGCGTGGCGTGCCGGCCGCAAGGCTAAGGTGCGGCCAGCGCGCAGGCGCAGCGCACGGACGCCAAGGCGGGCGCTACGGGCGAGCGGCAGCCGGGCGCGGCAGCGCCGGGCGCGCGGGTGCGTGCTTTGGGCGCGCTGGGTGTGCAGCGCTCGGGCGCGCGCGTGCGTGATGCGCCGGGCGCCAAGGCGCCGGCGCCCGGGCCGGGCTGGGGCAAAGGCACCTGCACTCGGCCCATTTTTGATCCGCTGACTCGCTTTTCCTCGAGTCACCAAATGAACACCGTTCATCAGAAAATAAAATTTTTTCGAAAAAAAAATATTTATTAAATTCAAATAAAATCAAATTTTGATAAAATTTTCAAATAAAATTTTCAAAAATAAAATTTTTGAAAATAAAATTTTGTTGAAAACAATATTTTAAAGGCAAAATTGATTACGTATACACTGAGTTAAGTGTATGATTAGTGTCTCAGGGCTGTGGTTATGCCTTAGAGATACTGTATTGGGTTTAACTACCGTTTGAAATCATGATTGTGCGGTAGTTGCGTAGCAAGTTATATGCATGGTGTGATGTGATATAAAAAATGCGAATGCCAAGGTTACATATGACCTTAGGAATCTGGTAATCGAAACGAATAAAAAGCTTAGAACCTTATCAAATAAATGAATCGAAAGCGGTTGAAATTTAGCGCCACTTAGAAATGAATCCGTCGGGCCTGTGTGGTTGTCAAGTCTATTAGTAATTGGCATCCGCATTGCTAGTTAGGATTGAAAATGAAAAATTACATGGACCGTGGCAAGCATCACCAATGTAATATTAGTAGAGGACGAGGACATAGAGGACGCCCACGGCAATCGGTCGACACCACCGACAATCGACCACCGCCTTATTTGAACAATGGGCCTTGTAGAGCCATGTGTGTTCAGAAGGCTCACATCGCACGCGCAAGATAAATATGCAGAACAGTGGCACTCTAAGAACTCCCGCAGAGGTTTGTGTGGCGCATCATCCTCCGATATTCACAGAGAGAGATCCCGACACGGCCACCACGTGGCTCACGAATGGCAAAGTGTTAGGAGGCTATGGAGACACCGACGCGACCGTGGATTAGACTATCGCAATGAAGCTAGAGAATGAGGCTTATATATGGCGGAATGGGCAAGGACCTCAGAGACCTTAGAGAGCCGCTAAGCCAGACGTGAGTTCTCCCCTCAGTGGATTAGGCGCAGAACAAAGATGACATGTCGAGATTGCGAAGTTAGAGATCTCTGGGGACTCTACTCACAAAGGGACCCGAGGATTATGGACATGTCGTAGTTCGAGGTCATCCCGAGGATGGATTGGCTAATAGCCAAGGTGGTCGCTATCGATCGTGGAGCGCAGGAGGATTACCGCCACCACTACAAGAAAATCTGAATTAGAGACGGAAATTAGAGATTCTTGACACTTGCCTCCTCTAAATAGAGACTGGCTTAAAGACGATTTGAGACTCGATCAAAGATCTTTATTTTTTCTGCCTACTTCCGCCTCTATTTAGAGACTTAAAATGCAGACCTAATACTCGCCTCTCTAATCGGGAGATCGAAAACTGCCTTTGATTGTAGACGGAATATTCGGTCTTCTATTTCCGCCCCTATTGTGAGACTTAAATAGAGACTCCGATTAATTTCCGTCTCTAATCGTGAGACCGAAAAACTGTTTTGATTAGAGATTTTAATATTCTGCTTTACTGCTCAATAGATTTAATGATTTCCGCCTCAAATTTGAGACTAAAATCATTCCGTCTCTATTTAGAGACTCGAAATAGAGACCGGCGACTTCGTCTCTAACTGCAGACAAAAATCCGTTTGATAGAGATCTTGACATTCGGTCTTATTTCGCGTTTTCTAAATAGAGACTAATGATTTCCGCCTCAAATTGGAGATCTTGAAATCATTCCGTCTCTATTTAGAGACGGAAATAGAGACCGAATATTCCGTCTCTGACTTCCATTGCTAATTATTGACCTTTTGGAAAAAAAAAGTATGAGACTTAAAAATTCAAAATCTCTTTGTCCCTCAAAACAATATAGGTTTTATCCCTAATATTTGTTTTATTTTAGAAAATATCCTATTTCAGTCTACATCTATCTTTCTGGCCCTATAATATCTATGTATTTTTTTCTACTTTTTATAAGTAATGAAATAAAACACAAAATGAACGTATGCATGATAAATTATATTTATTGATAGGATAGGTTTTTAATATAAAGATATAGTTTTCCAATTTGATTATTTATTGATTTAATTATATTTTAATTATCAATTTATAGTCAATTTAAAATTTTTCTTAATTAAGTTTTATTTGTGCACAAAGATTTATTTTTCGACCCGAATAAATTATCTAGTAATTATTTTATTTATATTAAGTCTTACACTAAAATCGTTCGAAATTGAAACAAAATCAACAACTATCGGGTTCTAATGGGCATAACTTTCAAATGAATCTACAAATATAATTCGCACTGCTCATGACCTACATCTATGTATTATTTCAATCATATCCAAAATATAGAAGGATCTAATCTATAAACAATGAAAACAAACTCTTACCTCGAACTTGCAACAAAACCGATTTCAAAATCTCCGAAAAATAACTTCGAACTACTTAAAAATTCAACCAATAAATTTCATCGAGGACCATCCAAAGGATTTCTAGCGTGCCATCATATCATCTTATGCGAAGGTAAAAATCGGATTTATAACATTTTTTTGTTAGTAATACCTAATGATTAAAATTTTGATTTGGCTTATTATTTTTCCAAAGTCGTTGGCCATATAAGTATTATAACCATGTTTATTTCCTTCTTGTTTTCAAGATTAACCCCAAGTTGACACCCTAGCCTTTTTTTTAACTCTTAATTTTTGTTAAAATTTTATTTTAATTTTTAAAATCTACTAATTAAATAAAAATGAAAGTTTATTTTTAAATATAAATAAATTATTCTTTATTTTAAATCAACTAAATAAAAAAACAACATTTATTTTTAAAATATAAATAATTAAACTATTCATTATTTTAAAATTTTAAAATATTTAATTTTATGTATAGTTTTTTTGAACAATTTTATGTATAGTTATTTCACATTTTTAAAAATTATATTTTTAATTAAAATATTGAATATAAATATATTTTTCATATAATAATTAATAATATAATAAATAAATATTAACATTTGAAATATTATTTAAAATAAATTTGATTTTTCTTAAAAACTCATCCATTGATTTTTGATCAAAATTTATATTAACTTACACATTAAAATATATTACTTTTAAAATAAAAATATTAAATATTAAACTCGTGATATTGATTTTTTCATTTAGACGATTAAAATAATAAATATTTTTTATGTTAATATATTATTAATTTTATATCCCACTGCTTATATACTTATGATGAATTTCTAGAAAAGTTTAAAAAAGAAAAGAAAGGGGGTTTATAGTTTAATGCACGGGAGAAGAGGTCTCTCATTCCACCTATTACGGGTTTCTCCTGGTTCCCACTAGTTCCAATCTATACCTGAGCTTATTTCCATCAAGCGAGCTAAGTCTAAGTACCCAAATCATAGGTACCTCAGGGTGGAGGGGATTTATGCTTCTCTCCCAAAGGCACGACTGTGCAGGTGGCTCCTCTGAAGCTCTACACTGCTGCGACGGTCCAGCTTATGGAGCCGGGACATGCTCTGCCTATGTCCCGCCACAGGTTCCTGGTTCCACCTGATTCTGAACCCGATCGAGATGTGGTGATAAATCCGTAAGATTCGGGTCCCAAATCTCGAATCAATATCGGGGTCGGATTCCCGTGCCCGATCCGGGGCCGAGGGTGATTAAAGGAGACATTGGGCGGCCTGAGCCGGTTCTTACACCGGCCAAGCACGGGCGATGGCGACCGCGGCTTCTGGGCCGAGCTCTGCTCGACTAAACGACGACGGCCAGGGTCTATCAATGCTCTCACACGGCTCAGAAATCGGGTTATAGATCCATCTCGTAGGCTTGCAGTGGCTTCATATTTTAGTCATTATAAGTTGTCCTAAGTATCTTAGAAAAAGTTAAATTTTCCTTATCACATTTCTCTATTCGTTTCAATCCTTCAGGTTTGAAAATAAATTATCCTCAATAAGAGCAGTAATCAAGTGTTTTTAATGTTTCTTTGAGTGATCCAGCGTAAAGAGATTTATTATAGAGAGGGGCCCTTTCTACCGCACCTCGTCACGAACTTATGGAGTTCTTTTATACCTCTTAAATAAACTTTGCCATTTTTTTCCTATGCTTCCTTACCGTCCGCACATTATTCAAAGCTTAGTATTTGCAAGCATGGTTTACTGCGTTATAAGTTTAAATTGCCTTCTATTAGTCTAGTTTGAAACTGACAACGAAAGCTGCTTCCTTAAATTGGCCAGAGCCTTGCAATCAAAAATGGATATGATGTCTGTGCATGCGCTCACTATTATTTAAGTCTCTCGCAATAGAGAATGCATATGAGAGGTGATTTTCAACATATTAAGAATATGTGTTGATATTTGAACAACCCGACATGGCTTTAATGATGATTTGAACTAACTCCTAGGATATGTAAAATTTGTACTGGAAGATGATGCTAATTTAGGTCCTCATATCTATTAGGATGTTATTAATTATATATATTGTTTGACTTCAAGTTCCTAGGTTAGACATAGATGTGATCCTGTTATGAGGTTTTCCTATGCAAATCACTGCCCAAGAAATAGATTCTCATGAAGATGCTTTAACTTTTCAATTTCTTTTGAATGGGGTATGATTCATTTTTAATTTTTTTTTGTCTGCCCAATCTTATCCATGTTCCATAAGAGATGGGGCAACTTGATTTGATTTTCTACCTTCATAAGAAAGGACAGCTTAAAGGTTTAGGGATTGAATGAGTTGTTGTACGATCCTAAGGTGTAAATATATATGTTTTTATTTTTTTGATCATTTATATGCACATGAAGGAAGAATAGGCCATGGTTGATGCAGGAGAAGAAGGCCTTAAAAGAAGAGAAATTGAAACAAGAAGAGAAGTACTGTGGGCTTTTTGTTAATGTTGTTAAAGAAAGGGCTTGCCTTTAGCCTTTTATTGTTGAATCATAATCACACATATACATTTGTGCAAAAATGACTTTATTTTATATGTTCGTTTGATAAGTCATATACTTTATATTTATTTTTTCGATTTGATCTCCCTCGGATGACAAAAAACAAGTGTTTACTAGAAATATATTATTTCCTATGTTATAGAATGTAAATATATGTCATTTGTAGTCAATGTAAAACTAATGAGAAATTAAAAGTTGCATTTTAATCTACCAATTGTATATATCTACCTCTCAGATTTGTACATTGTTAGATCAAGGAAAATCACAAGAAATTTATTCCTCCACCCTTCCTTCATGTTTCTTCACCATAATTATTTTTTCCAAGTGAGATTTTGTCTTTTACTAGAAAGTATTTTGCTTTTTTTCTACTAATAAGGATGAAATATATTATCATGATTCTAAAGCTTTAATTATGAGAGCTAAAACTACATTGTTAAAAATGAAAACAAACTTGGGTTATTTTTTCATTTGCCTTTGATTTTTATTTTTATTTTTACTTTGTATACTTGGGAGTGAGGATGAATTATTTTGATTGATTCCTAGCTTTGTGTCATCATGTCTATATTATTTTTGTCTCTGTTTCCTAATTGTGAACAATTATTGAACCTGAAAATTTTCATAATTTTCAGGCTTTGTTGTTTATGCTGCTGCAGTGGTAGAGTTTGCACTGCTTATACTAATGCTTTTCAAAAGGAAGAATGATCATAATAAATTGTTTTTCAATTTTAAAGCTAAAGACTTGATCATGCTTTCTAACTTCCTTCATAAAGCTGCCTTGAGCTGAATATTTGGAAACATCAAAGAATAGAAATGTTTCTACATAAATGAAGACTGAGTAGCTCCGATAGCAGTGGTGAAGAGGATACACCAAGAGCACTTTCCTATCGAACTCCCTACCACTCACAGCATGTTAGAAGATTATCCAGTATTATATTACATGCATGCACTCTTTTTTATACATGAACAAATGACCAGCTGCAAACATGATGATAGAGGAACAACACATCCACACACATACAGTAAAAGGCTTCTCCAAGTCAGCAGAGGGTGTAGGGCTTAATTTCTTCTAGCCCCGAACCGATTCAATGGTCGACAATTGTTTGCCATTGAGTTTTAATGTCCAAGAATCCTAGCTCTCTTCAAAGGAACCATTTTGACTATGCTTGAATGTGCATCGAGCTTCCAAATCATGGTAATTTGTCTACATCCTAGGGAATTTTCTCATCTTCTTTCGATTTCTGTTGTCATAATTTCAGATATATTAGAAGTTTTAGATCCAATAGAGATTCGGGGAGAGTCACCAAACCTGGCTAGAATCCCTCCAAAGCCTCCCAACCCGTAATGGGGGAAAGTACCATCTGGCGAAAAGTAGATGTTCGGTGTCCCTTCCTTCCACTTCCTAGAACCTGGAAGATTTCAACTTTGCAAGTGGCCTCATCCAAATTTTCAAGGGCAAGTGGGACTTGCCTTAGCTACTTTTGTCATCCCTTCATATTCATGTTTGTTGCTCCTGAAAGTTTCGCTATTGCGAATGAAGAACTTAAATGGAGAGTTTCATTTATCCGCGAGCCCCCTTTGTATATCAAGAAATTGAGCTGATCAAGGGAAAAAATGGCTTTTAACTATATGACAATGACATTAGATCACAAGTGTGTTACTCCAAGTTCTCAAAATCAAGAAGGATTATGGTCCATAAGAATTTTGTTGCAAGAGATAAAGCTAATGGTATATTAGCTGAGATTCATGCCATTAGACCATCTCACCAATAACCACTTGTTTTTGTCCTCTCCCTTTGTTTCTACACACAGCGTCGTTTGCCAAAGTATAGTTTCACCGAAATATAAGTTATTAGGGTGAGCATATAAAAAAATGGAAAATGCATTAATGGAACTGCGGTTCAACTTTCTCCATTAGCGTGTTATCAAGACTTTCAGATGCCTGCAATCCCATTCGATGTGGACAATAAGAAATCATTCACAAAAGCAAATGATCCAGAGGTCAGAATAGCATGTGTAATATGGGAGTTAGCAAGACAAATGAGCCTTTGTCACACAAATCGCAGCTTCTCAAATGTCAGTAATGTACCAAGACACCTTCATGAGTCAGAAAGAGCATTCCGCTTTTAAGGTGATAATGGATTAAGCAATGAATCTCCATTGTGCTTTTTTTCTTTGTAATTGTTGCTATTGCCTTCATTAAAAAATGCTCATAGAATTACATTTTCTATAATTCTCAGAATTTCGCGGCTTATAATGTAATTAACAAGAAAGCAATTTTCATCAGCAAAGTTGCTACCCCAGCTAAAGAATGCTCAAGAAAGCTATCAAGATTTTTTTAAGGAGCGACTTCACAAGGACGAGTATACTTAAAGAATGTTCTCGAGGACACTCAAGAATTCAGAGTTTGATTACAGTTAATATATTGTATTTGGTACATTTGACATTAATATTACTATTTTATTATTCCACGTGTACTATTAATGATACCAAACAAACAAATATAAGGTTCAATCAATTGATAACTATTAACTTGAATTCTAATCACTCTATATCACACACATCTAAATTTCACGCCATAAAATGAGCGTCACTCAATACTAAACAAAACCTCACTTAAAATTTAGATTCTAGTGACTGAAGTCACCCCATTCCCTGATCCACCCATCTATCAATCACCTGTCTTCATCCTCCACTTCACCAGATCAATCCATTCTGCCTTTGATCCGTCTCATTAGATAGACTAATCCCACTGTCCTCCACTGCAGACGGATCCAGCTCGGTTCCCATCAATCAATTCATCCCATGCCTCCCACCACAGAGATTTAATCAATCGCGCTATCCTCCATCACTTGTAAATTGCGCCTGGTCTTCTCATCCAGACTAATCACCCGGTTCCCCAATCTGGCCTGACAGACTGACCACCTTGCCTCTCGACAGAGGACGACCAATTCTGTTTCAAATCGGCCCCCTCGACAGACGGAATCAAATTCACTCTTCACCGTGGAGACTGAATCGGTGACTGATACGCCAATTAGATACAATGTTTTTTAAAGATCGAGGCCTCGTGCCTCTAATCCGTCCCAATTCGTCTGTACTCCTGATTAGAGACCAATTGTCCGTCCCTAATTTTGATTCTCTTTTGTAGTGTACATCACAGGATCGCACTCCCGGTGCAGATCTCAAGTAAAAGCACATGCTTCCCTACGCATACCCAGTCCAAGTGTCAGTGGATTACAATGTCAAGAAGAGCCCACCCTAGAGGACTAGAGAGGTCACTCAGATCTACTCCCTCGAGCAAGATACGAGTATGTGGATGTTTTTCCGCATGAGCCATCTGATCACTCCACGAGTAAATGACTCGCATCGAGTCACACCCTGCACTACACCCATCTCCATGACTCCATGTGATAGTACCTACCGGAAGCCAGAGTAAACTCGTAAGTACGCCATGTGAGCTATCGATTGTGCGGTTACGATCAAGAACTATACCCATTACCAAGGATCGACGATTTGTTCGACGGCCAGAGCAGAGCGTAGTCTACTCCAAGATGTGACCGCGACCGGTTACCATCAAACTGAGGCTAGGAGATAGATATCCCTAAGATAGCCGCCAGACGCGCTATGGGCACTTTGAGTTTACTGCAGGATGCCCTTTCGATCGACGATCGCCAAAGAAGATTCACTTTCGATCTCTTACGCATGCGCTGCTCCAACCTTATCTAGACGCTTTGTCGTGCTTCTGTGGATGACATTCTCGATCTAATTCCCAAATGCAGTGGGGAGCATGAGTATTATTCGAGGATCGTCTTATAGTTGTCGAGACCATCAACAGACACTAAGTTCAAGAAGTGTTAGTTTTAGCCATCGAATTGAGTTTCGGGACACGCGAGTCGCACTGGTGATAACAATGAGGGTAACAGCAAAGTGATGCGCCGTGGAGACCTAATGTCAATCTTCAGACGAGTTCCTGGGATTGGCCGGGTATTACCAGAGATATGAGAAGGCCGGTTGTCCATCCAGACAGATTGTGTGACTTCTCGCCATCGATACGGACTCCATGGGTCGACGGCCCCAACCATGTATAGAGAATCAGGATACTTGGAACACTTGGGATACGTGGTGCTGCAAGAGGGAGACCGGCCTTCTCCTAGTTCAGTGAAGAGTAAGACTTCGCCTACACTAGTTTCGTGACTGTGTAATGTGATTTGAGTTGATGAGCGATGCATTTCCTGCAGACGTGATCCAAGATCTCGGGACAAATGCAAATCCTACCGGGCCGTAGACAGAGAGTATACAGCTTCATTCCTCCACACCTCAGCATGGTCTGAGGAACTAGTTTCAGTTGGGGTGCTATCTGACACTCCTCAGCGGCCAGATTGCCAAAGGGGCCAAAGTGTGGGTCAAAGTCAGGGATAGATCAGGGTTACGCAGTAGAAGCGTAGCGGACCTTAGGGTGGTACACATAGTGGTTGCGATGTCAGGCTTGACATGGATAAGTTGACAACCATCGGGTTGTCAGTAATTGAGACCTAGGCCGGGTTGTCATACTCGACACGGCATTGGATTTGGGCTTGGAGGTTAAGGCCTTTAGAAGCCAGGTAAGAGATGTTCCTAAGTTTAGGGTGAGAGTTGGCCCCGCGATAAGTCGGGATTTGGGTAGAGAAATCTACGAGATTACTGCTTTCATGGTGAGAATCCACAGGTTGTGGGTCAGAAAGGCAGTGGAGATATCAGAAATTCTATGTGAATGGAAGAGGCTCGAAATGTAGAAATTCGAGAAGAGTTATGTAATCAAGATGAAAACCTGCTGTGGGGTTATCGGGCTTAGAGTTGAGTGATAGGAGTCGGGGGTGACTCGAGGGTTGGATACCCTTTGGAAATTTCATTGGATGTTGTTGAGTTGGCAAGGGCTCGGTAAAAGGATGACATGCATGGCATGGAGTGAGTTGACAGTCCATTGGATTGTCAGTGATTGTGACCTTGGAAAGGTTAGCGTTTACACACTAAGCAAGGGTTGTGTAGGGATATGTGTTGTGAGGATTATAGACATGTGTTAGAGGACACACTGTGAGCATGTGTCCTGAATCATAAGGGTAGAGGATTAAATTGCCCTTAGTGGAATTCGCTGCAACAATAGTTATCGGGCGGGATATAGGATGGCACATATGAGGCGTTGTATGGGAGGCCATGTAGATCCGTTATGTTGGACGAGATGGGAGAGGCTCCATTCTGCCACTGTCGATTAGAGACACCTGCGAAGGTGAGCGATACGATAAACGTCTTCTCCACGGCTCGGGGTAGACGGAAGAGCTATGCTAATGGGAGGCGTCGACCCTTAGAGTTCGAGGTTAGTGATCCGCGTTTCGCGAAGGTGAATCTTAAGAGGGTGGTCGGGTTCGCGAGGCGCGAAGTTTATCGTAGATGTTTATTGGGCCTTCGAGATACTCGAGGGATAGGCAGCATTGCGTCTTGGATTAGCGATTCACGCCCAGCATGTTAGCGTGTCGCGAGGTATTTCACGTCTCCATACTCGAGAAAAATATACTCCGGATCCGACTCGCGGGGTGGATTGGGGGCGATTGAGATTGACAGGATGGGGCCTTCGGGGAGGGACTAGTGTGCATTGTTGATGGCCGTGATCGGGTTTTGCGGCGCCAAGGCCGTGAGGCTGAATGAGGAGTGCTGTAAGGCGACCTTTGTGGAGTGGAGGAGTTCACGCGTGGGGCCCGCGAGAGGACACGATCGCGGGCCACTTATCCCATCGTGATTAGGGATGAGTGCGTAGTTTGGTCGTTTAAAATCTAAATGGCTGGTTATGCATGATAAGTGCGCGTGGCATATGCATGTAGTGATTAGGAGGTGTCCTGAATTTCGGGGCCAAGAGATTCCTTTAAGGAGGAGAATGTAAGACCGAGAAATTCCAATTCTGGAATAAGGGCAAATCGTAATTTTGATTACAAAATTGTAATTTCGGTTAAAAAATCAGTAATTAGTGCTCTAGATCTCGGATAATAAGCAGGATTCTTGAGTTGGAATCGTCTCAATCTAGTGCTTACGTAAAAATTTCGCAATTTTACGAGGCGGTCGGAATCGGCACGTTTTTCGAACATGGCGTTTGGTGCCGTAAATGGTTTTGATGCGACGAAGCCACATATAACATGTACTCATGTACCATAAGTGGTATAGTAGAGAAATGATGAAAATGGATGTAGAAATAGTCTAGAATGTCGAATCACGAGAAGATAGGGACTTAAGGCGTCATTTTTGTAAATGTTTAAGTGGTTAAAAGACGAAATAGTGCACATGACCCATCTTCCCCAAATTAAACAAAAGGCAAAACATGGGAGTCCAGCAGCTTTGCTGGAATGTTGATTTGAGAGAAGCACCTCCTTCTCTCTAGGTTATCTGTAATCAAATAGTTAGCGAACCGATGCAAGAAAGGGAAAACGTTCTGCAGCGGACGAGCTACGCGTGGACCCAGTTTGCGAGTTTTGACAACTTCAAGAGGTAGGATTTTCTCTACTTGCGTTTTATTCAGTTTAAGGGTTTTGTATTTCGGTTGGTTTGAGGCCGTGAGGGGCCGTTTGATCGGTCCTAAAACTTGGGACCGAGTTGTTGGAATTTTTTTGGGATTTTTGGAGATGGCCGTGACTGCCCAGAAAGTTAGGGGCTGTTTGGGTCTTTAAATTCCAGAATTTTTCTTTAAATCATGTGTGATGTGAATAAATGCAAAGGGAATGGGTTGTTGATCAGTCCCCAAAACATGGGACAATTATGGAGATTTTGGTACATCCGTGACGGTCGAGAAGCGACAATGGACGGTGTGTAGAATTTATGCGTTAAGTGCCTTTGGTGTTTATAAGATAGGAAATTGGTGAAATTCGGTTCCAAGGTGGGCAGGAGTTGAACAAGTGGGGTACGCCCGTGGACAGCCCTTAGCTTTGGAGTTGGGTACATTAAAATCCGGTCGGGTTGTGTGAATTGGATAAGAATTGTCCATGTGTTGTGTGTTTGAATTGTTGAAATGAATGGCTTGAGTTGTGTGGAATTAAATAGGTTAATACATGAATTTAATGTGTTAATATAATGACATAATTATATAAAATATAATTGTGTTTGTAGGCCATTGAGATGATTTCAAAATGTTAATGCATAAGTTTTATGTATTAACATGAGGTCACAATTATGTGGAATATAATTGTGCGTGTAGGTCATTGGAGATGAGTTTGATCATTAGCCCAAGTGAGCTAATTTTGATGTGATATATGAGTTGTATAATTACATAACATGATTGTGTGATTTGATTTGTAAGGTATATTCATGATTATATATTTGCATGTGTTGTATAGTTATTGAAATGACATCATAATGCATTTCATATGTAGCAAGGGTATCCTAGAGATAGGAGTTAGTCGTGGTATAAGTCTAGAGAAGGCGGTTCGGAGGATAGTCTAAAAATGTTAATTATCGGAGGGTAGTCCTGAGCTTAAAATGTATTGATCGGAGGCTGGCGTGATATTCGGCGGAGTAGTCCACAAACAATATATATATATCAATCGTCAGACGGCCCAATTGATATATATCACATCGGAGGTTGTCCACTAATAAAATAATAATTCTCATACAAGGCTTAGGCGGAGGTGTGAGAGTCGGTGGACTTCGGGATGCAGTTGGTATAGACATTAGTAGGATCGTACGTTTGCTTGAATGTGTGTTTAAGTGGAGCGTTCTTGTTTTAGTTGGGTGGTGAGTAGCCCACTTGGGGCGATTCTCTACTGAGCTTTTTAGCTCACCAGTCGATGAGATCCCCTTTGCAGTGGGAGCGTGCGAGGGACGGCTAAATCTGGGGGGCGAGCGCTAGAAGAAAGCCGAGATGTGGCTTTGTTGATGTTTACATGTATTAGAATACTTCTCATTTAATATATGTGTTGTATAAAAGTAAATCATTAACTCTTGCATTATGGATATAGTTGGAATGTTATGAATATAGCTTGTTTTGGATATAGTGTGACTAGTATTGGTTTTTTGAGCCCCGAGGCCGTTGTAATTAGGTGATTGATGTTGGGGCCGGGTTTTATGAAGATTTGTATTTGGGTAGAGCTCCCCGTACAAAGGAGACTCTGCCCGATTTTCGTGAAAAATGTCAGGTCACTGACATTCACGAGTATTCCGCGGGTTGACGGGTAGTCAACGGACCCCCGGGTTTTGGGGTGTCACACTTGGAGAGAACAAACAGAGGCTAATAAAAAGAATCTTCAACCTCAATCATTTTCTCTTTACTCAATATCATTTCCTTTTTTGTTTTCGTTTCTTTTTTTTTTTTTATGACGGATACAAATCTTTTAGAAAAAATATTTAAGTTTTCTCACATATTTTTTATACTTTGTTTCCATTTCCTTTTTGTTGACCAATACAGATATTTTAGAAAATATACTGAAGTTTTCTTTATTTGAGATGGTAGTGCATCAACCTTGACATAAATCCTTCTTTTGTAAAGGAACCAAAGACTATGGATGAATTTTCATTTTTCTTTAAACTTTAAAGAAGATTTAACCATTCCTAACATGGATTTGGAATAGATTTGAATCATGATCATAATAGTTTCATCAAAAACAGCAAAATCTTAATAAAGAGAGAAACATCTGAAGTAGTGTCTACTGATCATGGTCCTCGATGGATAAATCAAGAGTTAGATCTTCATAGTCAGAGGATATTTTTTGAAGATGTACAAATAATCTACTTTGTTGTTTTATTAAGAGAATGAGATAGATTCAGAAATTCATACAAAATGTCGCCTTGAATGATCTTGAAGCGCTACAACGACTTCCATCACACATGCTTGGCTTTGTCCATGGTGCGATTCATTTGTTGGGGTTGGCTTCTTGGTGGCAGATTTCTTGGCGAGGAAAGAGGTAAGTTGGGTTTCTTGATGGTGGATTTCATGGGGAGGACAGAGGTAACAACAACACCCATGGTAGAGCTGTGAGTTTCCTGGTCATGGTCAAAAAATGCAATCATCAAAGTTGGTGGAGTTGTTCTGAATGTCATTGATGTGATGTATGAGGATGAAGGGTTTCTTTTGTACCATTAGTTTTAAGCTTTGACAGACTTTGTGACTGATGGAGCAATCCTCTATTCAAGGCATCACTTTATAGGCTATGAAGCTATTAACTAGATGGAGGCGTGAGGTTTTGGGGTTTGTGGAATAAAAACTGGAAAAGAGTAAGTGGAGATAAAATATCACAAAAAGAATGAGTGATGAATAAAAAAAAAGAAATATTTGGTCAAATAACCTAAATAACCAAACATTTTCTAAATGTAACCCTTTACTTGTTATTTTTTGAAAAGTAACCATGTCTTTTATCATTTTATATATTTATGTGTTTTTTTAAGGTTAATTTTATTAAAAAAGGTTATTTTATAAAAGAATAATAAGATATTTTTATCAAATAATGTAAAATAGATGAAGAATTAGAATTTTTTTAAAAAGATGTTTTAATTGAATCACACACACAAAAATCGTAGAAAACCAAATGATAGAATAAATAATTGCATAGGACAAATTATTATAATACTGCTAGTTGTCCTTAGTGTCACATTAAAAATGTCATTAAATGAAACATAAAAGAGTGACTCTATCTCTCCAAAATTAAACTTCAGAAAATGACAAAACATACTGAAGAGTCCATAAGCAATAATTAATAAGAAATAACTAAAAGGACTAGTGTTGTTTTAAAATTTTAACAGGGGTTGGTGTTGTGAGATGAATTGAGGACACAAAGATTAAGTGGGCAATCTTTTTTTTTGGTTTCTTAAACTTTATCTTCTTAAATATCGATATTCTAGGTATTTCCTTTTGCTCCATCTTACCTAAAGTTGACATTATATAATATTCCATAAAAAAGGGAATATCCATGTGGAATACCCATTTGGAAGATAAAATTAATGAATATATATATGAAGGGAGAGACATATTTTGAATTTAAGAAAATAAGTATTTTCTTTACATATTTTAAATCAATACATAAACATTAGATGAAATGGGATGCTATAATTCTTACTTAGACAATATGTTTCAGTTTTTATATGCATCTTCTCAAATTAAAATATTTATTGTTATATTCCATTAAGGTTATTATTATGGTGATTTTTTAATTTCACACGAACATGCAAAATACAAACGTGCCAACGTGCGAACCTATCAAAAAATTAATTTTTTAGATCATAATATATAAACTCCCTAGTTTCCATATATATATATATATATATATATATATATATATATATATATATATATATATATATATATATATATTGTAAGACCCGAGAATGTAAGACCCGAGAAATTCCAATTTCTGGAATAAGGACAAAATCGTAAATTCGATTACAAAATTGTAATTTCGGTTAAAAATCCGGAATTAATTATCTATATCTCGGATGATGAAAGCAGTTTGTAGTTGGAGATCGATGCGAATCTATTAGTAGCGTAAATTTGGGCCAGTGCAAAGGCCGATCGGATCGGCACATTTTTGAGGCATCGCTTTCGGGTGCTAGTAAAATGAATTTCGATGCGGCAGTCATATAGCATGTGCTAATGTATCACAAGTGGTATGAGTAGAGAAATGATGAAAATGGGCGGCTGAGGATAGTCTTAGAATATCAGATACGAGTAAAAGAGGGACGTATTAGTGCATTATGGGATTTGATTTTAAGTCACTAAGGACAAAATAGTGAATGGATTCTTGCTTATAAGCCCATTCGCCAAAAAGAAAAACGTGGGGGTCATTTTTGGGAGATCCAGTAGCTTTCTTTTTGAGAGGTTTTAGAGAGAGATAACACTTCTCTCTCTAGATTTATGCAGCGATCAGTCGCGAGTCTTCGACACAAAGAGGAGGCATACGCGGGAGAGAGCTTCGCGTGGAGTGCAGTTTAGGAAGTTTCTTCAAGCTCGCGAGGTAGGATTTTCTCCTGCCTTGAGGTTTATTCCCATTTTAAGAGTTTCAATCGTGTTTGGTCGAATGAGGTCGGTGAGGGGTAGGTGCGATCGGTCGAGCCTTGGACCAGGAATTGGTATAAGTCCCTGAAACAAAATTTGGACGACCGTGTAGATGCGAAATTTGTTTGGAGTGCAGATGTGTTAAATTGTGCATTAAATGTTTGCTTGGTATGCGTTAGGTAGGGAATGGGCGTGGATTGCGGGTTCACTAAATTGAGCAGATTGAGTTCTAATGATTTTAGGGAATAGTGCTTAGGGTTTCACTATTCGAAACGATCATTCTAAAAGTATATTTTTGTGAAAATATGTGTTTGGTTAAGTAATTCGAATCGAATTGCTTGTGTTTGAACATTAGCCCAAGTAAGCTAATTTTGATGTTTGAAATGATAATTACATAACATGTTTGTATGATTTAATTTTTATGTGAATATATTCGTGTTTATATATTGCATGTGATTAAACTGTATTGAATTAGCACACATACATTCCATATGCCTTTGGAACATCCTAGGACTATGAGTTAGTACATGAGATGAGTCCTAGAAAGTAGTTGGAGGGTAGTCTAAAATATTAATTATCGGAGGGTAGTCCACAAACTAAAAATATCAATCGTCGGAGCGGCCCAATTGATATATATACATCGGAGGGTTGTCCACTAATAAAATAATAATTCTCATACAAGGCTTAAGCGAGTGTGAGAGAATCGGTGAGGACTCGGGATGCGAGTTGGTCGTGCAGACAGAGTAGGATAAATGCATTTGCTTGAATGTGTGTTTACTTTGGAACATTGCCTTGCCTTAGGTGGTGAGTAGCGTTTGGGGCGATTCTCGCGAGCATTAGCTCACCTCGTCGAGTGGGATCCTTTTCTGGTCACGGGGCGCGCGAGGGCGGTTCGTCGCTGAGGAATTTGTTTTTTAGAAGAAAGCTAGGGATGTGGCTTTGGTGTCACCTTTGTATACATGTATTAAGTGCTTTTCATTTTTAATATATGTTGTATAAGAGTAGTTTATTAACTCTTGAAACTATTGGATATAGTTTGGACATATTGTGATGAGTATTGTATTATGGGCCCAAGAGGCCGTTTTACTCATGTTGGGGTTATATTGAATGCATTTGGGACAGGCCTGTCTGAGTCTTGTATTTGGGTAGAGCTCTCCGTCTGAAAGGAGGCTACGCCCGATTTCAGTGGCGTCGGGTAACCCGACATCCACTTGTATTCCAGCGGGTTGGCCGGGTAGTCAGCGGATGCACAGTTTTGGGGCGTCATAGAAATTCCAATTTACGGGGGAAAGGGCAAAATACGATAATTTAGATTATAAAATTTTAATTTGATTTAAAAAATCCGTAATTTATTCTCTAGATCTCGGATAATGACGGATTGCACCGTTGGAATGAATCTTCTTGAAATCTAGCTAGTACGTAAAATTTAAGTAAAATTCGAGGCAGTCGGAGTTGGCACACGTTTTCTGAGGCATCAGCGGTTTTGAGTGTCGTAAACGATTTTCGATTCGGCGAAGTCGCCTTCTCTTTCTGTGGCTCATGTGCCATAAGTGGCATGAGTAGAAATGATGAAAATGGATGGCCGAGATAGTGCCCGAATGTCAGCGAGTAAAGAATAGCGCTGGATTTGGTATTAATGTAATTGTTTAAGTTAGAAAAAGACAAACAAGGAATAGTCTTTTATGTGCTAGAAAGTGAAAAAAGGGAGAAAATGTGGGGGAGAAGGGAAGAAAAGATCCAGTAGCTTTGGATCTAATTTTCTAGAGAGAGAGTGTCTTCCTTCTCTCTAAGTTTACACACTGCGTCAGAAGCAGTTAGGCGGTCTTCGAGGAAAAGAGAGGAAAAGCTGCTCACAACGGAGGGAAGCCCGGCGTGGAGTGCAGGATTTAAGGAGTTTAGACAGACTCGCGGGAATGCAGGGGTTTCTCACTGCTTGGGTTTATTCTTTGTTCCGAAGCTATGTTGATGCTTGAGTTGGTTGAGGCCGTGAGGGGCCGTTTGATCGATCACAAATCTTGGGACCGAATTGTTATGATTTTTTGAGCTATTTTTACAGTTCACGGGGAGCCGATTATTACGTGGAATTTGTGTGGGTGACCTGTCATAGTTTATGTATTAAATCATGTTGTGATGTGTGAGGCGGGATCGGCCTGAATCTGAGTTCACAAAGTGAGCCGATGATTGTGTTTGATAGGAGCGATGCTTGAGGTTTCTTTTCTCAGATGTTCCCAAATATAATTTGTGAAAATATGGGTTTAGTCAAGTAATTCAAATGAATTGCTTGTGTTTGATCGATAGATGAGCTAATTTTGATGTTTGAGATGATAATTACATAACATGATTGTGTGATTTAATTTTTATGTGAATATATTCATGTTTATATATTTAACGTAGAATTAAACATGTGGAATTGGTATACGTACGTTCGTATCTTATTTGGGAATTATCCTAGAGATAGGAGTTAGTGCATGTGGTATAAGTCTAGAGAGACGGTTGAAGGATAAGTCTAAAATGTGTAATTATCGGAGGGTAGTCCACTGGAAACTTAAAATATCAATCGTCGGGCCCGATTGATATTCATCGGAGGGTAGTCCACAAACAAATAATATATCAATCGTCGGAGCGTGATTGATATATATACATCGGAGGAGTTTGTCCACTAACAAAACAATAATTCTCATAAGGCTTAGGCGAGTGTAGAGAGAATTCGAAGTGAGGGCTCGGGATGCGAGTTGGTAGTATAGGCGTTAGTGGGATCGTCGTTTGCGAATGTATTTATTTTAAACATACATATGCATGGGTGGAGAGTAGCCCATTTAGGGTGATTCCACTCTTGACGATAGCTCCTGCGTCGTAAATTTATTATTTGGTCGAGGGCGCACGGGCGACATCCTAGAGGCGCTTTAGAAAGCGGGTTGTGGCTTTGGTTTTGTGATGTACTACATGTATTAAATTTTAGATTTTAATATGTGTTGTATAAAGTAAAATTTAACTCTTGTAACTATTGTATATAGTTAGTATGTTTATAGTATTCATTTATGGAGCCCCGAGGCGGTTTACTAAATGTTGTAAATTATATTGATTTCTTGGACAGTTTAAATGCGAGCAATGTGCTGTTGGTGTTTCATACAAAGGAATACGCGATTATCCCCAGTGGCGTCGGATAGCCGACGTCAGCCTATGCGATTGACGGGTAGTCTGACGGACCCCAGTTTGGCGTCACATATAAATGTCAATTTCCCTATAGCGTAATCTAATATTGTAGGCAACTCCTTTAAGTTGCCCAGAGAGTACTTAAAATTTAATAATGTATTAAAAATAATTTTAGCTCAAATAAATATGATATTGAATCACAAAAAGCTACTACTATTATTTGTGGTGACCATGCATTAGTTATGGACCTCTGATGTCTTACGTGATATAATACGATTTTGTACAGTTCTGTATGAGGGTCATCGAGAAAATATAACTAAAAGTGGAGATCAATTTTCAAAGAAGTTATTTAATTTTTGTGGAGAAGGATGCATTGCATAAGTACATGAGATGTGTCTTTTGGTGTTAGTGATATGGGTGTCACTTTGAGTCTTTCTACGAAAAGTGTTTGTATTTCCTGTTTTGATAATAGTAGGATCTTTTTCATTTTTTTAATTTCTTACATTACATGTGCAGCAGCAGCCTATACAGTAGGCATGAATAAAATTAAAAAATTTATAATTGATGGTGTGTTGTCTTTTCAACTTGTCTCGGATATTACCTTAATGATGACATGTTCTAGTTCATTCTTTTTCCTTTGCATATCTTTTTTAAAACTTTTCTTTACATGTTTTCTTTAACATGTTTTTACAGTAAAAATGACCCCTCTCTAAATAAAAACACACCCTCATTCATTCCAATTTGTTAAGTTTAGTTATATTAGTTATATGGATGGAAATTTAAGCACTAGCATCTCTCTTCTATTTTTAGTTATATGGATGCTAAAACAAGACAATTTGACCTCTCATGTTTGGATGCCCTAATGAAAATGTCAAAGAAAATCAAATACCATAAATTATTTAAAAACTTAAGTATTTTAAAATTATTTAATCTTTATAATGACAAATGAAAATATATAACATTAGTTTGAAGTATTAAATAAAGTTTGAAAGAGTTAAATAACAATAATACATTAGAATTAATTTCATTTTCATTTGCCATCATTTTTAATTTTAATTTTATTTTTTCCTCTCTATTTGTTTCCTTTCATTTTTCCCTCATTTAAAAAAAAATAAACATATCTAAATTAATATTAGACGGGCTAAAAGTAAAGCAAAAATCACTTACATGGTTAAATGACAATTAATTTTTACTTTGAATTTAAGCAACTAGGTTTGTGACACCCTAAATCCTAGGGTTCCGTTGACAACCAGTGCAATTCCTATGGATTTCGGGTGACCCGATACCACACTGTTGTGTCCCATTTATCAGGATCAATATTGTCACAAAAATCGGGTGAATCTCCCTTTATTGGGAGCTCACACCCGACATCCCAACATAATATCCATGATAATCCATAAGAGTTTATTACAACACTCTTATACACATAACATATATTAAAATTAGCTTGTTCTAATATAGTTTACTAACACCACCTCAATGTCACCTTTCATGAGACCCATTGTTCATATTTAAATCAAAAATATGAAAATGAGCAGTTAATGGCAGTCCATAAGAGTCGATCCGACCCTCTTACCATAATTACATATCCGACTGTTATCTGATAAGTCAAAAAGGAATTTAATTACAATTCTTTTACGTAAAATCTTTTACAAAGCCATTGTCAAGGCCACATGTCGACCTTTTTCACAATCACGGCCTCGTCGGAGCGCCGTCTCACTATCATCCACAGCTTGCACGAAGGGTCCCTGGTGAGCAATATCGATGAAAGAATTCTCTACAATGATGCGCTCGCCTAAATGCACATGAAATAGGCGTACATGAGCATCAAACCATATTCCACATAAATAATGTAATCCTATATTGAATGTTCCGTCCGTGTCATGCATGAGATAAAGATTCCCTCCTTACCCACAACCAGTCTGAGCAAACTCCCTCAAACCTGCAAGGCCAAGTGTGAAAAACAAGTCATTGGTGTTTATGATAACAAACCATTGGAATGACCCTCCAATTTCATTTATCAAATCCAGTGTTATTCATTTGGGGCCCACGGATTTCGAGGTTCTCACCGCGGGGGCGCCTGCGCTATTCAACATCTTATGAACTCGCCGATGGTTTTATGTCTAAACCATATAAATTTGGGTCTTTCACCACAGGGAGTGGGGGTGGGATTCTTCCCATCTTGCTACATCAAACACCGTGATTTATATTTATTATTGTTTTATACAATCGTGAGTTTTGATTTTGGATGTCATCATTCTGACTCACCTCACATTCACCAAGAATGGTGAATAATAGTACCATGCACCCACACCTGACTTGACGCGATGTGACCGTGCATATGAAATGCAAATATGTCATTTCATGTTATGTCATGCCACATGCACAATAAGATTTACATGCAACATTTATAAATATTCGATAATTATATTTCCTACATATAATTTCCATTTATCACAATTTCCATGTTAATATGTCAGCAAGTATATATTAACATGATTTTTACACACAACATCATGTTATTTATTTTTCCAACAATAACACACAAAATGACCCAAATCTCGGACCCATATAAAACAAGGCATCTCTTGGTATTCACGGTTCGTCATCAAAGTCTTGCTGATAGTAAGAAAGCCGCGTCACAAAACCCAAAGACATCATTCCCGGGATCAAAACCAAACCTCAATACGATCTCGGCTATAGAAAATAGTTAGAAAATCTTGTCCCATTGTCAACTTGATCCAATTCAACTTAATTTGTCAAAAGCGATTCACGAAGTCATTAGGCTAATAACAGTCCAAAATTCCTAAATTCCTACCTCAACCCTAAAAATTTGGGATTGAAATTCACGACCTCATGGCCTCTAAGCAAATCCGAACCATTAATGACCTTTAGGCTAAATAACCTAAGTAAGAAAATTACACACTCGCGGAGTTTAATGGCTGAAAGATTTTGGCTCTTTGGCGATATTTTCCCAGTGCATGGACAGAAACTTTGCCTTTGCTTCGATGAAAACCTATGATCCGATTTCTGTAGATCTTAAAGAAGCGAAGAGAAGAAAAAAATCTTTTCTCTCTCTCCATGTTCTCCTCTCTCCGTCCATGAGCAACTTTTTTATTTTATCTTTTTATTATTATTATTATTATTATTATTATTTTGATATATGACTCATATTGCCTCATTCGGGTCTGTTTTTATCACGAAATAATTTATTTATTTTTATTTCACTTTGTTGAAATAAACTTAGCTCGAGTCGTTCACGACACGAGTTTTTACGTAAGAATCTCGATCCTTAAAATCCTTTGTGACTTATCCCTTGAGTCGTAAAAATATTTATTTGTCTCGGAATTAAATGAAACTTTTAAGGTCACTAGATTCGAGGAACGAATCGTGATGCGATGTTTAAATCATTTAGTTTAGAAGAATTTTCTAGAAGCTTCCACGAACTATTCGATAATTTATTATTATTTGCTATTTTTCACAAATTTTTAATTTTTTTCGGGTTTCCCTAAGGTTCAAATGTTTATGCAAACAATTTTTTCCTAAAATTTGAGGAGGTTAAAATAAAAAATTTTCCAAAATTTTAAGAGGATGCATTTGGCCCCTAGTCCTCTGTAGATCCATTGGTGCAAGAAATGTTAATATTAATTAAAACTTCTTAATATATTAAGTGAAAATAATAGAAACAAATAATGAATAAATAAACACAATAAAATTATTTCAGATGAAAATAGTTAATACTATATATATATATATATATATATATATATATATATATATATATATATATATATATATATGTATATATATATTATATTCGTTCATTCTTTAGTTAATCAAATTTTAAAATTAAACAAGAGTTTATCAATTTTAATTTCTATTTTTGTTATATTTTTAGTCAAAGATGTTTTTTGAAAACGTGAAAAAATGGTTTAACAACTAAACCCTTCAAACCATCAATTAAAAAAAATAAAGCTTTAATTATTCACACAAATATATTCAACAGTCTTTTTTAATAGGTTTATTTATTTATTTAGGTGAGACATGCCTAAGTGACTTGATTTCATGATAATGAAGTATGTTTTAAACTTATAGGAAGCACTCTATTACAAATTATAAAAGATAAAAATAAAATTAAAAAAATCAAAGTCATCATCAAACTAATTATCACTTGTCAGTTTTGGGTCATTTCAAAATTAAAATACTATTTATTTGCTTGATGAATAATGATACCCATCATATCACATGTCATCGGCTTTGCAAAACTCTCTCAAACATGGTTCCCTCCAAAACTCTCTCAAATATGTTTCCCACCAAAATCTTTAGATTTCCTTATTAGCTTTTGCTTATACCACCAAAACTCTTAGATTTCCTTGTTAGTTTTTCCTTATCACCTTTTTGTTCTTCCATGAGATGTTGGTACACGTTGTAATTGCAAGGCTATACAAACTAAATAAGGTACTTTTTCTCCTATCTTTGCCTTTTTGGCTATCAAATCTTCTTATCTCATTCATCTTTTGTTTCCAATAAATCTATTGGATAAAATAATGTTTAGAGTTTTTTAGGGGATTGCAGGTTTATTTTTCTTTTTGTTGAGATATGAAAGAAATAATTTATATATATATATATATATATATATATATATATATATATATATATATATATATATATATATATATATATATATATATATATATATATATATATATATATATATATATATTACATTTTATTTATTTTTCATTTTCCATGATCAACAGAGTTATGTTTTTATTTGTTTTTAATATTTTTTAATCTTTAACTAGTTCCAGACACTTCCATCAATGGCTTCAAGTGCAAGGATTTTTTTAATTATTTTTCATCATTTTTTGTACATATTATTTATTTTTATTATGTTTTGATGGTGAAATTAGACTAAAAATTGACATAAATTTTGCCTAGTACATTTTATGGTTAATCTTTTACTGATTTGAATTTAAATATTTGAAAGAAAGAAAAATATATAATGAATAAAAAGAAATTAATCACCTTCAAATGGAGTAGTCAACCCAAAATGGGGGCCCACTGAGAGAAAAAGCAGAGACCAGATTTTGAATAGGTAAGATTACAAACATTATAAATTTTAGATCTTTACTATGATGGTCCCTATTTTATTGGTTGTGTATTTATTATGGACTTCAAAGAAACCTAATCATTTTAGGACATGAGTAACTAAACCGTCCTTACTTTAAACTTAGTTTATGATTTAAACTATTCCATTATTGGCCATAGTAATTTTTATTTCAAATACACTCGTAAGAAAGTGTTGAATTCTAAAGCCAACAAAGGTATTAAAAAAATATGAACAATGACATATTTGAATATGTAACTAAGCCAAGAATAATAATTATCCCTTTTAAAATTTTTTAGATTTGAAAGAAAATTAAGAATAGACAAAATATAGATTTTAATATTAAATGAAAAGAAAATTTTGAAATTGATAAAAAATGAAATTGAAAGAAAGTTTTAATATATTTTTTACTAGCCTTATAAGCTTTATTTCTAGCCAAACGTTATAATACAAGTTCTATATATATATATATATATGTCTTACAATTAAATATTCCCATTTCCAGAACTATAGTTCTAAGTAATTGCAAAGTAAGTAGGACTTCCATTAAAATATAAGATAAGAAAAATGTAAAGACTTATTTTTAATATGCGTAGAAATCAATATAAGTTTGAATTTAGTTTAAAAGTTGATATAATATTTATTTATATTTATGTTTCTACGTTATAATACATAGGTTTTCTGCATATATATATATATATATATATATATATATATATATATATTTTACATTAATATTTCACATTCCAGAACTATAGTTCTAATCCCAATTGCAAAGTAAATAGGACTTCCATTAAAATATAAAGATAAGAAAAATGTAAGACTTATTTTTTAATATCTCGCCTTAATCAACCATAAGTTTGAATTTAGTTTAAAAAGTTGATATAATATTTATTTATGTTATGTTTCTATACATGTTCTTATATTGTTGAACTTAATTTACAAGGAATTTTTCTCTTCCTAATTTAGAGAATAAAATTAATTTTGCTATAAAAATTGTATGTCATTTTCCACCTAGTATAGTTTATACGGAAATGAATTTGGTATGGGATAGTACAATATGAGAGATCTTTAACCATTTTCTTCTTAGAAATGTTTCACAATATTAAATAAGTTTCTTTATTTGTGATTATTATACAATTTTAAATATCTTCTTATAAATTGTCATTTCTTGATTCGTCTTCCTTTATCTTACTAACATCAATTTCAATTACAAAATTGAAGTTAATTACCTAGATCTTTTAACCAAATATCCCTCCTTGTTAATTAGTCAATTTGTTTTTCATATTTGTTGAATGTTTGTTAAACATTATCATTACACCAATATGAGGTTAATAAAAGTTTGTTCACTCTTTTTTTAGTCATGTGTTATAAGTTTAATTCATAAAATTATTTTCATCTTTGTGTTGTGCATTGAATCAGTTCGTTGATCCATAGTACTAAGATGCATAATTAAACTTAAATATATTTTAGACAACATGGTGATAGCATATTGATATTCATGTGCATGTATATATTCTCTGTTTACTTGGCCTTATCTAGGAAATATATATTTATACATTTTACTAGATTATAAATATTTGGGGTTCCATTATAATTATATATTTTATAATTAGAATTAGTGCTATGAACATAAAAACTATGGTGCCTACCATTACAATTTTATACTAAAGACTTGGTATGAATTACAATATTAAATATTCTTCTATTTAGTTTGCTTAGTACTAAATTTAGCATTTAAATATATATATATATATATATATATATATATATATATATATATATATATATATATGTGTGTGTGTGTGTGTGTGTGTGTGTGTGTGTGTGCATGTTTTATCCCAACAAATGATTAACTTAAAAATATTTATTAGGTTACTTATGAATTTTAATCCTCATGGATGCAAATTTATTAAAGATTGTTCATTATTTCTTAACATTTTATTTGCATTTTTTATTCATGCTATTATTTAGGCATGATGTGGACAAATATAAGATTGTTTACTTAAAGTTTGGAAGTTAATGTTGGACTTCTAAATATTGTTGAGTAATTTGTCATCGTCAAGAAAAACATGCTGTGAAAACATAAATAATTTTAACCATGGTTGGATCAAAATGAAATTATAGGTAAGTAACCATAGTTGAACATGCTAGAAGGTTCTATTCTAATGTACTAAATTTTTAAAAGTTTTATTTATTTATTTTTAATTTGGTTATGTTTATGTTCTTTTCTTTTATTTGTATTTGTAGGAAAGAATGTTGCGGTTGTAAGGCGATCAATGCTAAAGATGGTCAATCTTGGATGGAGGAGTGCGACACGTGTTCAAGTTGAGATTTGAATGTACATCTACTTGGGAGCTAGGTCATGACATGACTAATCTCATCAGTGAGGATCTGCAACATGTATACGTCATTAAGATGTAAAAGTGGAGAGATGAGTTGGGTGATGAAGAATAATCAAGTCAAGACTCATTAAATTTTAACAGTCTGATTACCTCATTTATGGATGGAGTCGAATTTTGTGACCAGCTTGTTTGGTTTAAGGATTATCACTTTTGCATGTGTAATACTTTGGTAATTTCAATTTGTTTAGATGGATAATTTTCTTAATGTTTACTATAGTTTTTATATTTGAATGTAATAGAATTGTTTTTCATTTTAATGTTATTATTAAATATACAAATAAATCAATTATCTACAAAACTTAATTATTTAACTAGGTTTTCTAATTCAATATTAAATATTAATTTAAAATTCAATATTAAAAATTAAATTGAAATATATGAATTAAATATATTAATAAATGATGATAAAATTATTATACACATGGATATTTAATGAAAAAATTCATGGTAATATAAAAGACATTTATATTAATTTATTTTTATTTAAATATAATCTTAACATTTAGCATCAAAATACGATTTTGTTTCCAAAAGCTATTTGGCAATAAAATATAATTTTTGTTGTTATATGTTCTCTTCTTTAGCAACAATTTAATTCATAAATGATGTTTTCAGCAACAAAGTTTTGAACATTTAATAACAAGTGGCGGTGGAAAAAGGTATAGAGACAAAAAAAATTATGTCGTTAAAAACTATTAGAGATGAAAATTTTATTTGTCACCCAGGGCTTTAGCAACGAGGATAAGGCGACGCTGGTAAAACAAAATAGTGCAGTTTGCGAGATTTGTGATGCTGCAACAATATTAATCTTTTTGCGACAAAAAATTTATGTTGCTAATTCTCCTTTTTCTTGTAGTGGTGCCCCCCGAGCCTTTAGTAGAAGGAAGTGATTCATTATTGACTCCAAGTTGTGTAGTTGGGTTGGTGTGTGAAAAGATATTTTGGGGAGTCACTGTTCTGATAGTATTAAGACATCCATCGATTCTGGCTCTGGATTGTCAACTTACATGTGGGCGTTGATCAACCAACTTCATGGAAATCCCAAGATGCGCCCCGTCGGAAGGCTCATCAAATAGTTACCTTGTAGGTTCGGAAGCAACATTCTGTTTGTGTTGTCTTGTTTCTCCTATAACTCCTAAGGTTGCCTCCATGAGTTTCTCTTAAGGTTGAGTTTGTTGTTTTCGCTTTTTTACACTGGCCTTAGCCTGATCAGCCCTGACTTTGGCCTGATCAGCCCTAACCTTGGCCTGATCGGCCCTGATCTTGGATTGCTCCGCCTTGACCCTAGCCTAATAGGCCTTGATCTTGGCCTGTTCGACCATGATATTGGCTATCAAGCTCGGATTCTTCAATTACTCTATCAATACCTGAAAATCATCAAATTTGTTAGAGAAATGATTTCTTTACTCCACCATTGCTAGAACAATTTCCTCCTATGAACTTCTGACATCAGATCTTGAGTCTTTTGAGACTCTATGAATATCTTATTAAAAAACATTGGTGCCATCTTCAGCAAAGATATGTCCCATAAGACGATGTTCACAAGATGGAGTCCCATCGGCGATACCAAATATGTTGTAGTGATTTTTGAATCTCACACAAAACATACAAAATATAAGCGTCTTGAGCAGTGAGAAATTAGAGTGTTTCCAAACAAGAATGACTAAGTAGATCGAAACACAATCGATTTATGTAGAACAAGCGGATTTATGACAGGTTCCCCATGATCAAAGTGGAAATGTACAAATGAGAATTATTATGAAATTAACTACGAAGAAAAAGCATTAGAAATTCCCTTGAGAATGAATGAAATAACAACGGTGTTGAAAATTGATGAATTTGAATAATAATTGCAACGGAATCTTTGAAATTCTTTGAAGTAAACATTGGATTTGGTATTAAAGCAGTGTTGTGTGAAAACTTAATAAAAACTTGAATAGAACTTGCAACCAGAATGTTGGAATTGTTAGAGAAAATATTTGATTTCACTACGAATGAATGAAATAACACTGTTGGAAATTTGCTAGAAAATTGACTAAAGCCAGGAAATAAAGTGCTGAAATTACTAAAATTGTTGAAAAGCTAGAATTTGTTATAGATTGACATTGAGTTTGAGTTGTTGATTGATTAATTGATTTGTTGGTTGATTGGTAATTGGTTGTCTCTTATTCATCCTTCTACTGCTCCTTTTATATAAGTAGAAGACTTAACACTCAAGTCACAGATTTCATACTCGCTACGGTAATTCTTATGTTGTTGAGGAGAGAACTTGTCCTCAAGTTCTCTCCGTCTCCATTGTGGAGTCACGATCCTCCAAGAATATCTCACATCGATCGCTAGGCTTATTAAAATATTCCACATCGACCTCAAAGCGCCCCATTTCTACGCCACCTGATATGGTTTGTTTTGACTTCCAAAATTTAAAAAAAAATCAAAAATACCCTTAGACTTCTTCTGGGCTTTCGTGTGGACAGCATTTTTGCTTTGGGCTTTTATTCATGGGCTAGGGCTTAAGCTAACCCATTATTGGATCAAGCCAAATTTTCAATTTGGGTGCAAACATTACTTAATTAATTTTGAGATTTTTTTTTTTTTTTGAAAAATGTTCTCTAATGTTTCTAGGATAGAAGTCCTTTTCTGTTAGCATCGGATAGAAGTCCTTTTGGAAACTTAAAATGTTTAAAATCTATGTTAGTATTTTTAACTATAGTTCTATTTTAGTCCTTTTTTCTTTTTCTTTTTATGTTATTTTCACAAAACAACTCTTAAAATCAAAAGAAAATAATTTTTTTTTTAAACTAAAACATGTTATCTAACATCGTTTTCTATGTTCCTAGGAATAGAAAAATGAAAATAGTTTTTGGTTATCAAACATGTTTTTTTTTCAAAACATAAAACAATTGGCAATTGCTATACACATTCTAGCCTTCTTTGCTTTTCTCTAAAATCATTTCTAAATTCAGATTCCCACTCTATACCATTTCTATAATTTTCTCATCAGCAAACCTGAATCACAACCATAACATAGCCATCAAACTTATACAGTCATTTTTTTTCACTAAAAAAAAAATAATTCCACACATAACAACAATTGAAAAAGAATAAAAAAACACAATAACCTTCACTAGTGCATTAAAGATTATAAAACAAATCTTAAAATAATTAATAGGAAAAAATGACATCAAGATAATATATCATGTACTATTTAATGCAAATTCAAACTAAAAGATATCATGCAAATTCTCTAAAAAACACAAGGATAATTTGTTTTCCAAAAAAACTCATTTAGCATACTCAAAATGACTAAGTATAAAGGAATAATTAATAATGCAAAGTTGTTTAGTAATTCGCCAGCTTACTATCAATCAATTGTCTAACATTACAAGCATTTAGATTACACATATATATTTATGTTAAATAAAAATTACCTTGATGGTTAAAATAAAGGTAAGTAGGAAGACAGGATCAATTAATCCATTACATCCAATTATATTACATCTAAACAAAAAGAGAGTTACTAACAAAATTAAAAATAACAATTATATATAACACCTCAAAAATTAAAATGAGAAACATAGAGGAGAAGTAATCAAATCAAACCATTAGATAATAGATAGTAGATATTGTAATTAAAAATGGGTAAAATGTTGGAAGGTCATAATGGAAACATTTAAAGCATGTATTGGTTTGATCTAAAAGAATAATGCATTCTCAGCCCGTCACATTTTCATTTAATTTTTTACACTTACCCTCTTTAAATTGCTTAAATTAACTCCTGCACTATCCAAAATATGAAAAGCAAGTTTTTTCCTAACAATTGTAACAACCACCGCTACCTATCATTTCAACTTAATCCCCTACATTTTTACTTTTGTTCATATACCCCATTCATTTGAAATGTTAAAATTAATCTCTTACATTATGGAAAAAATGAAAATTGACTCCTTGTATATTTTAAATTTTTATTTAAAATTAGATAAAAATTAAAAGATTGATTTTTTTTTATAGCTATATAGGATAATTATTTTGATTTAAAAATTAATTTTCTAAAAATTTAGATAAAAAATAATTTTTTTTTATAATTAATATATAAATTTAACATTTCTAATAAGAATGATTTTTTTAATTATTTATCATAATAATTTTTTTTTTTATAAATTTTTTAGAACCTTATACAAATATTAGTAATTAAAGATTGAGAAGAAAGAAGAAGAAGTTGGGTTGGTGGTGGCGCAAGTTGAAAAAGGAGTCTGGCAGTGGCCCCAAGTGGTACCTCGTAGGAAATTCTTAACAGAACGATATTCCCGGGCAATAGAAACTACGTCATCAGCTCTGTGTAACCGGTGAAAGTGGGTGTTCATCAAAGTTATCAGACAAGCCTTTCTTATTCAATTTTTTCCATGAACTTGATATGGAAAGAGTGATTAAGGGGGGGTCGTGGTTTTTTGACGAACATCTTATCCTGACTAAGGTTCTTGCTGCCGATGAAGACCTGATGGAAGTTGAGCTGAGATTCACTGATTTGTGGATACAAGTCTTTGAGTTGCCTGTGGGGCTTCTATCGGAACTGGAGGGGAGTATATGCGAATTCATGTCATATTGATCTTTGTAACATAATGGGAAGAACTCTGCGAATTCTGAGAAGCCAAAAACATCTTTTTATACAGGGGACAACTCATATAAGGTGAACAATTGTGTGTTCAACACACCTTCATAACGAAAGATTCTCTAGCTGACGTCACACACACAAGAGCTTCCAAATTGTGGTTCAATACCTTCAACACACACTCTCTCAAAATGCACGTGGAATATCTTCCATGGTAGACTTGCTTCTAAGGATTACCTTCGGGTTCTGACGAATCTTAGTAAATATCTGTAGGTTGCAACTCAGGGGGAATATATAGTCTCAACTTGTTAGTAGTCACAAGATCACGGACAAAATGAATATCAATCTCTATGTGCTTTGTACGAGGTGATAAACTATGGATGTGCAGTCTTAGCGAGCCCTTGATTGTCACACACCAGAGCAGAGATGGTGTTTGCTGAAGCTTAATGCCAATTTCTGTCAATAAATTCTGAACCCAGACAAGATCAATTAGTTTGCACTTGCTGAATATATTCAGCTTCGGTGCTGGATCAGGCTACAACCTTCTGCTTTCCTAGAGCTCAGGTAATAAGATTGCACCAGAAAAAGCAAAATACCACTCATATAGATTTTCTATCATCAATATTATTTGCCCATTCGGCGTAGAATGCTTAAGGTTCATGATCTGTGTTGGTCTAAACTTGAGACCATAAATAGCACCCTTTGGCATGCGGTAGTGCCCTCTTTGTCACTTTTCAATGACCAGGTTGGTGCTTCTAGATGTTGACTGAGACGATTCACAGAAAATGCAAAGTCAGGTGGCTGACAAAGTAAGATGTGAAGCTCCTACTGTGCTCTGTAGAGAGATGGAGCATCAAAGGAACACTGTCATGTGGAGGAGGACAGTTTGGAAGTCACAGGAGTGGGGACAGTTTAGCATGTAGCAGATTTGTTTTGTTAAGAAGATCAATGGCATATTTAGTTTGACTAAGATGCCAAACCTGAAGGACTTCGAATAACCTCAAAACCGAGAAAATAATTCACAGGATCTAAGGTTTTTAAAGCAAACTGAATGTTGAGGTCCTTAATAAGCTGTTGAATGGCATTTGAATCTGCACCAGTGATCAGATTATCGTCAACATACACTAGAAGAAACAATGGTCGGCCACCTTTGTGAGTGAAGAAAATAGAAGTATCAGAAACAGAATTGCTAAATCCCCAAGCTATCAAAGCACACTTTAGCTTTTCAAACCAGGCTCTTGGCGCTTGTTTTAAGTCATACAAAGCTTTATGAAGTTTGCAAACATAGTGAAGCGATAGAATCCACAAAACCTGTTGTTTGAGCCAAAACATGTATCGTCACCACTTGAAACCCAACATCTTCACGTAAGTCACCATTTTGATTAATTCTAATAGTAGATGCTTTAATCACAGGACTGAATGTCTTAGAAATCAAGCCAGGAGTTAGTTGAAACCCTTTGCTACCAATCTGGCTTTATGTGGTGTCAAGTACCATCGGCATGGATTTTATTCGAAACACCCATTTACTTTGAATAATATGATGGAAGCCACTAGGAGGAACTAATTCCCATGAATTATTCTTTAGAAGGCTTGATATTTAGTTTCCATGGCCTCCTTCCAGCGAGGATCAATGATGCAAGAGGAACAGTAGACAGCTCACAATGAAGTACCAGTAAGAACTTTTTTGGTTTGAAAATACCTGACGGATCTCTTGTTTGCATAGGATGAACAGACGTAGAAAGAAGAGTTGCTAGAGGAGTGGAGGTAGCTTATCTGATATGCTCTTAGTAATGGGAGCAGCAATGGCATTCTCAAAAGATGTTGTAGCATTTTTTGAGTCAGTAGACTTCATTCCCTTGGAAGAAGGAGCCAAAAATAGCACTTGAATTAGGGGAACATCTGAAGGCTGAAACCTGACCAAATTATCGGACTGCCAACTGCTACTATAATGCACGGGGTAAAATCAGAAGCTGGAGCTGATTTTTAGAGGAGAGAAAACAGAGTGCAGCAGGTATAACAATGTTGGGGCACCATAAGATGCAATCAGTGAAGGAAGGTGCAGTGGGTGATTGAGATACAAATAACTGCTGATAAGGGAAAGAGTGTTCATCAAAAGTAACACTCCGGGCTATATAGATTCTTCCTGAAGGGTGTAAACATTTATAGCCTTCGTGAAAAGGATTATACCCTAGAAATACACATTTTGATGTCTTGAAGGCTAACTCGTGTTTGTTGTAGGGTCTTAAACAGGAAAGCAAGACAACCAAACACCTTTAGAAAATGATAATCTGTGTAACTAAATGGCGTTCAAAATGGAGATAGATCCTTGAACACTGGGTGGCCAGGAAGACGATTTAACAAATAGCAGCTGATAAGAAGGCCTCCCACCAAAACTGTAAATCAATGGCTGTATTACCCAAGTAAATGTGAGATAAAATCCCTCTACATGCTAAATGTTTTCGTTCAACCTTCCCTTGTTTTGATGGTATGGGACAAGAGGTGATGAAGTATATGCAAGATCATGAAGAATAGCTTGGTGATATTCTCCGCCCACCACCCCCAGTAGTAAACATTTAATCTGAGTTTGGAATTGTCTTTCAACTAATTTGTTAAAGTGAAAAAAGATGGCAGTAGATTCAGATTTTTGACTAAGGGGAAAGATCCAAACATACCGAGTAAAGTCATCAACAATGGAAATATAGTATCTATAGCCTTCAACAGATAAGTGAGGAGCTGGTCCCCATACATCAAAATGAACTAATAGAAAAGGCTGGTTGTCTTCACGAGAAACTGAAGGAATTGAAATCAGTGGAGCTTGCCATATTGACAAGCATCACAGAATGTCAATGAAGAAATGAAGCTGGTGAAACCTGAAGATGAGTGAGCACCTTATTGAATTACCACGGTATTAGAATTTGTCCAAGGCAGGTGTGCCACAAATGGACCAAAAGTGTTTATGACCAGAAAATTCGTCTGTTGAAGGCAGCACACATTTTGGAAGATGTTGGTGCAGCAACCAAAAGTAGACTTGAAATCTGGTGACGTGGGCAGCTAGAATGTAGTGGTAAATGGAGTTGATACAGAACATTATTAAGGGTGCCTTTTAGGGGAACAGTTCTGTCTTCAGATATCCTTTACATAACAACAAGAAGGGTTAAACTCCATATAACATTATTATCCTTCGTGAATTGAAATGCTAAATCGTTTTGGTTATGAAGCTAAGTATGTTCGAGAGCAAGAGATGTAGGGGAAATACCAGTGTTTGCCTAAATTGATGCTGACCAACATAGTAATAGGCAACTTTGGCACCATCTTCAATCATTAATTTGCCATGTCAAGAGTACTCATTCTTTGCTGTTAGAGAATCACCACGATTTGCCACAGTGTGTGGCACCAGTAATCTAAGAACCGCCAGTATCCTCAACATCTTTGGAAGCAATGTATATGAAGCATAGAAGTAGTGGAAAAGAACTAGCCACTTGCTGGCCAAACCTCCTAGAAGATTGAGACTGATGTTAGTATTCTTTATCAAATATGAAAACAGTTCATGGCGTATGTCAGACTTACCACAGATCTGCCAGTGAGGCTTGTTGTTTTGCTCCAGAGGAGGGATACTAACAGCTTTCAGAAGAACGACTGAAGTGTGCGAGTGAGCCTGGAAAGTATTGAAAGCTGGACCTGACTGCTTATGTGTCAGAAATACTTCAGAATTTGAAAATTCAGTGAGAGAGGTAGCTGCAAGCTGCTCTAGACGCTTTTCATGTGTTTGTAACAAGTATTGAACTTCTTGAAGAGTGATGGCGACTGTAGAGTAGATTTACCACAACTGATTCAAAAATCAGATCCAAGGCCTCCCAAAATACAAAATGAGTTCATCCTCAGAAATATATTGATAGCCCAGCCATACTGAGATGGTAAGCAATACCTTTCATCTTGAGAATGTACTCTTCCACGGAATCAGCACCTTTCTGTATGGTTGCAACGAAAATCTCAACTGAAGTAAATTAGCAGGATCTTCAATATAAAACAATTGATCAAAAACATTCCAGATTTCTGCGGATGTCTTGCATTGAACAGTGTGGCATTTGTTCAGATGCAGAGAGACAACCAGCTCAATGAAATTGATCCAGTCGGATCCAGGTGAGATAATCAGGATTACAGAAGGCTTTGCGAGGAGTCAGAAAAAACTCCAGGAGCTTGATGCGTGTGCCAAGTATGAAAATCTTCAGGTCATGTATACCCTTATCTAAGGCAAGACCTGAGATCGCCAAAATGCATAGTTTGATCGATCTAACCCGGATGTTTAGAGGTGCTATAAGCTGGTATCACCATGGGAAGACTTGCAGAAGAAGGAATGGATGTTGTGGAAGGAGAAGCTGGAGATATCGCCATTGAAACGTGGCTCTGATACCATATTGATCTTTGTAACAACCGGTGACGACGAAGACGTATGGTAATAACAAGTATGGCATGAGCCTTGAATGATCGCGACTGTTGCGGACGTAGAGGGAAGGGAGTGTGGTCAGGGAGTGCTGGAAAGGAATGAATGAACCAACTTGGGAGGAAGGCCAAGTCAGTGAAGTGGAGTATGTGAAGCACAAATGCTGGATGGAAGGAAAGTGGATTAAACCATGGGCCCCCATATAAGGTGATTGAAGGCAACTTTGGTAGAGCATCTATCAAGGGAGATGAGGTCTGTTCAAATATGATGAAGACCTCAAATGAAACATATTGCTCCAGGATTAATTCTCTCCACGTACCAACCCTGCTATGGAAGATTGTATCTTGAACAAGAAGACGTCGGACAGTGAGCAACCAGTTGATGAGTATTGCAAGTTACCGACCCACTAGATTCTGGGATTGCAGGCCACTTGGTAGTCAAACATTTTATGAGGCAGGAGCTGACCACCAGCCCGCCGAGATCAATATTCAAGTTGGAATTACCGTGGCCAACCCACGGTCAGTTCGAATGTTGCTGGACTTGGTGTCCAGATACTCGCCAGATCTTATCTTCCTTATGGGTGAAGGTATATAGAAGGAAAGTGGAAGTGTAAACCAAATAAGGTATGCAAATTTTATTTTATGTGGAAGGTGTAAATAGGGTCTACAAGCCAACAGGCCCAGGAGCTGCTTCAAGCTTAGAGCTGTGAAGCCGAGATAGTAAGCTAGGCTGAGCTTTGTTTTTAGAAAGATGCTGTTAAATTTGTTTAGACACCATTGTTATGACCGAGTCCATAAGCCCATCCTTAGACTAGATCTACGATAGACCTATTCCTATATTATTCTTTTTAAATACATTATGTAACTCTATTTATAAAATGTATTTTGTTAAAAGTTTATTGTATAAGTCAAATATAAGTACAATTTAATAGGTGTATTAAATTTTAAGTAAGAGGAAGGGAGTTAAAATTAATATATATATATATATATATATATATATATATATATATATATATAGTTTTAATTATTAGACTGTCGAGCCCACTTTCATATGGACCGTCCAGGTCTATCAAGCTCGCCCACCCGCCCTCCGTGAGGCCCAACCGTCCTAAGCATCGCAGGACATGTCTGAGGCCGCTTTGCATTTGCAGACCTCAGTGGCGCAAAAAATCTGAAGTTGGGCGGCTGGCTGTGTGTGATTGATCAACGGGTACTCCGTTTCTCCCACAGTGGCGGCTCGCCGAGCCGTTAGAGACCCAGGTGTAAATCGCGGTGGAGAGGTACTGTTCTATGGAAAGGAAATAATTTAGTTCAGTTACGTATTTTCTGAAAGAATTTCTTCATGTGGAGATCAGAGTACTGCATGATCCCCACCTGGCGTCTGGCGTGTATCTATGGCTTGGGGGCATATAGGCGCAAGCTTTGCGGCAGATGCTTAAAGGTTTGAAATCTCGTTCAGATCTCGTGGTGTTTATAAGGACTAACGACCTCTGGCACAGTTGGAGAAGCGTGGGGGCGAAGCAGTTCTGATGCCTAATTTATGGTTTCAGGCGGCAATGAATTATGGGCATGAAAGGATGAAATGTCAGGATACCAATTTACCTGGGAGCGGTCAAGGAACTTCTAACTGCATCGAAGAAAAGTTGGACAAGGTGCGTTAGCATCAAATGCATGGAATAGCATGTTCCCGGAAGCCTCCGTGATCAATGAAGATGCTCATAGTGGGTCGCTCAGCACTGATCCTTAGCCGGTGTAGGGTGGTCCACCGGAAGAGTAGATTTTGCTTTGAAATTGCTTGGATATGTGAGGAGGAGTGCAGAGTTTTGATATTTCAAAGTTGGAATCTGTTGGGTCCGCCCCTTTGTGTGGGCTGATCCAATGGGCAATGCCATTATTTGAAAATAATAATAATAATAAAATAAAAGCAAATCACAAAAGGGAGAGCTGCTGTGTGGTTCGGACAGCAACCAGAAAGTGAGAAAAATTAGGAAGGGTTTTTTGGGGAGGAAGAATGGGGTTAGAGTTTGATTATTTTACGGTGGGAGCTAAACGATATCGGTTTGGCTCAAATTTGAAGCGGTGACCTTAAAGTGGCGTAATCCATGGTTTTGATCTTTGATTAGCTCTCCATAATACCCATTTAGCCATTCCACCATTTGATGAGATTTTTTTCTTTTTTTTCTTGTTTTATTCATCCTTGAGATGATGTTTGTTGTTTTGGTGTTCCAAGAATAATATTCTTGATGTGTGTTTGTTGTGAGCCTCTAAATTTCTTGTTAGAGAAGAACTTGAGGTGTAACTATTAGTATAATTCGTGAAATAATTGGAGTTTAAGTAGCCACTCTGGTCATGTGGTTTTTACCCTTTTTAATTAAGGGTTTCGTAAATTGTTCTTATAATTGTGGTTGATTTATTGTTGTTTGGTTGGAACTTGTTGTTGAAACCGATTGAGCTGTTGGATCTATTTTTGGCACACAGAGGAAGATCATTTACCAGAACAATTGCATTTAGTAGTCTTTCCCGACAAAGTGGTATTATTAGAGTTTGATTGTTTTGAGTTTTTCTTTGTGTACACAAAAATGGTGTGGCATGATAAAATTAAATTCGATGAATTATTCCACTTGAGCTATGTGATGGAAGAATTTTTATTGTAAAGATTATATAAGCTCATTCAATTCAAAGAAAAACCATGGACACCTTGATGATGGTGGGATGTAGAACATAGAAAAGCCATTGTTTATATGAGAAGGTGTAAGTTGGATCTGACTCTACATGACCACATTTATGAAGAAGCGAAAGCCGATGTTGTTTGGAAAGCTTGAAAGCATTTACATCAAAAAACATCATAGAAGATAAACTTCCTTTGATTAAAAGACTTGTCAACTTGAAATTACAAGGATGGGAACAACATGGATGAGCATATCATTCTTTCGATTATTGTGAACCATTGGTTACCATGAAAATGAATGTTGATGATGTAGGATGTAAGCATCATTCCTTCCCAGCTCATACGATGGTTGGGAGACATTGATTATAGCAGTTAGTGATTACTCCAAATGGGATTCTAACTGAGTAAGAATGGCTTGTTAAATGAAGAGGAGGCTAGGAAAGAAAAGGTGAATCTTCTTGAATTACTTGTTCATGAAAAACGGGAAGAATGAAAAACCCCGAGAAGGCGTGGAAGTCAAGTAGAAATTCCCATGGTTTTAGAGGAAGATCAATCCATAAAATATATTAAATGTTATCAAGCACCAGCAAGGTTGGCCACGAGAAAGAGTCTGAATTTGGAAAAGGAACAAAATGATGAAGAAAATAAAAGAGACTAATGCAATTCTTTCTTGAAGGTGATATTATGATTGTAGATGACGGTTGTGTCGAGTCTTGCGGCGAATAGCAAGCGGGTGAGGTGATTTGGTATCATTTCATGTTACTTCTCATAGTGATCCCATTTTTCACTTCCCTCTAGTGGTGATTTTGGTAATGTTAGAATAGAAACAGTGGGTGTAATAAAGTTGTGGGTGTTAGAATGTTTGGCAGGGCTAGTATTGGAAATAAGCTGGTACTCCAAGGATGTTAGACATGTTGTCAGCATCGTCGCTTGATATCCTGAGGCGGACTTAATGATGAGGATTCTAAATTCTTTGGTGAAAGTAAATGGAAGCTCACCAAGGCTCTTTAGTAGTGGCAGGGAAAGAAAACATGTACTCTATAATATTGGAGCTATTATAGGAAGGCAATGTAACAGTGGATCATAACTTGATGAACTTTTGGCATACGGGAGCAGTCACACATCGGTGAGAAAGGACTTGAACTCTTACTAGAAAACGTTTTGTAATTCTGAAATTATGCCTCTTAAAAACTATGGTCATTGTTGTTCAAAAGCACATAAGTTGCATTTCACACATATCCCCTATCTAGAAGTTAAATGTTATTAGTTTAAATTCTCTGTGTTTATATAAATGAAAACTGACTGTTGGTGGTGCACTTTATTTTGTGACATTCATTGATTCTCCTTTCTACATAAAAGTTTACGGTTTTACTTTGAAAACAAACGACCAGTCTTCGATGCGCTAAAGAGAACTCCATGCCATATTAAGAAAGAAAGCAGAATAAGATTAAAACATTTAGTGAGATGTGGTGGTGAATCGAAGTCAATTTGAAATTATTAACGAAACTTCATGGCATTCGACTTGAAGGCGTACTAAAACTCTTCCATGAAATGGTGTGGTAAGAATGAGACAGCGAAGAGAAGAAAAGTTGAGTGTATGCTTTTCCTTTAAAGGTGATCTGCAGAAAGAGTCATGACAGGAGAAGATGTTTTATGTAGAAAATTTGAGAGTGTTTGGTTGTAAAGCATTTGTTCATATCCCAGATGAGAGGCCCCGAGAAACTTGGCGTCAAGTGACCATGTCATAACTGAGGTATGGTCATGAAGAATTTGGATACGAACTGGATCATTGGTAGGAAAATTGTGGAAGCGAGATGTTATGCTTCTGAAGACCAACTTATTGATGTGGTAGCAGTTGAGCTGATTTTCTGTATTCATTAAATTTATCTAGTTGTTCCGCCTCTGATGTATGCTAATCATGGGAGGATTCTGAGGAGGTGATGGTGTCATTGAAAGTAGAGATGACCACATAGTTGATGATGTGGGCCAGTGAACAGTTGATAGAGAACTTTTCACTACCACCCGTATGAACCGCCATTGAGAAGATCTACAGGGCGTCGACCTTCTGAAGATATCCTCTAATGAGTATGTGATGCTTCTTGGAAGGAGAAATTTAAACTTTACCAAGCTATTTGTGAAATGAAAAGAGTGGTTAAAGCCATGTACGAGAAGAAGTGAGATCCTTGAGAACCACACACATGACAGTGAGTTACCTGAGGAAAGAAAGCTCCTCATAAACAAATGGAGTGTACATATGGCGAAAACAATAAATATAACTGGGTACAAGGCACAATTGGTTGTGAAGGGTTCAATCAAAGGCATTGATTTTGAAGAAATATTCTCTCCGGTGTTACTCCTCATTCATATTGCCCTTGATCTTCTTTGCTAAGCAATTTGAGATTGAGCAACGTGGTGTATATTTCTTCATTTTTTTTTTTTTTTTTTTTTTTTTTTTATCAGCGTTGGAAGAAGAAATCTACATCACGGCAACTGAGGTTTGAAATCGTCGTGAAGTTAAGCTCATTGGTTATGATCTCTAAGATCATTGTTGTGTGATGATCATGAGTCACGTAGCTTCCTGTCAATGTATTAACCATAGGTCTCGATGATGATTTTATTATCTCCTCCTGTATGTTGACATGTTGATAATTGGTCATGATTCACAAGAATTGGCGAGTTGAAGAAATTGTTGGCTTTTGCCATGAAAGACTTAGGATCGTAGCAGATATGGTATGAATCTCGGTGATGAAGAATAAGGCTTTGGTTATCTCGAGAAAGCTACATTGAAGGTTCTTGAAAGATTTAACATAATTCGACTGACGTTGTTCTCCACTTGCAAACCACTTAAATCTTAAGCTGACGTCCTAGTAAGAAAGATATGAAAAGATGACGAGTTCCTTATGTTGGTAGTTTGATGTATGCTATGGTGTACTGACGGACATGCTCATGCAATTAGAGTTGTTAATAGGCTTCTTCTTAAACACAGGAAGAGGAGGGCGCTGACGATGGAAATGGATGCGAAGACATCATAAAAGCACTTCCAGTGTGTATGTTTTGGCGATGGTGAGCTATGCTAGATGGATACAGCGATTAGACATGTGGTGATCGTGGATTCAGGTGTTTGAGGGTTCATGATGACTTTGTGGGAAACATCTCTTGTGATTAGTACAAATGCTGGTACATTATCCACCACAGAAATTTGAGTACATTCTTTGTCACGAGGGTTGTAAAGAAGCACATGGATGAGAAAGATCTTAAAAGGTGGAGTTGAAACAAAGAAGTATGTTGTTTACAGTGTTGTAGAGTGTCTGTTCCTCTCGAAATTAGGCGTTCCATTCAAGATCGAAGCATATTGATGTTAGATATCTTTGGATTCGTGATGTGCTTGAGTCGAGCGTTGTATTGCAGAAAAACATATGGTGAAGAATGGATCAAACATGTTGACTGATGTGCCTGGGAGAGGCTAAAAGCAGTAGGCGAGAGAACAAGCAGTTGAGACCCTTGACGCAAAGGCGGGAGGGGAGATTTGTTGGGTCACTTTGTGTGGGTGGACCCGATTAAGCGAAGCCCATTGTTTGAAAAAATAAATAAATAAAATAAAAACCAAATCACAAAGGGAGTCTTTCTTTGCTTTGTGTGGTTAGACCTTGACCAAAGAAGTGAGAAAAGAACTAGGGAAAAGGGTTTTGAGAAGGAGGAAGAATGGGGTTAAGACTTTGATTATTTTATGAGATGGAAGGCGAAGCGATGTGGGTTTGGCTCGGAATTTGGCGATGGTGACTCCTTGCAATTGATCTTGATCTATTTGATCCTTAATTAGCTCTCCACAATACCCATTTAGCCATTCCACCATTTAGTGAAATTTTTTCTCTTTTCTCTTGTTTTATCCATCCTTAAGATGATGTTTGTTGTTTTGGTGTTAAAGAATGATGTCTTGGTGTGTGTTTAAATGTGAAACTAATTCTTACATTAGAGAAGCTTGGTGTATGCTTGAATTATTGTCATTGTTGAAATAGTGGAAGTTTAAATGGCCTACACGGGTCCCATGGTTTTTTACCCTTTTTATTTGAAGGTTTTCCACGTAAAAATTGTTGTCTCATTGTGGTTAATTTATTGTTATTTGGTTGGTTTGTTGTTGGCTCAATTGTTTGTTGAACCTATTTTTGGCACACAAAGAAAGAAAAGTCATTTTTAGAACAATTGCATTTGGTAGTCTTTCCCAAGAGAATCAAACAATCACAAGGGAACTACAAGACATAATTGAGAAGGGCGGGAACCAACCTTAGAAGCATGGGGGTGTGACCACGGGAAGGGTTTTCAGGAACCAACTTTTGGTCGGGAAACGGATCGAGATCTTAAACATCTGAAGCCGCAAGTGGATAGCCCAGGTAAGGAAGCCAGAGAGGAGACATTCGTCTCCCCGCTCATCAGAACTACTGGAGGCAACAAGCCAAACAGGTCTGGCTAGTTTTCGGGGACCAGAAAACTCATTTTTCCACCGGTTTGCCACTACCAGAAAGAAAAAGAACGAGATTAGTAGCTCAAAAACGACAGAGTATATGGTGTACATGGAATCAAGAGTTTCCAACACCATATTATTATTTCTTAAGGACATTTCACTTCCCGTGGAAGCAATAGTGAACAGATCTTGAACTAAGTCAATAGAAAAACTACGAAAGGTAAGACTTCCGATTCCTCCCTGAGGCCTTTTGACCCCAAGGTAAGAGGCTGCATCTTTCCATGCGTTCTGATGAGTCCCCGGACCGGATGGAATCAGATCTGGGCTTCTTCCAAGCCTACTGGATATTTGTGGGTGAGGATGTTACAAGGCTTGGCAGTTGCATTAATGATTATCACCGGGGGAATGAACTCTACCACAATTGTGCAAATCCGGAAGAGTCAGAGCGCATAAGGATTTCGGATCTCAGGCCTATATCATAGTGCAATGCGGTGTGAAATTATAGCAGGTCTGTTTAATAGACTAAAGATTGGTTTCCTTTTTTCCTTTCCTCATCCTGATCCCAGTGCCTTTTGTCCCCGACAAATTGATTACAGATAATATAATGATGTTAAAGACACGAGGCTTAATCATTATCTGAAGAAGAGACAAGGAAAATATGGCTCAATGGCGCCAGAGATTGATATGTCAAAAGGTGCACATTAAGTGGAATGGCAATTTCTGAGCGATATGATGACTAGTCAGGGTTTAATCAACTGGGTAGAAGGATTATGGCTTGTGTCACTTCAGTCAGCTATTATGTTCTTCACAATGGGGAAAGACTTGGCCCGATTCCAGCAGAAAGGGGCCTTAGGTAGGGGGACCCGCTCCTCCTGTATTTATTTATTTTATGTGCAGAAGGTCTATCCAACTCTCTTAGTGCCTAGAGGACTGAGCTTACTGTTGGTGTAGGTAGCACATGGTGTCCGGCGATCTCACGCTTTTCTTCGCTGATGACAACTATATGTTCTTCAGACCAATCCCCAGGAATGTCTCAGGGTGAAAATTTTCTTGCTACGACATGAGAGCATTCGGTCAAAGATCCTTTGAGAAGTCTTTATTCTCTTTCAGTGCTAATGTCTTGGATGAGTTAAGAGGAGTAATCAGTGAGTTCAAGCTGTAGAAGACCCATACTATATATCAAGGGTTCTGTCCTGATTGGATGAAATAAGGAAGCCTTTTCTATATTAAAGAAAGAATCTGTAATCGTATTCAAGCTTGGAACAATAGATTTCTGTCCAGCTAGATAGAGATCATCTAAAAACAATTATGCAAGCCATCCCCACCTGGTGGGGTGGAATCGGAGTTTTTCAAAAGTAGCGAACATTAAGGCCTCTTGGGACAGATTGTGCATCTCTAAGAGTTTTGCCGAATTGAGAAGCTGGAAGCTTTATAATTTTAACCTATCCCTAATTCCGAAACAAGGATGGCGTTTGCTCCTCATAAACCAGTTTGCTGATGGCCAGAAACTATAAAGCAAGGTATTTCCCTAGTTCATCTTTCTAATGCTCCAAGCTTAAGGCTAATCCAAGTTTCATTTGGAGAAGCATTTATGGCTACAGGTTGTAATCAGAAGATGGGCAATCTGGAGAATAGGCACAGGGTCTTAAGTAAATATTTGTAGACCCATGGCTTCCGGACTTGAGAAATCTGAGGTGGAGTCTCCTCAGGCCAGTGGGGTTAAGAGGAGGTTACGGTGGACTCCTGAAATCAATTTCTGGGATTAGTTGGGAGGATATTTTAGAGGTGAACATTTGATAAAACCACTACACTGGTTTATGTCATCTCAAGATTGTTGGCAGTAGGTGAAGAAGGACCGTAGGGGCCTATACACAGTGAAGCGTAGGTACCTATGCATTTGGAGTCCGCAAATCTGTGGGCAGACCATTTATAATGATATCAGTCAGTAGAAAGTTGCAGGGACCTCCATAATTGGGCAATCAAGTGCTGGATTACCTCAGATACAGAACAAGGGAGCTGACTGGGGTTTGGCTTCGTGTGCCGTAATATGTTAGATTAACTTATTAATTATGAACTAAATATAATTATATTATAATTTTAATTGTATGATTGTGCATGTCAATTATGAGTCATTTATGAGATGATTTAATATTAACTAATTATAAGTTTAAAGTTTTATTTTTTCCCTTTTTTTGATAAGTCCATTAGACCAAAACTCAATTGTTTTATTATGTTCTATATATATATAAGTAAATAGAGTCCTAAAATTTTATAAAGGTTTTGTAAAACACAGCAGGAAGGAAATATTAAATGTGACTCTAGCCATCTTTCTCTTTGATCGTATCGCTTTCTGGTGCTGGAGATAAATGTGTCAATGGTCGCGAGATTAAATATCGGGTATGTTTATTATACACTAAATTGATATGTTTCATTGTTTTAATAAATTATTATTTTATAATATATTTATTAAGTCTTTTAATTATTGATAGATTATTTTTTAGATCAATAAATACTCTTAATTTTACACAATATTTTTTTAATTGGTAGCAGAGACAACTGAATTGGTATTGAAGCTGTCAGTTTTTTTTTTTCTAGGTTTTATTCGTTTTTTTTTTTTTTTTTTTTTTAATATAGTGTCTATGTTTCTCCTTCTTTTTGTCATTCCCAGGTTTGTCTCAAGGCGATTAAGTTCGATTCTGGTCCTATTTGGGTATCATTGCAAGTTTGCAAACATTTTCATTGGATAGATAATGGTCGATGTTTGAAACGAAACTATATAAAATATTAGTGTCAACTTGTAAGTGGATCACACGATTTTGTGAACTAATAAAACCTTGAAAAATCAACAGTGACATTTTTCTATAACTCAACGTTACATTTGACTTTGAAAATAAAGACATTAATGGCGGCATTTTTTTTCCATGGCCGCCTTTGACACAGTAGTAAAGATTCTCTTTTTTTTTAATTTTGTTTTTCATTTTTAGTTTGCGGCATTTTTTTCCATGGCCGCCTTTGTTTCGTGTAAAATTCTCTTTTTACTTTTAATTTTGTTTTTGCTTTTTTGGTTCACACAATTTTATAACAACATCAATCAAGAAAAAATAATATTTTTTATTTGATTAGTAATAATAACAATGGGTTCCAAGTTTTCATGGAAATCCTCGTTTTAATTTTCCATGAACGAAAAGCTGCATTTTATTAGGATGTTAGCTAAATAATGAGTGTATATATATATATATATATATATATATATATATATACTATATATATATATATATATATATCTATATATACATAAACAGGGTTTATTTGTTGTTGAAATAGATCCGATTATTATTACTTTTATATTTTTGGGTTTTATGAGAGGTATTTTGAAATTAATTTTATATTTGTACCTCCACTTTTACTTTTCTTAATCCCATTGAGCGTTAAATTTAGTTTTGACATAAAATTGATTTTTTACCCAATTTTGCAATCTTTTCATATCATTTTTTTTTACATATTATTTTAGTAATTTATGTTACTACGAGGTGAGATAAGCTCAATCCAGTGCGAATTAATAGTCATCTCCCAGCGGAAGTATCTTTGACATCTTGGAAGAAACCGTTATGTTAGGCGTAAACCAATGTATTTCACTGTGGTGCAATATCCAAAGCTTATGCGGGGCGAAGTGCTAGGAGAATCGCAGGCCTCGATGGCCGTAGGTAAGTAATTCTTGTAGTTACTCGATGCGAGCATTTCCTTTCTATAAGTGTTGTTAAGTCGGTCCCTGCGATCATGCATATGATGGCCATTGGGATCTTTATGTCAAGCGTTCTTGATATATCAAATCTGGCAGGAGCCAGGTGTGTTGTACAATCATAAGTCATACCCGGGTTATTAGTTACATAGATGCGAGGTTAAATTTGGCTCGCCTGGATAGGCGTTCGGCGAGTCTTGTGTTTTTCGTTAATTGTTGTAATATCTGGAAGAGTAAATGACATGTAGTGGCTAGATACAGCGTTGAGCCAGAGTATTGGTATAGTCAGCAACATTTGAACTCATATGGCTAAGACACCTTCTCCAAGAGTTGAGATTTGGAAATGATGAACAGATGAAGCTCATCTATGATAACCAGGCTTCTTTGCATATTGCATCAAATCCAGTCTTAGCCGAGGACGAAGCGCGACAGAGTTGTCACTTCATTAGAGAGGTATGTCGGGATGTATGGCTACTAGTTTTGTCGGTCAAATTATCAACTAGTAGACATCTTTATAAATTTCTCGAAGGTCGCAAATTAAATACATTTGTAACAAGTTGGTGCACCATGACACTCGTAGTCCGGCAGAAGTGTGAATATTGTATAGTCTTTTCCTTTATTTTCTTACTGTATTGTGGGTCTCATGAGTGTGTGTATATATATAAGTCCAATATGTAATGTGAGGCAAGTCTTTTTACGTGAATATAATAAAAATTAGGGATTCTCTCTTTTCTCTCATGGAGGTTTATTTGAAGATGTAGTATTTGCAATTGATCGGGTATGCTATTATATAGATGTACGCACTATACATTGGGGAAATTACTAACATATTTCATATCAACATATATTGTTAAAGAGCATTCACAAAGAAATGGTGCAAGTGAAAGTTGGTATGTGATTTCCTGGAGTATATTTTGGTTTGGTCAGTGGTTTGTGTCTAAGCCACATTTTAGCACTTGTTTTAATGATCAGAGTTCCCATAGTTTTTAACACATTTATGTTTTAAAACAATCAGCATTCTGAAAGTTATTTCTATTTTATGTTGATGTTTAAGAATCCAGATTTTATGTCAATAATGGATAGAGGTCTGAAATTATAAACTCCATGGCATTTAAAGTTCCCATTCTTCCTGTGAGACATTAGTCAAGATTGAATTATTACCAATTTTGTTGGATTGAGACTTTTCGTACCTTTTTTTAAATAAATTTGTTTGACAAAAACTAAGTAGCTATTGAGGTTGGTTTGTTTTTTCCTTTTTGCTTGTGTCTTTTTGGATGTCTTAGATGTGATATGAGATTTGCATTACATTATAAAGGTTCTTTGTTGACATTGTGCATTAAATTCTCTAGAGAAGAAATTCGATGGTTCAACTGCTGGTATGTAGTCAATAGGAGCAGAAACAGTTTTGTTAAAAATCAGAATTTGTTTCTATGACCTTCTTTGTCATGGAACTAGAGAAGAAAGCTTGATCTACTGCTGCATTTGGTTAATTTTGTTGCATCATCACACCTCTCTATGGGAACTTCAAAGTATTTTCATTTCCTCTTATTTTTATCTAGCCTGATTTCTCATAGATATATATGAATCTCCTTGTTTGGCTATGGGAATGGAACTAGGTGTTACTCTAGCTTAATTGAGTATTTTTCAGATTCATCAAGAGCCTTATCATTTTCCAATTAATTCTGGTACTATCGAACAAACTTGTCTCATATTAGCCAGTTGAAATATTTGTTTCAGATTCATCTCATGGCTTTACCATTACCTGGATTAAGTACAATGAATTCCTTCACAATTCACAAACTTGTCTTGGATTAGCCACCTTATGAAAATTTTATAATAACAAAAAGACTCCCTGTTTATTGCTTGAGAATTGCTGCACTTGATGCAATGATACAAGATGCTATTACATTTTGTTCATGAATTAATGATTCTTTGAGGTAATATTTGTTGAGGTATTTATTTATTTATTTTTTTTTTAGTTTATTTATTTAAGACTTCGGTGAATAGGCTGTCCATGATGGTGTGGACATTCTCAATCTCTCAGTAGGGCCAAAAAGTCCTCCAACAATCACCAAGACTGCATTTTTAAACCCTTTTGATGTTGCACTTCTTTCGGCTGTAAAAGCAGGTGTATTTGTTGCAGAGGCAGCTGGAAATGGGGGCTCGTTTCTTAAGTCCTTGTTATATTATAGTCTGCGGATTGCCACTATAACTGTTGCAATTGATGATCGTAGATACAAAAACCATTTGACTCGTGAAATGGGAGAATCTTGTGATTGATTTGTGCATGGTTCTATAAGACATGAGTTATTTTGGAATTTAATTGTTTGGAAGCTGCCAGCAGGGGAAAATGTGATTCAATCTGCTGAACAACTTCTTCACTCAAAATTAGAATTTTCATTAGGGTTTTGTGTTCTTTATGTCAGTTAGAAAATTTTATTATGTCAGTTTTAAAATATTGTTTTTCTGTGTGCTAACTGAAGTTTATGAATGGCAGCATTGTATTTATTATTTTGGAGGAGTTCGAGTAGTTCATTGAGAGGTTTCCTAGACGAGTTCATTCCTGGTGCTGAAGATGAGGTGTTATCTTGTTATGTTGCAGGATTGATTGTTTTCTTCATTTCAGCTTTTCTTTTGTTTTTTATTTTTTTAATCTTTTTTCCCTATTTGGGTGGACATTAGTGGTTTTATAATTTGAGCCAAAGAGATTAGCATAAGGTGAGCTGTGTGGAGAAAAATTTGAAATAATACATTTGTTAGTGCTTGTATTTAGGTTCACTTCTGTATGGTGCATGCTTAAAAGAAATTGTTGCATGTTTACCTCTGTTGGTTCCTTGAAGTTGAATACCACATGCCACAGGATAGCAGTTGTGCCTATAAAAAGACCCGTATTTCATGTCAATTCACTGTTTGGAATATACATTTCATGTTTCTATTTTATTTCTCCTTGCTCCTATAATTCAGTAGAAAATAAGAAACTTTTCTTTGTTATAATTTATTGTATCATATAGTTTACCTCACTTTTAATGAACATAATATTTTTTATATATTTAATATATTTTAAATACCAAATTGAATTATTTAATTTAAATAAAACGTTATGACCTAGCTGTGTGCATAATAGCACCCACGTGGACCCCTCCCTATTATTTCTATATATATGCGGTTAGGATTAAATGTTTGACCAGTTTCAAGTATTGGGTGTGCACCCCAAAACTCACATTCGTAAGAATGAGAAAGATTATGAGTTAATAGAGTATATGATGTTTATCTTTACAAATGATTTTCCAAATTTGATATAAAAATTATATTTTAAATATTAAGATTAGTGATTTATGTAAATTTTAAATTTATTTAATAAATCGATTTTTAAAATTAAAAAACAACCCTTTTCTACTTTGAAGGATATTCCCTTACACTCAAGTAATACAAAATCTATAAAAATTTTAAATTTTAAATTTTTAAGAAAATATGCCATAATTTAACTTAGAGGAATTAATATGATATTGCTAGAGTGATTACATCTCAAAACAAACTTCTAAATTTTCTTTATTTTTATATTGAATTAAATAATAGTAACTTGTTGTCAAAATAATAATAATAATAAACTAAAAATAATAATACTGATAATAACTAAAAATAATAATACTAATATTAATAATAATAATAATAATAATAATAATACAAATTTGACAACATAGAACATTACTCTCACTAATTTACTTTTGAGTTATTTTAGGTTTAAAAATATGAATAATTTGTGAGCTATTTAAAGCTTTAAAGTTTGAAGGAAAAAAAAAGCTTTAAAATCATTTTTCAAAATCACTTAGCTACAATCAGTAGCAGATTTTCTTTGTAAACTTTTTTATTAATCATTTTGATATAATATATTTTTCTTTCTTTTTATCACTAAAATCTTAAATCTAACGATTTTATGTATAAAATGATATGTAATTTTATTATTTAAATTAAAGAAAATTTGGATTAAAAGGAATTAATCCCAAAAATATTTACAAGAATGATCTCTTGCAAAAGTAACTTAAAAAATGTCACCATTTCCGACAAAAAAAAACCTAAAAGTGTAAAGATAAATACCCCATATAATAACTACATCCCATGGACATCTTGTTCCATCTCTTGCAAAAGTAACCTAAAAAATGTCACCATTTGTTCTTATTCATGATATTTTGAAAGTACTACATAAAAATACTAAATCAACTAAATACATGAATCTTCTCTTCAAAATTAAGCTTTTCTCTTACCTATGACTAAAATAATAAAAACATATTATAAATTATGATGAGTATACTCAAAAGGAGATCTTGCAGATATAAAGATTAGGCATTATAATTGGAAATCTCTGGCCATGGGTGTCATTTCTTCATCAGGAGATATTCATGTTATTGAGAATAATTTTCGGCCAAATGATTATCCATATCTTCATCAGAAATCTCTTCCTGTTCCGACACAAATTACCCATATCCTTCATCAAAGAGATCTTCTTTGGTACAAGTATGATCATTAGGACAATCATTCGTCATAGGCACAACCCTTTCTTCATCAAGGAGATTTTCTACGGTACAAGTATGGTCCTCATGATTAGGATAATCATTGGCCATAAGATGAACCTCAACTTCTTGGCTAAGATTATGATATGAAATAGGAATAGGGAAATCAAGGTTGTCCGGTAAGATGAGATCAATTTGATCAGAAGGATTAACGTTTGAACATGAGCTTGTACCAAGATAATTTCTTCTTTCGTTTTCCTTCAAGCTTACCGTTTGATGGATCAACAAGCTATCAAATTATGTGATTGATTAATCCAACGTATATATTCATGAGCCAATTTGTTTTGATGCCCTTTTGTGTCACTGTCAGTTCTGCAATAAACAAGTGGCCTTTTAATTTAGATTTTGTTCCCGTTTTTATCTAGCAAGTATAGAGCTTTGAGAAACCTCAATAGCCTTCTTTGGTGAGTCGATCTATTCTAGAACCAGGAATGCTTCTTACGAATAGAATTGAAGAAATACATTCCATAAGTTAAATGCGAGGCCTACAATTTCAAAGAAAAACAGTTGAATAAACTTATAATTAATTAAAAGAATGTGATTAAACCATTTCAAAGAACTTGTGTTGTCTCAGGAACTACAAATTAGATTGGAAAAACTCAGTTCACAATGATCTATCTTAAAGATCACGTTTTTTCCCTAGACAAATTTCATCGATTAAATATAAAAAGAATTAAATATTTTAACTATCTTGAAAAACAATTTTCACCGTTAAAACAAGAAAAAAGAAAAAGAAGAAAACACAGGCACAAAATAATTTGCATACCTTAGAGATTGCAAGGCTCAAGTGATCATAAATGTTGAGTTCTTTAATAATTCCATCGTAGATTGTTCTATTATTGAGTCATCGTCTCTCTTATGAGTTTCTTTAATAAATCAGTTTTGAAACCTCATACCCATATTCAAATCCTCCTCCATTAATGCAAGACTTTGTTTCTTTTTTCTTGAATAGTAGACAACGATTTTCAAGTTTACAATAAAAAAAAACGTGAATAATTTCCTGTATTTATAAGAGTAAGAGCCTTGATATTTATCAATTATCTTGATATTTATCAATTACTATCTTTTTTTTTTTTTTTAAATCATTATTTAGTAAGAGAAGGATAGCCACAAAAAGGTTTCCATGAATTTTAATACTTGTAGATATCTTAATTATTTATCCACAATTATTTTAAATTATTATTAATGTTATTCTTTGAAAATAATGCACGTCTCAAGGCTAATTTAAAGTTACCTCAAATTTATTTTGATTTTAGTTTTAAATGATAAAAACTATTCCTTAACTTTTTTAAGCCAGAAATCAAAGTCGATTCAAATCTGCAGAAGCAGAATCTGACTTTTTCTTTAAGATCAAATGTTTGAGTGGAAGGCTTGCCGAGATATTGGTCATTTGGATAGGTTAGTGCTTCCCTACTCTCTTGAGTTGTTCATCTTCTACAAGCTGAGATATTACAAGATGTATATATGTAAATGGCCTCGTCTTAACCTTGTCTTTTCGTGAGAACTTTCATGGGTTTCCCCCTCGTTTGAATGAAAAACATATTCAAAAAAAAAAAAACACTTTTAAAGTTTCAAATATTCTTATAATAACCTTAATATTTGTGATACCTCTCTTTCCCTTTCATTCCCAACTTTCCCAATTCTAATCAAAGATATACAAGTCAAAACTCTAATAATTCAACACCTTTCTCAACTTCCTTGTACTCTTCATTTTTTTTCCTTCTAATTTCATTTTTCAATGTTTGATCAACCCAAATTTTGGTAAAAATTTTGTTTGCAATTTTACAATATCATGATTGATGTTTTATTTATTAGTTTAAATTTTTGTAAATATTTAAAATTTTTATTGCAATTAGCAAAATAAATCACCATTCATTTAAATTTTATATATGTCTATCTATTTTATGATAATTTTTTAACTTATTATAATATTTTATTTTTCTAATTAAATTTATTTTTTTGGTAAATAATATTAAAAGTGTTTTTATTTATTTCCATGTTATAAAAAATACTGTTATAATGGTTTTCAAAATTCTCATAAAAACGTTTCTCTTTGAAGTGCTGTAACGAAACATTTCAAATAAAAACACTTTGACAAAGATTGTTGTCAAAGGGCATTTAAGAGAATCACATTTTTTAAATATTTAAAATAATTTTTAATATGATGTCAAAAAAAAATTAATATCATAAATGATTTTTCATATTTAAAATTTTTTTTTTCTCAAACACCCTATGCATGATAATGCCCTAACTTTTTTACTTGATCTAACAAGGTAGATGAAATATCGGATTGGGTATATCGGGTACTTGGATTTTATGGATATATCAAAGATATATCGGTGCGTATTCTACATAAATGATAGTAAGTAACAAAAATATTTAAAATGTAAAAATGACATAAATAAAAAATACACTTGTTAAAGACAATATCCATAATAATTTATATATAGAATTACTTTGCAATGATATTTGATCAAATTTTCAGTTTCTATTTTTTTTTTACCTCAGTTTCTATTTTAATTCTACTTGAATTCTTTTGTAATAAAAAGTTATTCTAACTAAAAATAATTTATTGCTATTAGCAGATACCATAAATTAAAAAGTTTTGTATTAATAGGCTTTAATAATAGCTTTGTTTGTTATGATATTCTGCATATTTTAAGATTTAGATTTTTATAATATTGAGGAATATTATAGCACATTTATCACTATATTGCTAGAAAATCAACATGGGCCTCCATGTTGAAGATAGGGCTTTAGTTGAAATTTTGCGAAGAAATTAATTATCCTCATTTATAAACATCTATAAATTTTGTACAATACAAATTGATAAATTGAAATTATAAAAATAATTAACCTAGTTTTTTAAGAGTATTGGGACCCTTTTAGCTTTTTTTTTTTTGGCCCATCATCTTCCTTTCAAAATATTTGATTTAAACCATTCATATCTTGTGAAGCTCCAAAACCCGGGGGTCCGTTCACCAATCGTTAACCTGCGGAAAACTTGTGGATATCGGGTGACCGTCTATGTATTATATCCATTCATTTAGATCATGAGTTAACAAAGTAATGAAATCTCGCTTTTATGCAGGAAACTCTATCCGATTCACATTACACATTATAATGATATATTTATCAAGACCCTGATATAACACAATGATCGCGTCAGGTCCATTTATAAGTAAAGTTTCCCTATAGGCTCATTTATCCATACTAAAAAATATACAAGGCTATATCACAATAGTCCTTAAGAGTTTAATTACAACACTTTTATAATATATATATATATATATATATATATATATATATCAAAACTGATTTGTTCCAATATATTTTACAAAATAACTATCAAAGTACCGTCTAGCTTTTCTTATGATTTCGGCCGAATAAAGCGTTGTCACCGGTGTACACCACAATACACAGAAATGCTTTCCCATGAAAGGTGAGCCATACCAGTGAGATAAACTCGCGGAGGCTACCCCCGCACAAGTGCGCATGCAATGGTCATGTTCACCATTCACATTCACATACCAAGTAAAGCATGTGATTTCTACAATGATCTAGCATATGAAATGAGATAAGACTCGATCATGTAATGCAAAATATGATAAAACCCATTATTTGTGGATTACATCAATGATCATTTTACAACAAACTACCGTTTTTCGAGGCCAAAGCTTTTGGATGTTCACGCTCAATAAATATTTATATTGAAACCATGTGTGTCTTTTGTAGGTAAGCGAATTTTGAGTCTCATATACTAGCTTACGCTTTCCTACACTTTCAACGGCTGCTTAGTTAGACACATATGTGTAACCAAAATGAGGCTTTCACCCAGGAGGTATCTATCATAGCCATTAGGAAATATGTTTTCATTTTCATGTACTTCTAGTTGTGCGACCCTATTGGACGTTGTCCTGCTATCTAGGGTACTGATCAAATACCAAGCGTAGTGTTGATTATAATACTCCACACCCATGTCATGGGATGTTCCCATCATCATCTGATGCGATCGTCATTGCATGCTATATCATTCTATGCCATAATGAATGCTACATGGACACACAATTCTGCGCTTCAGGGTGTCATGGGCTGATCACATCACATGCATATGACTTCCCTACATCATTCATTCATGTCAATATATCATACACATATATCCAGCATCAACTTACAACATGTCATTCTATATTCAGCGACACACATACAAATCAAGGCACGTGGCCATCACATATAAAAATCCATCACATATCGATACGCTAGAACACATATCTTTGACATCAACAAGTCACCACTTAATCAAACGATGACACTCTTGATCCTTGAGGCTGAGTGTGACATAAACTATACAAGCAGTCCATAAAGCGGACCAGGAATGACCTTCTTGGTACCAAATGAATATCACGAGCCTCTCAATCATGCCTTAAACGAGGACATGAAAAGCAGTCCCAAATTTAGTCCCATAGTAGCAGATTCGATCTAAAATCTAGACACAAGCAGTGTATTTTCAAGATTGTGGTAGTCCCATGAATGATGGACCGCTAACTTGAGATGTGAGATTAATTTGGGTAATTCAAAAGCCTAACATCAGTTCACTAATCATTCTGCTTTATGAAGGACACTAGTCAATTTCCCTCTCTTTATCATTGAAAATCCCAATGTCTAGATTATGTAGAATTGGCTCAAAATGACTGTGTGATCTTGAAAATGGGCCAATAACTTGAGTTATAAAGTCGATTTGGGTGATTAGCTTATAACATAAGTTCACAATTGCAGTACATTTCTATGACCCAACCTTGAGTCATATTCCCTCTTTTTTCCAATCGAAAATCAATCCCAGTCAAGTGGTGTGTGATCAAAATAGGAGTAGCATCTGACCCCTAAGGAACCATAAAACCTAATTTTTCAACCCAAACAGTCCCTAAGAAGCTCTAAAACCTTATTTTTCAAACCAAACAACCCCTAAGGAGCTATAAAACTGATTTTTCAGTCCAAACAGCCCCAAGGGAGCTATAAAAACTTATTTTTGAACCCAAACAGCCCCTAAGGATGGAATTTATAAACAACCCTTAAATCAAATTTTTAATCCACCAAAAGTAAGAATAAACCAAAGTAGGAAGAATCTCTACCTCTTGAAGCATAGAAGAAACTCTAGGAAGACCCGTGGACACTTCCTAAACCTGAAACCTTTTAATCCCTGAACTCCTTGCTTAAATCCTCGATGAAATCCCATGTTTTTAGTGTCCACACGTAGCTCTCGTCGAGTAGATGAACTTTCGTTCTTGACTCAACAAATTCTGACCACCCAATCTTTATAAATCGTAAAGAGAAGTTGGAGCTCTCTTTATCTCTCTCTCTTCTCTCTCACGGCCCGAACAAAGAAAATGGGCACTCTAACTTCCTAACCCCCTTTTGTTTAATTTAACTTAAGTTAGATGTGGTATCACGTGGTACGATGTCTACGCATGGTTTAGGTCAGTTTTAAAGCCGATTTGTTGTCAGGTTCAAGTTCAATTTATTTTAAATGGACTGCCAATTATTTTCCACTTTGATTTTCTCAAATCGTTTTTTGTCCACAGACACACATTTGTCAGAAATGTATTCAATTGTCTCGGAATTCAATGAAATTCGACTGGGTAACTAGATTTCGCGAGAGAAATTCAACGGTGAGGTCCATTTCAAGTTTAAAAAAATTTCGGGTTTATGACTTTGTATTCCGACAATTCTTTGTTTTCCCTTTTGAGAAAATTCAAATTTACCTTGGTTTTACATATCTCATAAAAAAAATCTCCACCATTCATTTCTCTTTAACTAAACTTCACAATTTTTTTTGCAACCTCCTCTCTACAAGTGGGTATGTTCTCTCAGAACTACTCGCTTCTCCTGCCAGACTTATTCTATCAGGCGGTCTTCTCTCCCATCTTTCATTTTTTTTACCGTTTTCTCTCATTTCTGTAACATATAACCTTCTCTTGTTTTCTTCTTCCTCTCCCATCTTCTCTTTGACGAATCTCACATCTTCTTTCATAGCATGACTATCGATTTTGCAATTTTTCAGTAAAAATGGATAGAAAATCGGAAATTATCTCCGATATATCGCTCCAACCCGATATATCGTCAACATATCGACGATATTATCAACATAATACCAAAGTTTTGAACAACCGACGATCGGTTTCAAATATCATTCAGTATCGACCCAGATATCAGATGCCGGCATTCTGTCGATCGACATTCGATTTTCTTAATCCTTGGAATTAACTAAGTTAAATATATTCTTTATGAAAATGGGGGAATTAAAATAAATAATTTATTTTTCCACTTAATTCTTTTCAAATATGAATTAGAACATTATTTGATTCCATATATTCAAATCATTAAGATATAATTTTGAATGATACTTGTTACATTTATTTGGTTGCTAAGATGGAAATATATAGAATTACGGTAACCAATAATATCCTTTTTATATAGTAAAATTATTTTTATTTTATTTTATTTGCAGAACATTATTCATGTTTTATTTAGTTAGATAGTGAAGAATAAGAAAAATGTTAACTATTATGGTGAGATTTTAATCTCACACAAAAACATAAAATATAAGCATGTGAGATGCTAGGAAATTAAGCTTTCCCAAACTTGAATGACTCGTAGATCAAACTTATAATCAAGCTATGTAGTTCCATTGACAGTTCTCCATAATCAAAGTGAAAAATGTGCAAATAGGAATATTGCAGGAATTAATTGCTGAAGAAAAGTGTTAGATTTCCTTGAGAATGAATGAAATAACACGGTATTGAAAATTGATAGATTTGAATGATACTTACAACCAAAATGTTGAAGTGTGACCAAACATTGGATTTGACTGTAAGATGTTGTTCTTGAAAACTTGATAAAAAAAATTTAGATAGAACTTCTGACAAAATCTTTTTGGAATTGCTAGATAAAATATTTGATTTACTACAAATTAATGAAATAACCTTTGTGAAATTTGCTAGAAAACTGGCTAAAGCGAGAAATAAAGTCTTGAAATTTTAAGAAGGAATTGCTAAAGCTTGTTGAAAAGCTTCAATTTGTTGTAGATTATTGATGATCTGGGTGTTGATTGATTGGTTGATTAGTTAATGCAGTTTGTCGTCTTCTTGTCCTTCTGCTCCTTTTTTTATAGACATAGGAGACTTGACTGCTGAGTGCAGTTTCTCGCTCTGGCTTTTGGAAGTAGCTACATTCTCCCAGTGGGACCTCCCTCAAGATCTCCGAGCCACGTCTCCATTGTGGAGGTTTGATCCTCAAGAATTTCTCCACATCTCCATCATGGAGACTTGTTCCCCAATAATATTCCACATCAGCACATATGCTCATTTCTACATCCTTATCCCCGATGCCGCCGTTTGACTTTCAAAATTAAAAAAAAAAAAAATCATAAATATCCTTGAACTTCTTCTATGGGCTTGTACAAATGAATCTGGGCCCCTTTCTTTTGACTTTTGTTGTTCTTGGACAAATGAAAATACCCATTCTTTGGATCGAGGCCCAGAATTTCCATTTGGAGTGCAAACAATTCCCCACATACATTGTGGCGAGTAGGCCTCTTGTATATATTAGCCAAAATATTCTTTTGGGTTTATTTTCAACCATAAAACCTAAAATCGACTTCGATCCATGATGTAAAAGTTCAACGCGAGAACAAGCCAAGTTGGATCGATTAAAGAAGTAATTATTAATTCCCCAAGAAAGAGTTTCAACCATCATCAAGTTTAAACCTCCAACTTTTGTTCTTCCTACCACAAAGGATATAGTTCTTCCAAAGAAAAACCATCCGACTTCTCCTCCAAGCAACTTAGAATTTCCTTCTTTTATTCCCAAAAAGAATTTATTTTCTATTTCTAAAACAAACCCTTCTTGTTTAGAGAAAGAATAGTTTTTTACTTTACCTTTTTTATCTTCTTCTTCCTCCCTCCAAGTCTTCACCTATCTCTGCATCGCACTATTATGTAGAAATATGATATTATGGCAATGACACCACCATCGGCCGCGTCAATCGATGTTCTTTGAAATTCTGCATTTATTAGTGACAATGAATGCTGCTCATCAGTTGGTGCTCGTTGGCCTTCCTTGAGAAGAAGTTGCTGACGGTAATTGCTAAAAATTGAAACTTTCTGATTTCCTTGATGATGAATTTCTTGATTGGGATTTCTTCTTAAAGACACATGTTTTGTATGATTTTCAAGCTTTCTTAGCTTTCTTCGATGCCCAAAATTGAAATTTTTCATTGATGTTTGATCGAAACCTAGTCTAAATGCAAATTTTTCAAAGAATCATCTTGAATGCATTCTTGAAAAATTCTTTGAAGCTTTCAACTTGTTTGAGCGTTTCCCGAGGTGGGTGAGCGAATCATGATCTTTGTTGACAAAGTGATTAGGCGTAGCTACCAAGACTTGTTTATTAAGTGCACGAACAACGATGCCAAAAACTTTCTAGCAAAGTGATTGGCGTAACTACCAATGACTTGTTGTTAAATTACAGTGAGGTACAAAAACTGTTTATGGACCAAGTTGATACTCTTTTTACTTTAAACTATTCAAACTTCAACGCGCTTTTCTGCAAGTGCATAAGTCATAGCGTAAAATTAGTTTTTAATTCTAGATGCTCCATTACCCACTACAGATAGAGAGTACAAAGGGTAAGTATACTCAGCTACTGAGAACATCACTATTTGAACTCTGGTTTTAAGATTGTAGTAACTTCTTAATAGATTTTTTTTTTGGTTCTTTTCTTTTCATAAAACATTGTCAAATCTAAGCAGCTAAAATTTCACCGCAGGATTAGGTAAAACACTAGAATGGAATTAGTAATGTGACTATTAGTTTGTTTGTTTCATAAACAAATTTGTTATGGGAATCTTGGACTTGTCGAGGAACATTTTAATATAGTCTTGAAAAACACAGCCTATACATTTCACAATTTGATTACCATGTTCCCAATAGGGTATGTATATTAAAACTTCTTTAGGATGCAGATTCCCTTTAAACATGGACGACTTCCCAAACCAAGACTCTTGCCAGTTATTGGATTGAGTTAACATAAACAGACCTTCAGGCTTCACATAGGCACCAATTGTTATCACTCGTGATAACCAATATATCCACTTTTATTGACAAAAACGAATTATTTTGATTAAAATGAGACAAGTTCTCAACATATGAATTTCATATACCAATAGATCACTATCCTTAACTCTGGGAACACACCTCAACTGTCACTTGAGGGGATCCTTGAAAGCAGGGGTTTTGTTCAACTCTTTGGTTTATAAATTAATAAATCAAGCATAAGAAAATACACTTCTAAACGATTATGTCAATCACAATTCAAATCACAACCTATTCGTCTGCAAACATAATCACATAACGAACCACTTCTAGAAGGTGCTTGCTTCATCTTGGATTACACATAACAAGAACAAGTCGTTTAAATAAGTTCATTATGATTATAACCAAGAAAATGAAGAAAAGAAATTCAAACAATGTTTTCGGCTTCTCTTCAAGTTCTGACAGTAATGGAGATTGGATTTGAATATTTTCTCCCCGAGCAAACTTATCAACTATTCAAAATTGTAGTTTGATCTACTCTTTAAAAGAAAAATACTCTAGCACCAAACTTCTTTTTGCTCTCTACATCATCCACTTTATTCTTCGCGGCGGATTACTTAACTTGTCCTCTCCCCTTTCTCATACATCACTTCTTATTTATAGTCGATCATTTCTAGGTCGAATTCGAAGTAGATTTTGTGGACTTTTTTGTACAAGCCCAGGGATGATGTGTCCACGCATTCTAGGCGTGTAAATGGCGCATGATGCGTCATCAGTGTCTAGAACGTCATGGTGATGTTGTCACGATACTCAGCCCGATGATTTTGCCTTTGAGATTGAATTGAGGAAATTTGTATTGACATTGTACGAATTGTCGCAACATTATTTTGATTGTAACAACCTTCCCTTCCAATCTTATGTCTTTAATGGCTATCACGACCGCATCCTCCTTGATATACAAGCGTAGGTACCCGGAATGAATGTCATGACACAAAATCGTTTGCGTGACAACGAGTTGTTAGCGGTCTTCGGGGTGTCGTGATATTGTCGTGACATTCTTTGCTTTCGACCTCTTTTGGATGAATGTCGTAACAAGTTTGCTTAAGTATGCGACACATTTTTCGTTATCTTTTGGGATGAGTCTCCACATCATTCTTTGCATTCCGACACTACCTTCGTCGGTGGCATTTATGTTAAGCTAAACCATTCTTGGAACAGGATCTTCATCAATCATCATAACCTCTTTTTTCTTAGAGAACTTTAGTATTCCCTTATTGATCCAGTCTTAGATAATATTCCTGAAACTCCAACAAACATTAGTACTATGATTCTAGGAGTTGTGATACTTACAGTAGACTTTTCCTCTAAGCTCCTCTTTGTTGGGAAGCTGGTGATCCTTAGGAAAAGTGATGAACTTCTCCTTCACAAAGGGTGTTCATGAGTCTTTTCATTCAGATGTATACTAGGCTGTGCATTGGAAAACTTTGCTGACTCATTTCCTAGGTTAGGTGGTGGAGGTGTGACATAACAAGTTAAGGAATTTGTTGTTTGTCCATGGTAAACGCCTCGAAGGGTGGGTGCATGGTGCCCTCGAGCCTTCAGTAGAAGGAAGTGATTCATTGTGAAGCTCGAGTTGTGTAGTTGGGTTGATGTGGCGAAAGATATTTTTGAAGTCCTTTGTTCGATAGTATTAAGACATCCATCGATTCTGGTTTGTCCAACACACATGTGACGGTGAAATTAACCAGCCGTCCAAGGTGCGCCCCGTCGAGCTCATCGAATATGGTTGCCATGGGTTAGGCGACGTGCATTTGTGTTGTGCCGTTTCTCCTATAACTCCCAAGGTTGCCTCCATGAGTTTCTCTTAAGGTTGAGTTTGTTGTTTCGCTTTTACAGCCTTAGCACGATCGTGACTTGGCACGATCATTTAACCTGTTAGCTTTGATCATTTTGATCTGATTGTCGCGCCATTTGCCTCAATAGGCCTTGATCTTGGCACCGTGCGACCATGATATTGGCTATGGCTTCAGTTCTTGATTCCTCATCAATGCACGAAAATCATCAAATTTGTTAGAGAAATGATTTCTTTACTCCACCATTGCTAGAACAATTTCCTCCTATGGTGCTTCTACAGCATCAGATCTTGAGTCTTTTGAGACTCTATGAATATCTTATTAAAAACATGGTGCTTACCCATCTTCGGCCAAAGATATGTCCCGCATAAGAGCTGATGTTTCACAGATCGAGTTACATCGGCGTACCAAAAATATGTTGTGGTGATTTTTGAATTTGACACGAACATACAAAATACAAGCGTGCCGGCGTGCCGTGAAATTAAAGTGTTTCCAAACAAAGATGACTGTGATCAACCTAATCGGACTATGTGGCTCCTTGGTTCCCTTGTGATTCCCATGATCAAAGTGGAAAATGTACAAATAGAATATTGTAAGAATTAACTCTCTCTGCGAAGAAAGCATTTAAATTTGTGAGAATGAATGAAATACTTGCAGTGTTGAAAATTGATAGATTTGAATAATAATTACGACGAGAATCTTTGAAATTGTTGGAAATAACAATTAAGTTGTTATTAAACGATGTGTGCTTGAAAACTTAATAAAAACTTGAATAGAACTTGCAACGAGAATGTTGGAATTTTTAGAGAAAATATTTGATTTAACTACGAATGAATGAAATATATTTATTTGGAAATTTCTTTAGAAAATTGGTAAGCGGAAATAAAGTCTTTAAAATTACTAAAATTGTTGAAAAGCTAGAATTTGTTATAGATTGACATTGAGTTTGAGTTGTTGATTGATTAATTGATTTGTTGGTTGATTGGTAATTGGTTGTCCTCTTGCTTCATCCTTCTCTGCTCCTTTTACCTTAAGTAGGAGAAGCTTCTTTCAGTGCAGATTTCGCCCAGCTCTGTCTCGAGGCTTTACAAGTAATTGCCCGTGTCTCACACATTAAGACATCAAGTTCTCCTCCACGTCTCCATTGTGGAGTCCTGATCCTCAAGAATATCTCTACATCTCGATCATGGAGACTTATTACAAAAAAATACCCCACATCGTGTAGCGCCCATTTCTGCCACCTACGATATGGTTGGCGACTTTTCAAAATTAAAAAAAAAATCAAAGTACCCTTAGACTTCTTCTATGGGCACATACAAATGATTATGGCCTTTAACTTTGGGCTTTTATTCATGGGCTAGGGCTTAAGCTAACTTAAATTCTTGGATCAATGATGCAAATTTGGTCAAACGTGTATTGTTTTGAGATTTTTTTTTGAAAAATGTTCTCTAATGTTTCTAGGATAGAAGTCCTTTTCTGTTAGCATCGGATAGAAGTCCTTTTGGAAACTTAAAATGTTTAAAATCTATGTTAGTATTTTTAACTATAGTTCTATTTTTAGTCCTTTTTTTTTCTTTTTTCTTTTTTGTAATTATTTTCTAAAACAACTCTTAAAATCAAAAGAAAATAATTTTTTTTTTAAACTAAAACATGTTATCTAACATCGTTTTCTATGTTCCTAGGAATAGAAAAATGAAAATAGTTTTTGGTTATCAAACATGTTTTTTTTTCAAAACATAAAACAATTGGCAATTGCTATACACATTCTAACCTTCTTTGCTTTCTCTAAAATCATTCCTAATTCAGATTCCACCCATACCATTTCTATAATTTTCTCATCAACCAAACCTGAATCACAACCATTAAACATAATGCATCAAACTTATACGATCATTTTTTCACTAAAAAAAATAATTCCCACATAACAATTGAAAAGAATAAAAAAACACAATAACCTTCACTAGTGCATTAAAGATTATAAAACAAATCTTAAAATAATTAATAGGAAAAATGACATCAAGATAACATATCATAATACTATTTAATGCAAATTCAAACTAAAAAGATATCATGCAAATTCTCTAAAAGCACAAGGATAATTTGTTTTCCACTCATTTTAAGCATACTCAAAATGACTAAAAAGAATTATATAAAGGAATAATTAATAATGCAAAGTTGTTTTTAGTAATTCGCTAAACACTATAATCAATTGTCTAGCATTACAGAGCATTTAGATTACATATATTTATATTTAAATAAAAATTACCATGATGGTTAAAATAAAAGGTAAGTAGGAAGACAGGGGTCATTGTCATTACATCCATCTATTAAAGATTAACAAAATTAAAAATAACAATTATATATAACACCTCCAAAAATTAAAAATATGAAACCTTGAGGAGAAGTAATCAAATCAAACCCTTTAAAATAATGATAGTAGATATTGTAATTAAAATGTCGGTAAAATGTTGGAAGGTCATAATGGAAACATTTAAAGCATGTATTAGTTTGATCTAAAAGAAAAGAATAATGCATTCTCAGCGTACATTTTCATTTTATTTTGCCCACCTCTTTAAAATGTAAATTAACTCCTGCCTATCAAACTGTAAAGTTTTCTAACAGTTGTATACCGCTACCTATCATTTCCAGCAATGCCTACATTTTTACTTTTGTTCATATACACATGTTTTGAAATGTAAAATTAATCTCTTATTATGGAAAAATAAGTGACTCCTTGTATATTTTAAATTTTTATTTAAAATTAGATAAAAATTAAAAGATTGATTTTTTTTTATAACAAAACTCTATGGATCAGTGTTTGATTTGAAATTAATTTTAAAAATTTAGATAAAAATAATTTTTATAATTAATATAAATTTAACATTTCTAATAAGGTAATTTTAATTATTATCATAATAGTATAAAAATTTTCCAGACATATACAAATATAAATAAATTAAGGTGAAGAAAGAAGAAAGAAGAAGTTAGGTTGGTGGTGGCGCAAGTTGAAAAGAAGTGATCTGCGGTGGCCCCCCGAAGTGGTACCTCGTAGGAAAATTCTTAACAGAGAGAACGATAAATTCCCGGGCAATGAAAACTACGTTATCAGCTCTGTGTAACCGGTGAAAGTGGTGTTCATCAAAGTTATCAAACCAAACCTTTTCTTATTCCGATTTTCCATGAACGATATGAAAAGTGATTAAGGGGTCGTGGTTTTGACGAACATCTTCTCCTGACCTAAGGTTCTTGCTGCCGATGAAGACCTGATGGAAGTTGAGCTGAGTGCTGATTTACATGGATACAAATCTTCAGGTTGCCTGTGGGGCTTCAATCTGAACTGGAGAGTATATAGAGTGTGTCATATTGATCTTTGTGGCATAATGGGAAGAACTCTGCGAATTCTGAGAAGCCAAAACATCTTTTTATACAGTGGACAGCTCATATAAAGGAGTGATTACAGTGTTGTGTTCCTTTTGCCAACAGAAGATTCTCTGGCTGACATCACACAGAGCTTCCAGAGCCTTCTGGTTCAATACCTTCAACACACTCTCAAACGTAGAGTCTTCCATGGTGAGCTTGCTTCTAAGTTACGTAGCCGGGGACACTGACAGTGTCTTAGTAAAAATATCGCAGCCAGGTTGCAGCGCTCCAGTGGAATATACCTGATCTCCAGCATTATTGATACAAGATCAAGGACAATGGAATATCAATCTCTATGTGCTTTGTACGAGAGTGATAAACTGGATTATTGGCAAGTCCTTGAGCCCCTTGATTGTCACACCAGAGCAGAGATGGTGTTTGCTGAAGCTTAATGCCAATTTCTGTCAATAAATTCTGAACCCAGACAAGATCAGTGGTTGCACTTGCTAGGGCTCTATATTCAGCTTCGGTGCTGGATCGAGCTACAACCTTCTGCTTTCTAGAGCTCCAGGTAATAAGATTGCCACCAAGAAAAACAAAAATACCACTCATAGATTTTCTATCATCAATATTATTTGCCCATTCGGCATCAGAATAGCCTTTAGGGACCGCAGTCTGTGTTGGTCACAAAACTTGAGACCATAAAATAGCACCTTATGTACGGTGGCTGCCCTCTTACATGCTTTTCAATGAGCCAAGGTTGGGTGCTTCTAGATATTGACTGAGACGATTCTGCAGAAAATGCAAGGTCAGGTAGTGACAAAGTAAGATGTATAAGAAATACTCATGGCTGTGAGAGATGGAGCATCAAAGAACACTTTGTCATTGGAGGACAGTTTGGAAGTCACACACATAGGAGTAGGGACAGTTTAGCATGTAGTTGTTTCAGTAGAAGATCAATGGCATATTTAGTTTGACTAAAATTTTCAAACCTGAAAGACTTCGAATAACCTCAAAACCAGAAAGCCATTCTGGATCTCAAGGGTTTTAAATAAACTCAAATGTTGAAGGTCCTTAATAAGCTGTTAGATGACATTTGAATCTGCACCCAGTGATCGGAATTATCGTCAACATACTAACTGTGGTCGGCACATACATGAGTGGTGAAGAAAATAAGTATCGAAACCAGTGCTAAATCACAGCTCATCAAAGCACTTTGACTCAAACCAGGCTCTTGGCGCTTGTTTTAAGTCATACAAAACTTATGAGTTTGCAAACCTTGGTGGACGCATTAGAATCCACAAAACCTGTTGTTTGAGCCATAAAAAACATCTTCGTAAGTCACACCACTTAAAAGGCAACATCTTATAAAGTCACCATTTGTTGATTAATTCCTAATAGTAGATGCTTTGTCTGGACTGAATCTTAAATCAGTAGGGGTGTAGTTGAAAACCCTTTGCTACCAATCTGGCTTTGTAATTGTCCAAGGTACCATCGGCCTTGAATTTTGTTCGAAACACCCATTTACTTTGAATAATATGATGGGCATCACTAGGAGGAACTAATTCCCATGAATTATTCTTTAGAAGAGCTTGATATTTCAGTTCATGGCCTCATTCAGCGAGGATCAGTAATCTAAGAAGACATTGGTATCACAATGAAGTATACCAGTAAGAACTTTTGGTTTGAAAATACAGCTTGGATCTTGTTTGCATAGGATGAACAGACGTAGAAGGAAGAGTTGCTAGAGAATTGGGTAACATCTGATATGCTCTTAGTAATGCAGGAGCAGCAATGGCATTCTCAAAGATGTTGTAGCATTTTTGGTCATTGACTTTATTCCCTTGGAAGAAGGAGCCAAAATGGCACTTGATTGAGACATCTGAAGACTGTTCTGAGCAAGTATCGGACTGCCAACTGCTACTATAATGCTGCACGAGATGGAATGAAGCTACTGGAACTGATTTTTGAAGGAGAGAAAACAGGTGCAGCAGGTATAACAAATATGGGGCATATGAGTCTGATATTCTGAGAAAGTTTGATGGGTGATTGAGATACAAATAACTGCTGATAAGGGAAAGAGTGTTCATCAAAGTAACACTCCGACATGTGAGTGCTTCCTGAAGGGTGTAAACATTTATAGCCATTGTGAAAAGGATTATACCCTAGAAATACACATTTTGATGTCTTGAAGGCTAACTTGTGTTTGTTGTAGGGTCTTAAGTATGGAAAGCAGGAACAACCAAACACCTTTAGAAAATGATAATCTGGCTTGTAACCAAACAAGCATTCAAATGGAGATAGATCCTTGAACACTGGTGTGGGAAGACGATTTAACAAATAAGCAGCTGATAAGAAGGCCTCCCACCAAAACTGTAAATCAATGGCTGCTTGTGCAAGTAATGTGAGACCAATCTCTACATTACTACAATGTTTTCGTTCAGCCTTCCCTTGTTAACAGTGAGTATAGGGACAGGGTGAAATGCAATACCAAGATCATGAAGAATAGCTTGGAAATTTGCGATATTCTGCGCACCCCAATCAGTTTGTAAACGACTGACTGAGTTTGGAATTGTCTTTCAACTAATTTGTTAAAGTGAAAAAAGATGGCAGTAGATTCAGATTTTTGACTAAGGGGAAAGATCCAAACATACCGAGTAAAGTCATCAACAATGGAAATATAGTATCTATAGCCTTCAACAGATAAGTGAGGAGCTGGTCCCCATACATCCGAATGAACTAATAGAAAAGGCTGAGTTGTCTTCTGAGAAACTGAAGGAATTGAAATCTGATGGAGCTGTATATTGACAGCATCACAGAATGTCAATGAAGAAGATGACGACAGAAACCTGAAGATGAGTGACACTGATACCACGGTATTAGGGTGTCCAAAGGCAGGGTGTGCCACAAATGGACAGTGTTTGAAACCAGAAAATTGTCTGTTGAGGCCTTTGACTAGAGATCTGGTGCAGCAAAGGAAGTGGACTTGAAATCTGGTGACGTGGAGCAGCTAGAATGTAGTGGTAAATGGAGTTGATACAGAACATTATTAAGGGTGCCTTTTAGGGGAACAGTTCTAGTATGAATGTCCTTTACATAACAACAAGAAGGGTTAAACTCCACTATAACATTATTATCCTTCGTGAATTTAGAAATACTAATCAGATTTTTGGTTATAGAAACTAAGTATGTTCCGAAGAGCCGCAAGAGATGTAGGGGAAATACAGTGTTTGCTAAATTGATGTGACCAGCATGATAACCGACGCTTTGTACCATCTTCGTCATTGTTGCATGTCGAGTACTCATTCTTTGCTGTTGAGAATACTACGATTTGCCACATGATGTGGCACCAGTATCTAAGAACCATGAAATTATCCTCAGCATCCTTTGGAAGCAATGTATACTTGAGAAGCATGAGGATAGTGGAAAAGAATAATACTTGCTGTGAAACCTCTAGAAGATTGAGACTGATGTTGATGACTAACATCGATATGTGAAAACAGTTCATGGCGTATGTCAGACTTACCACAGATCTGCCAGTGAGAGCTTGTTGTTTGCTCAGAGGAGAGGGATACTAACGGCTACCAAGAGAAGAACGACCTGAAATGTGCTTGGTGACCACGGAAGTATTGAAGCTGGACTGACTGCTTATCGTGATAAAAATACTTCAAAATTTGAAAATTCAGTGAGAGAAGTGGCACAAGCTGCTCTAGACAGCTTTTCATGTTTGTAACAAGTATTGAACTTCTTGAAGGTGTTAATTCTTGAGTAAGATTTACCACAACTGATTCAAATCAGATCCAAGGCCTCCCAAAATATACAAAATGAGTTCATCCTCAAAATATGTTGACTATGACATGAGATGGTAAGCAATACCTTTCATCTTGAGAATGTACTCTTCCACAGAATCAACACCTTTCTGTGTGATTTACAGCAAAATCTCCTTCAGTATAAAGTAGCCAGATCTTGTGTAAAACAATTGATCAAACATTCCAGATTCTGGATATCTTGCATTGAACGACATGGCCAAGCATTTGTTCAGATACAGAGGACAGCAATAGCTCATTAGAAATTGATCCAAGGTGGATCCAGGTGAGATAATCAGGATTACAGAAGAACTTGCAGAATTTGAGGAGTCAGAAAGAAACTCCAGGAGGCTTGATGCGTGTGCCAGTGAAAATCTTCAAGGTTAATGTGCCACTTATCTGACGAATGCAGGGATCGCCAAAATGCAGTTTGATCGATCTAACCCGGATGTTTTAGAGTGCTAACGTAGCTGGTATCACCATGGGAAGAGCTTGCAGAAGAAGGAATGGATGTTGTGGAAGAAGCTGGAGATATCGCCGTGAAGGCTTGTCACGGCTCTGATACCATATTGATCTTTGTAACAACCGGTGACGTGGTGTATGGTAATAACCAGTGCCGGCATGACGCCAGATCGCGACACAAATACGGACGGGAAGAAATTGAGTCAGGGTGCTGGAAAAGGAATGAATGAACCAACTTGGAAGGAAGTGAGTCGTGGGAGTGAGTATGACACCAAATGCTGGATGGAGAAGTGGTTAATATGGGCCCACATATAAGGTGATTAGAGGCAACTTTGGTAAGAGCATCTATCAAAGGGAGATGGGAATTCTGTTCATCATAATTGAAGACCTCCAAAATGGAAACATGTTGCTCGGTTAATTCTCTCACGTACCCAACCCTGCTATGGGAAGCTATTATCTTGAACCAAGAAAGAGACGTCGGACAGATGAGCAACCAGTTGATGAGTATTCTGGATTTTCGACCCACTAGGTCTGGGACCGCAGGCCAGCAGAGTAGTCAAACATTTTATGAGGCAGGAGCTGGCCTGGCCCCGCCGAGATCAATGAAAATTCCAGTTGGAATTTTGTGGCCAACCCACGGTCAGTTCTTGCTGGACTTGGTGTCCAGATACTCGCCAGATCTTATCTTCCTTATGGGTGAAGGTATATAGAAGGAAAGTGGAGGTGTAAAAAACCAAATAAAAGATTGTACAAATTTATTTTATGTGGAAGGTGTAAATAGGGGTCTACAAATAGCTGGGCGGGGCTGTAATGACTGGCCAACCAGGATAATTTGCTTAGGCTTTGAACTATTTTTGAAAATTAAAATTTGTTGAGACTGTTTTATTTGAAATAAAGTAATTTTTTAGGCGAATCATTGCGTCATTTGTTCAGTCACGAATGGTATATTATATAGTATTAACTTAAATCGTTGTGTAGCTAACATAAATGTTTTGTTAAAGTTTATTATTATAAGATCAGTGTAATTACCTGATTTAAATGATTGTATTAAATTTTAGGTGAAGGAAGGGAGTTAAAATTAATATATATATATATATATATATTATAGTTTTAATTATTAAGGAGCATCGGCCGCTATATTATGGGCCCGTCAGTCTATCAGGCTACCGTCCCGCCCCAGGCCCACCAGCCCTCGTGAGATTTAAACCATTATAAGCATACCGGACCGCCTAGTCACAGGCCACTTTGGCGGATTCTCACGTGACTTTAAAAATACAAAGTTGGGGCTTGGCTTGGCTGTATTGATTGATCAAACGAGGGCGCCATTTCTCAAGTGGGCAGCTGTTGGGCAGAATTAGGACCCCTTGAGTGTAAATCACGGTGGAGGAGGCTAGCTCTATGTGGAAAGAGCCAATTTAGTTCAGTTACGTATTTTCAAGAAAAAGTCTTCATGTGGAGATCCAAGAGTACTGCATGATCCCACCCTGGCGTCTGACGTGTATCTATGGCTTCCCAGAGACATATATAGGCGCAAAGCTTTGCTTGGCAGATGCTTGGTTTTGAAAGCTCGTTCCGAATCTTCCGTGGTGTTGCATAGGGACTTTAACGACCTCCTGGCTTTCTACCAGTTGGAAGCGTTGGGATTGAAACATTCTGATCACCTAATTCATGGTTCCAGGCGGCAATGAATTATGGGCACTGAAAGGATGAAATGTCCAGGATACCAATTTGCAGGAGCGGTCAAGAGACTTAACATGAAGAAATTGGACAAGGTGCGTTCAGCATCAAATGCATGGAATAGCATGTTCCCGGGGAAGCCTCCGTGATCAATGAAAGGTGCTCTCCGTGGAATCTTAGCACTGATCCTTCGCTTCCAAGGTGGGGTGAATTACAGGAAGAGTAGATTTTTAACTGAAGTATTTGGATGCATGTGGGAGGAGTGCAGGTTTGATATCTCAAAGTTGGAATCTGTTGGGTCCTAAACCCCTTTGTGTGGAGAAGCTGATTAATGGAAGCGTACCATTATTTGAAAAATAATATGTCAAACTAAGCAAATCACAAAAGAGGACAGCTGCTGTGTGGTTCGAAGACGCGCTTCCAACCAAAAAGTGAAATTAAAGGGAATAGGGTTTTGAGAGGAGGAAGAATGGGTTAGGATTTAGGATTTATTTTATAAAGATGACAAATAATATTGGGTTTTTGGTACCAGGTGTGTGTGACTCTTTGCAGTGACAGCACAAATCTGCGGGTTTTGATATTTGATTAGCTTTCCATAATACCATTGTGACTACCATTTGGTGAGATTTTTTCTCTTTCTCTTGTTTTATCAATTAGCTGGATGATGTTTCATTTATTTTGCTTGTTTAAGAATAATGTGTTGATGTATGTTTGTTGTGAGCCTCTAAATTTCTTGTGCAGAGGAACTGTGTAACCCATTATTGTCATTGTTGAAATAATTGGAATTTAAGTATACAGGATCAAGTGGTTTTTTACCGCACTTTATTTGAGGGTTTTACGTAAAAATTGTTTACTTTCGTGGTTGATTTATTGTTGTTTGGTTGGCTTTGTTGTTGGCTCGATTGTTTTGTTGCTTGAATCGATTTTGGCACACAAGAGGAAAGATCATTTTAGAACGAGTGCATTCCCAGTAGTCTTTCCAACAAAGTGGTATTAGAGCTTGGTTGTTTTGAGTTTTCTTGTGTGTAAAAATGGATGGCGGCATGTCCGGTCAGTCAGATGATTATTCCACTTGGGCGTGGTGGTGCTTTATTGTAAAGATTTATATAAGCCCATTAATTTAAAGAAAAATATTAGGCCACACTGATGATGGTGGATGAAACATAGAAAACAAATTTGGTATATAGAGGGTGGATGGATCCAACTCTACATGACCACATTTATGATGAAACGAAAGTCGGTGTTGTTTGGAAAAAGCGAAAGCGTTTTTGTCATGAAATAGCCTACTTTGATTAAAAGACTGTCAACTTGATACAGGATGGATCAGCATGGTTGAGCGTATCAGTTCTTTTAAATTATTGTGAACAAGTTGGTTGCCATAGAAAGTAGACGTGATGATGAGATGCAAAGCATATTAACTTCTTAGCTCCTTGCAGATGGTTGGGAGACGTGATTATAGTTCATTAATTCTCCAAATGGGATTCTAATTATGGAGAGTGTTAAAGATGGCTTGTAAAATGAAGAAATTGGAGGAAAGAAAAATGAATCTTCTTGGGTGCTGTTAGTGAAGAAAACGGAAAAATGAAAAACGGAAAGTGGAGAGTCAAGTGATTATGGTTTTGGGAAGATCCAAATCATAAATATAATAAATGTTATCCTTTGCAACAAGGTTGGCCACGTGAGGAAAGGATCTGAGATTTGAAAGAAAGGAATAAAAATGATCATGAAGAAAGAAAATGAGAATTCAATGAATTCATTTTGTGAGAGGGGTGACATTATGATTGTGTGGTGACGGTTGATGGTCTGCATGAGATGTAAGCCCAGGTGGTGATTTGTGCCTCATTTCATATTTACTTCTCATAGTGATCATTTTCACTTCTACAGCTGGTGTTGCATATTAAATATTAGATGGGAAAGCAGTGGTGTATCGAGATTGTGGGTATTGATCTTTGCTTAGAGACTAGTATTAGGCAAGCGGTGCTAGGGGATGTTAGACATGTTCCAAATATTCGTCTCAACCTTGATATCCACGATGAGACTCATGTGATGAGATTCCTAAATTCCTTTGTTTGAGAAGTAATGAGGCTGCAGGCTCTTTAATCTAGTGGCAGGGAAGGAAACACCATGCATCTATGTCATGGAGGCTAGCCTTTATCAGGAGAGAACAATGTATCGACCCGGGATGTAAGCATTGAACTTTGGCATAGGAAGCAGTGCATGGTGAAGGACTTCAAACTCTACTAGAAATGATTTTGTAAGGAAATTGCAAGGTATGCCTCTTAAAACTTGTGATCATTGTTTAGTTGGAAAGCACATAGGTTGCATTTCACACATATCCATATCCCAGAAGGTTAAATGTTGTGATTTAATTCATCTTTTGATGTTTATCTTGTGAAGTAAATGATGGTGATTTTTATTTTGTGACATTCGACATTGATTATCGCTCTATAAAGTTTGGGGTTTTGCTTTGAAAACAAACGTTGGATGTGATGCCTTTAAAGAGGCTCTTGCCATATTAGAAAGAGAAGAAAGCAGGGACAGGATTAAAGAAGGTATTTAGGTAGATAATGGTGGGTGAATCTGAGTTAGATTTGAGTATTTACAGAAAAACTTCATGGCATTAGGCTTGAAAAATGCTAAGACTGTAGCAAATGGTGTAGCTAAGAATGAAGCAGACAGTTGAAGAAAGGATTAGGTGTGTGCTTTCCTTTAAAATGATGTGCTGAAGGTAGCAAACCAGGAAAGATGTTTCTTATGACAGAATTTAAGTGTTTGGTTGTAAAGCATTTGTTCATATCCCAAAGATAGAGAGCGAAAAGCGGTGAGCCAGGCCATGTATTTTCTTGAGGTGTGGTCATGAAGAATTTGGATCACAGTGTGGGATCATTGGTACAGGAGAGATTGTCGGAAGCGAGAGATGTTGTAGCTAGAGGTAAACTGTTGATGGTGGTGGTGGATTGAAGCTGATTCCTTCTCTTAAAATTCCAATTAAATTTATCTATGGATTGTTTCACCTACAGATGTGCTAATCATGGGGGAGGGATTCTGAGAGTGGTGTGTGTTAGAAATGAAGATGATACTGTAGTTGATGATGTTGAACTGGCCCAGACAAGTTGATAGAGAACTTTCACTACCACCATGTAGACCACCATTGAGAAGATCTACGAGAGGCGTCAACCTTTAGATATCATCTAATGGTATGTGGTACTTCTATGCGGTGGAGGAGGCTAGAAACTTACCAAGAAGCTATTTTACATGAGAGTAAGAAGAGTGGGTTAAAGCCATGCGAGAAGAAGTGAGAATCCTTACTGAGGCCACATGACTTGGTAGAGTTACATGAGAAAGCTCTGCCAACTGATGGTGTACATATTGGCGACAGACCTGCTTTCGGGTGAAACACAGATGGTTGTGAAGGGGTTGTCAAAAAAGAGGCATTGATTTTGGAAAATAATTCTATCGGTGGTAAGATCCTCTGTTCATGTTGCCGCTTGGTCTTCTTGCTAAGCAGATTTAGAAAGTTGATTAGCGTGATGTAGCCCCATGTTCTTCATGGCGATTTGGAAGAAGAAATCTGCGTAAGCAAACTAAGTTTGAAGTAAAAGGAAAAAGAAAATCTTATTATGCTGCAGTTAAAGAAGAGCTCGTATGGACCGCGAAGCACACAGGCGAGTGGTAAAAGTTTGACTCTTTCATGGTGATCATAGGTGGTGAGACTTCATGGTCATTGTGTATATTACTAAAGTTCTAGACGGTAGTTTTATTATCACTCTCTGTCGTTGTGACGGTATGTTGATAATTGAATCATGATTCTTCACAAAGATTGGGTTGAAGAGAGAGTTCGGCCAAACCTTGCCGCAGAAAGACTTAGGATCGCGAAAGCATGTGGATACTTGTATGAAGATCTCTAGTGATAAGAAGAATAGGAAGCTTTGGTTATCTCGAAAGCTACATTGAAAGTTCTGAAAGAATTTAGCATGAACAAGGCTAAAAGGCGAGTTTGTTCTCCACTTACGAAACCACTTGATCTTGAAAGCGAAACAGTGTCTTCATGACAGAAGATATGAAGAGATGAAGCGAGTTCCTTACATACATTTGTTGTTGTTTGAGTGTTATCTTTCTCAGGTTTTGTACTGAGCGGACCTTATCAACTAATTAGAGTTGTTAAAGCGGTTTCTTACTAAACTGGGAAGGAGGACATGAAGCGTGAAATGGATCTGAGATATTAGAGGCACTTCCGGTGTGCTTGTGTTTTGTGGTGTTGACCTGTACTAGATGGATACAAGTTCGGACATGGCGGGTGATGTTGATTCCGAGTCCTTTAGGTTTCATGATGAAGCTTTTGTAGAGGTGTCTTGGCAGTTGACTACATAAATGTGTTGCATTATCCACCACAGGCCCAGTACACATTGCTGCGAGGGGTTGTAAGAAGCTTTGTGGTGAGAAAATTCTTAGAAGGGTGGGGTTGAAACAAGAGAAGTATGTTGTTTACAGTGATGGCCAGAGTGTCATTCACCTCTCATTTGACGTTCCATTCAAGATCGAAGCATATTGATGTTAGATATCCTTGGATTCGTGATGTGCTTAGTCAAGCAATTGTGTAGAGAAAAAACATATTAATTGAGAATGGATCCCAAACATGTTGACTAAGTATTTGCCTAGAGGCTAAAGCATGGCGGCGGCTGGTTAGGCCAGCGACATGAGGCGGAGGGGGAGATTTGTTGGGTATGCCCCTTTGTGTGGGTTGGACCAATTGGCAAAGCCCATTGTTTGAAAAAATAAATAAATAAAATAAAAGCAAATCACAAAGTCTTTGTTTGTGTAGTTTAGGCGGCAAGTGAAAAAATTAGGGGAAAAGGGTTTTGAGAAGGAGGAAGAATGGGGTTAAGACTTTGATTATTTTATGAGATGGAAGGCCAAACAATGTAGGTTTTGACCAAATTTGGCGATGGTGACTCATGCAATTGATCTTGATCTAGCTATCTTGCAGTCCTTAATTGAAACCACATTGCCATTGTGAACTCCACCATTTAGTGAGGTGCCTCTTCTCTTATCCATCATAAGATGATGTTTGTTGTTTTGGTGTTCAAGAATGATATTAACTGGTGTGTGTTTGTGAGAACTAAATTTCTTGTTAGAAGAACTTGGTGTATGTAGTTATTGTCATTGTTGAAATAGTGGAAGTTAAATGGCTTTCTGGGTAGTGGTTTTCTGCTTTTGTTGAAGGTTTCGCGTAAAATTGTTGTCTCATTGTGTGATTTATTGTTATTTGGTTGGTTTGTTGTTGGGTTCCGGTGTTTTGTTGAACTATTTTGTACTAAAGAAAAGTCATTTTAGAACAATTGCATTTGGTAGTCTTTCCCAAAGTCAAACAATCACAGAACTGCAGGTATAGTGAGAAAGGGCAGGGTGTCCTTAGAAGCATGGGGGTGTGACCGCAGGAAGAGTTCAGACCAGCCTTTGCGAGATGTCGGAAACGGATCCAGGATCTTTTAAACATCGTGAAGCCATAAATGGGGATAGCCAGGTAAAGGAAGCCAGAGAGGAGCTTGTTCGTCTCTTAACTCAATGGAGCTGCTGGAGCCTTAAAACCAAACAGGGTCTGTGGCTAGTTTCGGGGACCAGAAACTCATTTTCCACCAGTTTACCACCCAGAAAGAAAAAGACGAGATTGTCAAACTCAAAACGACAGAGGTATATGATTGTATGGAATCAAGAGTTCCAACACCATATTATTGACTACTTTAAGGACATTTTCACCTTCCACATTAAGATAATAATGGGCGATCTGAACTGAGTCAATGAAAAACTACGAAAGAGTAGAACCGATTCCTCCTGAGGCCTTTTGACCCCCAAGAGGTAAGAGAAGCTATCTTTTCCATGCATTCTGATAAGTCCCCCCGGACCGGATGGAATGAATCTGGGCTTCTTCCAAGCCTACTGGGATGTTGTGGGTGAGGATGTTACAAGAGCTTGCTTGAGTTGCATTAATGATTGTCAAATACCGGGGGGAATGAACTCTACCACAATTGTGCAAATCCGGAAGAAGTCGAAGACATAAAGGATTTCGGATCTCAGGCCTATATCCTTGTGCAATGTGGTGTATAAAATTATAGCAAAGGTCCTGACTAATAGACTAAAGGTGGTTCCTTTTCGTATATCTGAATCCCAGAGTGCCTTTGTCCCAAACAAATTAGTTACAGATAATATAATGATGGGCTTACGAAGCAATGTTATCACCAGAGAAAGGAAGAGACAAGGAAAATGTGGCTCAATGGCCTTAAAGATTGATATATCAAAGGTGCACGATAGAGTGGAATGGCAATTTCGACGATATGATGACTGATCTGGTTCATCAGCTTTGGGTGAAAGGTTCTGACATGTCAGCTAAAATTAGCTCATTATATTATTCACAACAGGAAAGACATTTGGTTAGCGAAAGGGACATGGTGAGGGACCACTCTCTCTTCTTCTTTATTTTATGTGCAGAAGGTCCTGTCAACTCTCTTAGTGCCTAGAGGGACACAGGCTTATACATTGGTGTAAGGTAGCACGCGGTGCTCCGGCGATCTCACATCTTTTCTTCGCTGATGACAACTATATGTGTTCTTCAAGGTAATCCCAGGTGTCTCAGGGTGAAAATTTTCTTGCTACATTGAGAGGCATTCGGTCAAAGTCAACCTGAAGACCTTTATTCTCTTTCAGTGCTAATGTCCTTGGACAGTTAGGGAGTAATCCCAGTGAGGTTCAAGCTGTACCACAGAAGACCATACTAGCATATCAGGTTCACCATCCTGATTGGACGAAATGAAGTACTTTACTTTATAATTAAAGAAAGAATCTGTAATCGTATTCAAGCTTGGAACAATAGATTTCTGTCAGCAGACAGAGTCCTTCTAAAAACAATTATGCAAGCCATCCCCACCTGGTGGGGTAGGAATCGGGTTTTCAAAAGTGGCATTTGTTAGGCCTCTTGGGACAGGTGTTATCTCTGAGGTTTTGGAATTGGCTTCCGGAAGCTTTATAATTTTAACCTATCCCTAATTCCAGAAACAAGGATGGCGTTTGCTCTCAGCCCCGGATTCTTTAATTATTGAAACTATAAAGCAGAATTATTTCCCTAGTTCTATCTTTCTAAATGCTCAGCTTGAACTAATCCAAGTTTCATTTGGAGAAGCATTTATGGCTACACAGGTTGTAATCCAGATGGGTAATCTGGAGAATAGGCACAGGGTCTTAAATAATGTTTGGTCAGACATGGCTGGACAGAAATCTGAGGGTGGAGTCTCCTCAGGCAGTGGGGTTAGAGAGAGGTTGCAGTGGGGCTGCACAGTTCAATTTCTGGGATTAGTTGGGAGGATGTGCAGAGACAGACTGTTTGATAAAGCAGATTCCCCTCAGTTTGTATCCATCTCCAAGATTGTTGGCATTAAGTGAAGGACCGTGGGGCCTATACACGAAGTGAAGCATGGGTACACCTATCAGGCTGGAAAGTCACCAATCTGCCAGCGATAGCCCCAACAATGATATCAGTCAGTGAAGTTGGGAACCTCCCTTAGTTGGGCAATCTAAAGTGCAACGTGGATCTTGCAGATAGAAAGGTAGGAGCTATTTGGGGTTTGGCTTCGTGTGCCGTAATATGTTAAGATTAACTTATTAATTATAGACTAAATATAATTATATTATAATTTCATTGTATGATTGTGCATGTCAATTATAAGTGTTGAGATGGTTAATATTAACTAATTATAGTTTAGTTTATTTTTCATTTTTTGATAAGTGAATTAAATAAAGCTGATTGTTTATTATGTTACATATATATATAAGTAAATAAGTCACAAAATTTTATAAGGTTTTGTAAGCAGCAGCTTGGGAAGGAAATATTAAAATTCTTTGACTCTAAGCGCATTCTTTCTCTTTGATGTATCCTTCCCTGAATTCTTTGGAATGAAGTAATGATCGATAATTAAGATTAAATTATCAGGGTATGTTTATTATCACAGCTAAATTGATGTGTTTAATTTATTTTTAATAAATTATTATTTTCTTAAATATGTTTGATAGTAACTAGTGGCCCGATAGTTGTTTTTAGATTGATAAATCTACTTAATTTTCTGTGATATTTTTTGATTGGTAGCAGAGACAACTTGATTGTTAAAGAGGCTGTCAGTTTTTTTTTTTTTTTTTCTAGGTTTTATTCGTTTTTTTTTTTAATATAGTGTCTATGTTTCTCCTTCTTCTTTTTGTCATTTCCCAGGTTTTGTCTCAAGGCAGTTCAGTTTCAGTTCTGGTCCTATTTGGGTATCATTGCAAGTTTGCAAGCATTTTTTCAATTTGGACTGAGATAATGGGTCGATGTTTGAAACAGAGTATAAAATATTAGAATTAACTTGTAAGTGGATCACGATTTACATGAACTAATAAAACCTTGAAGTGATTTGTTAACATTTTCTATAACAAGCGTTACATTTGCGACTTGAAAAAAACAAAAGACATTAATGGCGGCATTTTTTTTTTCCATGGCCGCCACTTTGTTTCCACAGTAGTAAAGAATTCTCCTTTTTTTTTTAAAAAATTTTTGTTTTGTTTTTGGTTGCGGCATTTTTTTTTTTTCCATGGCCGCCACTTTGTTTCCACAGTACTAAAGAATTCTCTTTTTACTTTTTAATTTTTGTTTTGCTTTTTGGTTCACACAATTTTTATAACATAATCAGAAAAATATCTTTTTTGTTGATTGATAATGACAACAATGGGTTTCGGATTTTCATACAAATCCTCGTTTTAATTACACAGATAAACTGCATTTATGGATGTTATTTCTAAATAGTAGTGTGTATATATATATATATATATATATATATATAATAAATAAAACAATGGTATTTGTTGTTGAAATAGATCGGTTCTGGATTTGTGTACTTTATATTTTTTAGGTTTTTATGGTGTTTTTGAGCTGGAATTTTATGTTTGTACCTCCCTACCTCTTTTCTTTTCTTAAATCATTGAGGCATTAATTTAGTTTGGACATAAAATTGATTTTACCCAATTTTGCAATCTTTTGATATCATTTTTTTTACACATTATTTTAGTAATTTATGTTAGTGCTATTTGTAATAATTTATAGCGTCATATTATGAATAAGATTGAATACTTATGGACTTGGGTAAAATTAGAATGTGAAACATGAACTTGTCTACTATCAGTCTGAGCATGTCAAATTTTTGAATTGATGTTCTGTGATTATTTACCGCATAAGCGCGTGATTTTCAGCAGATCCATCTGAATAGTTAGGCGCATTTAGTTTAAAGGAATTTAGCTCTGTAAAATTTGTCTCAGAAAATTTTTGATGTATTCTAATGCTTTAGTTTTTATTTTAGAAAATACGTTTCGTACTTGAATTTGATTGAAAATAAGGCCAAGAAAATCAGATTTTGTAAAAATAATTTCTTGAAAAGAATGATAATAAAATATTGAAAATAAAATCTATGTTTGATTAATTAAAGCAAGGAAAATCTTGCAGTTTCGATTATGTAAATCATTGAAAATAGTGGTCGTTTTAACTGTTTTAATTTCGTTTTTAATACAGTCTAAATGGCATGTTTTTGTGTTTTTGAAAAGTTTGAATGGAAAAGCAGAAGAATTTTCTACTCTAAGCAGGGTTTCGTTTTCCTGTAGACACTTTTATTGTTGGAAGATCTTTCGTTTAGTGTAGATATTTAAAAACAGTGTCATGAGCCATAAGTTTCTTCTATACACTTATCGATGGGAGGTGGGCGTTGGTTGCAGTGATTTGTTGATTATCTTACACAATGGATAAGTCATTTCGTATTTTATAGGCTACAGCGTTGGTGTGGCTTTTTGTATAGATCATTTGGTAAATGTTAAAGAATCAAACGTTTATATATTATTTCACATGTATTTTTCACAGTTCTTATCTTTTGTTTATTCTGGTTTTGAGCTTTATCATTCCTGCTGTCATCATGAAACTTATTAAGATTAATTACAAGCAATGGGGTTAAATCTCTCTGATGATTGTCAATTATCAAACTAAACTTGACCTTAAAAAGTTAGGCTCCTCAAACTCCTTCTTTGAGGTTTTTCTGAATGGAAAAATTACTTATGAGGATTATGTATCTAAAAATACATAACAGCTTGAACATATTTAGGGTATAGAATGAAGTAAATGAAATTTTTAAATTTAAATCTAAAACGAAAAAATATACAAGAAAATTTCAGAAATAAATAATTTGGTAAAGTATTAAATAGAGACTAAAGTTATAAAAGAAATATAATTGCAAAATGTAAATGAAATTAGTAAATGAAAATGAAAGTTAAATTAAGTGTTAAAATAGCAAAAATGAGAAAATTAGATTTAATGGAAAGGCAAACAGACATAATAACAATGAGATTAAAGACCAAAATATAGTCTATGGAATGCCATTTAGGCATTCACATTTTTTTTTTGGAAAAGCTGAGTATCCGGTTGGGTGTGAGAGGAGGAGGTTACAGTTTGCTCATAAAGCGAATTAAGGTCAAAAGAACAAAAACATTTGATGGAATCAAAGATTTAAAAAATTAAGAAAAACTAAACCCTAACCCCTTTTCTTGAGTTTGAGTTGATGAAAACCCCAACCTTTGGGTTAAAGGTGTTTGTATTGGTTGTAGTTGAGTTAGGGGTTGTTTTGGGTTGAGTTTTGAAGAGTATTGTTGGTTGGTGTTGGTTTGGATTGGTTTTGAGGAATGTTTGTAAAAGGGAAATGTTGGGTTTTGAAAGTACATCAAATTTATCAAAGCCATATTATTGTTTGACTATAGGTTAAGTTATAAGCATCAAATGAAGTGATTCTAATTGAGTAAAGAATTCATAAGAGATAGAGCTGATGTATAGAAGGGACGGGAAGAAAAGGTGTGCTAAAGCTGCCTCCCGATCTGAACCCAAAGGTGAGTTCGGGTAGCTCACGGGTATGCCTTTGTTTTGGAGTGTAGTTGTGGTGGCCGCAGTGAGTTTCACTCATCCAATTTGAGTAATTCAAAATTTTTGGGTAGCTAAATTCTGAAGAAATAATTGCCAAAGTATGTGCAGTTCTTAACCCCCAGTGCCCGAAATACATTAAAGTGTTTATATACGGTCTGTTTTGCAAAATAAATTAGTCTAGATGTAAAATCAATAAACGAGTTTGGGTGAATCAATTTGATGATTCCAATTGGAGAAGAAACCTTATAACCATAGCTGAAATGAGTGAAGAAACCATTATAATTTATGAGTTAAATTTAATCGAAAAACTTGGTGAATTGATCTAGTAGGCTATCTTGCAGTAACTTGAGTTTGGGTGAATCCAGTGGATGATTCACTTGAAGAGAAACCTTATAACCATAGCCAAATGAGTGAAGGAACTATTACCAATTTATGGAGTTAAGACCTCGAAGTAAAACAGGTGGTGATCAGGTGGCTAGGATATCGACTAGTTTAGTAAATGCAGTAACTTGAGTTTGGATTATCGAATAGGATGATTCTAGTCCCTGAAATAGAATCCTAGAATAGGCTAATATGTGATTGTCATTGTATTTAAATAGAGCGACGAGGAGAAAACCGCACATTGATTAGAAGATTGGGATCAGTGACGATATTTGGTTTGTTCTCAAACTCTCTCTCTATTCTAAAATATTTGAATAATTCACAGTAGTTTAGTTTTGAAAATGATTGTAAAGAAAGTGCATATTGATTTGTGTTTGAAATGATTTGTTTTAAGTGATTTGAGACAATTGCTTGTGAAACGAATTTGCATAAGAAAATTGCATGAATGTGAAAATGTTCTATTTGCATACAAATGTATATATATACTACTGTAAATTGCATTGAATGATTTTAATGCCCTTAAAGATATTAGTTAAAATTTTAGTTAAAGATAAGTGGTATATCATTAAAATTCGAAACCAAGCATACTATTGTGGCATACAGGTTAAATGAAGTGGGACGTGCTCGGTAGTGTACGCGACAAGTACATATATATATATATATATATATATATATATATATATATATATCTGCAGAGCTGCAATAAAGCGGGGCCAGATGGGTTGTCGTTATCTTATGCACAAGCATAGGTTAAATTCGATAAGGGCAAATGATAATGAGATTGAAAATGCGCGATTTGTCTTTGAATGATTTTTTTTCTTTACTCTGAAAATGTACTGGCTTGGGCAGTAATGAATTGTAATTGATTTATTGAATAAATATATAAATACGTATTGTACCGCATTAGTAGTGTAATTATCTGTATTGTTTTATAAATATTGCATGTTTTAGTTTAAAATGAAATGAAGAGAGAATAGACTTGTATAGAACCGCATAAACGCCAGAAAATGCTTGCGTTGCTTTATCAGCAGTCTGGGAGTAAATAGGTACAAGAATGAAGACCGCCTGAAGCATAGAGCCAACGTCAGAAGCCATTCGGAAGAAGTAAAACTCTGCGATCTTGGCATTACCTTCAAATTGAATTGACTCTTTTTTGTATCAAGTATCTTGTGAAAGTTAAACTCTAATTCCTATTTTGTAAATGTTTTATATTGAAAACTCATTAAATTTTTGATGATAGTGCAGTGTGGGAGTTATCCCGAAATGATGGGCCTTCTGCAAAGTATTTAGTTTCACCAAAAATATTTAATGTATATTTTGTATACCCAATGAGTATTTGAAATGCATTTTTGTATTGAAAAATGTGTATTCTCATTTGTATTGATTTTTTTTTTGTATTTGGATTTGAAATGAAAGGAGACCATGCCTCCCAGATCCTGTTTGGACTGCCAATCGTGTCTAGTCTGTCAAATGTGAGCGGGGCGATCGGACCTTACGACGAGAGTATTCTAATAGTTGTTGTTTGATGATCATGAATAATCATATGGAAGACTCTATTTATACAAGCATTCTTAAGATTGAGAATGCAAAAGGGTTCTTGGATGTTATTAGCAAGAAATATACAAAGTTTTCAAAGAATAAGAAAAATGAGTTATCTGATAATCATTGGATGAATGTTTGTTTTGAATCTAATTCATTGATGTGTCATCTCATACTTGGTGGTTAGATAGTTGTGTTACCATTCACGTTTGCAATTTTATGCAAGCGGTGATAAGTAGAAGAAGTTCAACTAGTTTGGACAAGACGTAGGTTAATGGGAGACTCAGATAAGAGTCCCAAGTGATTTTCAGAGTTGTTAGATTGCAAATTTAGTATAGGAAATTTTTGAATTATGAGGTGTATGCATATACTCCTCAATCGAGAAATTTGTTATTAGTACCTATTTTGGTTAGATTTGGATATAGTTTTCTTTTTGGAATTGAAAAAGTTAAATTGTACCGAGATTCACTATTGATTGGCACTGGAGTACTTTGAGGTAATCTTTACATATTAGAGTTGTCTTCTTTGCCTTCTGTTTCTACTACCCTTTCTGTTAATACTATTAGTAGCAAGAAACGTTTAGGATTGAATGAAAAGTCTTATACTCATTGACACAAGCGTTTGTGTCATATTTCTAGACAGAGAATGGAGAGACTAATTAAGGATGAGATTCTTCTAGATCTTGATTTCTCAGATTTTGATACTTGTGTAAATTGCATCAAGGGTAAATTGACCGCCAAGATTAGGAATGTCATATGATAAATGCACCCAGTTATTATATTATCTGGCACAGATATTTGTGGGTCATTCACTCCTTCTGCTATGGGTGGCCACAAATGTTTCATCACGTTCATTGATGATTATTCTTGTTGTGGTTTTATCAAGCTCATTCGTGAGAAGTCTGAATCTTTGGAGGCTTTCAAAGCTAAAGTTGAGCTCCAACAAGGGAAGAAGATCAAAGTGGTTCATTATGACAAAGGTGGTAAGTATTATGGTAGATATGATGAGACAAGACACAACCCTAGACCATTTGCGAAGTACCTTTGGGAATGTGGCATTGATGCTCAATATACAATGTTTGGTACTCCTCAACAAAATGGGATTGTGGAGAAGAAGAAATTGCACACTTCTTAATCTGGTGAGATGTATGCTTGTAAATTCTTCACTACCTGAGTTCTTATAGGGTGAGTTTCTGAAACTACAACATATTTTGAACCAAGTGCCTAGTGCATGTTCCAAGACTCCATTTGTTATGGTCATAGAAGAAGCCTAGACTTCGTCACTTCCATGTTTGGGGTTGCAAGGTGGAAGTGAAACCGTACAACCCGCAATCCAAGAAACTTGATCCAAAAACCATTAGTGGGTACTTTATTGATTATTGTGTGGGATCAAGAGGTTTAAGGTTTTATTGTCCATCGCACACCACCTGAGTGATTAAGTCAAATCAAGTTATCTATTTTGAAGATGATACTAGTCCAAGCTATACAGAAATCAGGTTCAAAGAACACCCAGTTTTTATTCCTTTGTTTATTGCTTCCGCTCCGATCTCTAGCCCTATTGTTGACTAGTATCCAATAGCCACTACCGATGATGAACCAATTGAGGATGTAGATCCAGTAGTCCCATATGTGATTCGTGCCACAGTAGGGTGATCCGAAATCAACAAAATTTATATCCTAAATCCTACTGCCGTAGCAAAAGCTAACGCAAAGATAAAGGGCTTTAGGGTCGCAATGTAAGGGATGAGTTTTCTGCACAAATGATTTACCGTTAAGCTCAAATGGTGAATCAATTGATTTCAGGTTTGATAAAAACAGTGGGATTTGGCAAAATAAAGAGTGGTTGGTTGTGTGCGCATTGAAATTAAATGAAGGAAAATAAGAAAAGAACTCCTTGAAGCCCGCTTAGGCCACTAGGTTAGGGTTTTTAGGGCAACCAACATGCCCTCAGGTCTTTTTTCTCGCGTTGGGGAGGATGACCTATAGTCATTTCCCAAACCGGATCTTCATTTAGCTTTAAAACCTAAACCTTTAAAAAAAATTTCTTGAAACAAGGCATTTAATGGGCATAAATGTCCCTGACGGTGAGAACACATCTCAAAAACTCACCCTACAGTAACTAATAGAAGACAACTAACTAGATAACGGTGGATCTAGTGGCATTCACTGCACTCCAAAAAGCTTGCCAAATACATGTTAGTGGGAGGGCCGCTTGAAGATTTAAACCTATTGTGAAAAGTGTGAACGTAAAACAACCATAAATGCTCACATGAAAAGCAAGAGAACAATTTGGTTTACCTTAAAACTGCACCTGGCCTTCCCTCAAGGACGTGGGAGGCGAGTCGAACATCCTTTGATTTGTCATCATCAAAGGGTGTTTGACAGCCGAGAAAATGGAAAAGAAAATGAAAGAAAGTGAAGCAGAGAAGAGGAGAAGTGGGAAAGCTGAAAGCTTCCCGTCAGTTTTATTGATTGATTGAGAATTGATTTTACAGGAGCTTGACTGAGCTTATATAGTGCTCAGAGCAAGGGAAATTACAAAACAAACCAAAACCAAAAGCTATTATAAGGGATAAAATGGGAAGAAACAAAAAAATGCAAACAGGCACATCACAAAAAGCGTAGGAACTGGCAGCCAGGATGAACAAAGGCCGGCTGGGTGAACAGCCGTCGGAGGTGAACAAGCAGAGGCGTATAATTTCTCAAATGTGCGAAATTTTGTTGTGCTCCATTTTGTTGCATTTTCTGCTCTTCTTTCCTTCTGGTCTCGAATCTACAATGTCGTAGTTTGACTCTCGACTCCTTCGCGGCTTGATCGACTCAACAATTTCGGCATAAATAACTTGCAAAAACTGCAAAATTTACCACAAAATGCGATCAGTAGAATAACAGGGACCTTAATGTGTAAATTGGGTTAATTACGCAGATTAGTACATAAAAAGTGCTCAAAACCTGTAATAAAAAGGGTCCAAAATAGCACTTTTTGAGCACTAATCAATATGTAGACCTAGAAGCTCTGGATGTAGTCATGGACATACCCTTAAGGAGGTTAGAGAGGGCTCGTATGCCCGCAATTTCAGATGACTACATTGTCTACTTGCAGGAGCATGAGTATGATGTGGGTGATGTATCATATCCGACTACCTATAAAGAAGCCATTGCTAGTCCTTAATTCAACTTCTGGATGACGCAATGAAAGATGAGATGACTTCCATGTCCCATAATAAAGTGTGGAGCTTGGTAGATTTGCCAAATGGCTAGAGACCTATTGGGTGCAAATGGGTGTTCAAGACCAAGTGCGATGCCAAGGGACAGATAGAGAGATATAAAAGCAAGATTAGTGGCCAAGGGTTACAGTCAACGAGAAGGTATTGATTTTAAGGAAACCTTCTCTCCCATATCCACTAAAGACTCTCTACGCATTATTATGGCTCTAGTGGCTCATTTTGATTTAGAGTTGCTTCATATGGATGTGAGGATAGCTTTCTTAAATGGAGACTTAGTTGAAGATGTTTACATGTCTCAACCTATCGGTTTTGAGGAGGTTGGTAAGGAAAACATGGTTTGTAAGCTCCATAAATTCATTTATGGTTTAAAGCAGACTTCTAGGCAATGGTATCTCAAGTTTGATGAAGTTGTCACCGCCAATGGTTTTAAAGAGAACATTATCGATCAATACATATATATGAAGGTCAATGGGAGCAAATACATATTCTTGGTTTTATATGTTGATGATATTTTGCTCGTAACCAATGATGTTGACCTCTTGATTGAGACAAAACAGTTATTGTCTAGCCATTTTGATATGAAGGACCTTGAAGAAGCATCTTATGTTCAGTATACCTGATACTTCGTAAATAGACCTAGCCAGGCATTCTAAGATTGTCTCAATGTGACGTGATATTAAACGCATTCCGAAAAGGTTCACACGCGCAATCACGCTCTTCTGTAAAGGCACCAATTATAAAGGGTGATAGATTTTCCAAAGGCCAACGTCCTTATAATGATATTAAGAGATATCAAATAAAAGCAGTCTCTTATTCTTCAGTTGCGGAACTTCATTTCAGCTTTGGAGGTTGTTCACTCCATTTCTAGACCGCTGAAATTGTTCTATGATAATTATGCAGTTGTATCTTTCTCTAGGAACACTAGGAGCACTTCACCTGCTAATATTGATGTGAAGTTCGCAAAAAGAAGCTTACGTAATCTCTCATTTCATTTGAGTACATGCCTACGACCAGCATGCTGTCGGGCACCTACCAACTGCTGGTTTACCTATTTTTGTGTGTTTCAAGAACACGTCACCCGCATGAGATTGTTAGACTATTTGTTTTAGTGGGAGCTTTGCCTTTTCATATATTTTGTACGGAAAACTCATGTTTTTTTTTTCGTTATTACATACACATTTTGACGTTTGTCATTATCTTATGATTTTATGTCATTTTGGCTAGATGAATGACAAAATTAAGTTTTTTCTTTCTATTGAATAAATATTCTTGTCATTGTAATGTTTGATTAGTAGCTCCTAATTATGTACAATTTATGCATCCACTCATTGTATTAATTGTATATGATTGGTTATGGTGATGTAAGTCTCTTGTTGAAGCATTTGATTTATGATTTTGATTAGTAGTGTCTGATTATGTACAATCTATGCATCCTCTTGGCGTGTTAATTGTATATGATTAATTACGGTTATGTAAATCTATTGTGAAAGCATTTGAGTTATGATTATGTCGTCCCAGTAGGAGAATGTTATATTGATTTATTAATTATGGACTAAACATAATCATACAATTTTAATTGTATAATTGTGCATATTAATTATGGGTCATTTATGAGATGGTTTAAAAATTAACTTAGCTATGGGCTCATGATTCTATCTTCTTCCTTGCTTTGGTAAACCCATTGGACCAAAGTCTAATTGTTCTATTATGCTCTATATATATAAGTAAATAGAACCCTATAATTTTACAAGGGTTTTGTAGAACGCACTTGGGGAGAAGAAAAAATTCATCTTCAACCCTAGCCATCTTTCTCTTTGATCTTACCCCCAACAAATTTTTTTGAAGATAAATGACAATCAATAATTCTGAATCCATGCCAGATATGTTTACAATTTACTACGAATTGATATGCTTCATTGTTTCAATAAAGTTATTATTTTGTATATATTTATTAGGCTTTTTGATTATTGATCAATTATTTTTTTTATCAATAAATACTCTTGATTTTACAAAATATTTGAGCATAATCATCAGGGCGAATTGATCGCAGCTAAAAATGGTCGACTGAATGGCCTATTGGAAGCGCTGGTTGCGGAAGCCTTAGGATGCAGGGAAGCTTTGGTTTGGATACATAATAATGGCTTGCTTGATGTCGTTGTGGAGTCAAGACTCCAAAGTCTTAGTTTCAATCAAGTAATACGATTATGAGGATTGTTAAGGATTGTAAATGCTAGCTTGATGGCTTGCGGGGTTGCTCATTATCTCATGTTCGTAGGTTAGCGAATCAAGTTACCCACTGTCTAGCAAAGGCGTCTGTTTTTTGGTCTGATCTAGGTGAATGGAGAGGCATCCCTCCTCCAATTTTTACACATGTTCTTGCTTTGGATTTGTACTAAAAGAACATTATTATCCCGTCAAAAAATTTATTTTTTAATAAATAATTTTCATATAATATTTTAATGAATTTATAAAAATAAAATAAAATTATTATGATACTTGTAATTTATTTTTAAGTTATTTTCAAAAATAAATATCATAGGAAAAAATCATCTTCATCATAGTTGTTAAATTAATATATTATCTATAAAAAATAATTTTTTATCTAAATTTTGGGAAAATTAATCTTTAAATAAAAATGATTATCCAAACCAATTTTTTTAAATCTATCTTTTCTTTTATTCAATATTTGTATAACATTATAATAAATTTATAAAAATAAAATAAAATTATTTTGATAAATAATTTATTTCTTTAACGCATCGTGATAAATGCAATTGATCAACAAAATAACACTCCTATCCAAAGACCACCTCAATCCAGAGAACAAAATAAAGCAAAAGCTTTTATTTTTATGATAAATTAATAAAAGTGATAAAAGTCCCTAAACAAACTCTAAACATCCATTGATAATTTAGGAAATAAAATAATATCCTAAAACAATAATAGGAAAATAGTAACACCTCAAAAACAATAAAGGGAAAAAAGAAATAATATCTCAAACAACAATAAGAAAGAAGATAATATCAGAAAAACAATAATGGGAAATAAAAATAATATCCCAAAAATAAATATAATATTCCAAAACACCAAAATAAGGATTTTGGTTGATTTGATTCTACCTACCTACGGGCCACTTCCACTTCATGGAAACTCGTCTGAGCTACTTTCTCTGACATCTAAGCATGCATATTTGGTTGAACAAGGTAAGATCAAGAACATTGAAGGTCTTTGAAACTCTCAACCAAGTTGGCAAGTCAACCACATAAAGATTATCGGCTGATCTTCTTAACAATTCGATATGGTTCATACTTTCTTTGTTGAAGCTTGCTATGGCCACCTTGCATTCAAGCCTTGCTAATGAAAACCATCACCAACATCAAACGACTTTAACCGTCTATGTTTGTCTGCCTCCATCTTGTACTTTGTATTAGCCTTCTCTAACTTGTTCTTGACATCTGCTTGCACCTCTTGAACTTGCTTTGCCAAATCACCAGCTGCTACATTAAGACCAGGGACCTTTGAAAGCTTCACCAAATCTAAAGCATGATTAGGACACTTCATGTATACAATGGAAAACGGGGATCTACTTGTTGCACTATGAATGGCGTTGTTATAGGCAAACTCCACTTATGCTATGGCAAAATCCCATTGCTTTGGTCTATCCATACAAATACTCCGAATAAGATTACTCAAAGTCTTATTAACAACCTTTGTTTGCCCATATGTATGTGGATGTGTTGTACTACACTAAAGTTCAATGAAGAGTCAAATAGCCTCCAAAGAGTCATCCAAAAGTGACTAAAGAACATAGTTTCACGATAAGATGTAATAGTATTTGGCACTCCGTGCAACCTCACAACCTCCCTAAAAGAATAGTTTGGTCATAGATAATGCATCTCGCAGCCTCTTTACTACGGCGCAAGAAAATGCGCCATCTTAGAAAACATGTCAACCACAACAAACACAGAATCCATACCTCATTGTGTTCGCTGCAAACCCAACACGAAGTCCATAGAAAGATCCTCCCATGAGGCATCGTGAACTGCAATGGCATGCATAACCCTATGTTTTGAGTCTAACCCTTCGCCTTTTGACATACATAGCACCTCGACACAATAGTAGCCACATCCCTTCTCAACTTAGGCCAATAGTGCATATCCTTAACGGATTCAATGGTTTTGTCTCTTCCAAGATGACCCGCTAAACCACCACCATGCAAGTCTCTGATTACAAGTTTGTGCGTGAGATTTGTTTTAAGGGAAAAATTGTTAACAAATGTGTAAATTGTGTGAATTGAGTTGTGACAAAAATACTAGTATAAGTAAACATGAAAAGTGTAAATCATTGTGTTTTTATATGCAAGATAAAATGAATGTATGTTAAACTATTATAAAATCACGTGTGTGTATATATATATATATATATATATATATATATATATATATATATATATATATATATATATATATATATATATATATATATATATATATTGCATGGATCATATGAGCAAATAAAATGTTGTTTGAAAATAAACATAGTTGGATGCACTTGAGATGATTAATTGATGATATAAGCAATGTTATTTATATGTTTATATGTGTATATATATGTTGTATTGATTGTATGAAATGAGAATATAAACGTAAAGAACCACTAAGCATGAAAATGCTTAGCTCGTTGATTTCTCACCTGCAGGTACTGTATAAATAGTAGCAAGAATAAAGACTGTCGAGCATAGAGTCACCGTCATACAATTTTGAGTATGCGTAAATACTCCGTTTCAAGCATACCACTATATTTCATGATATCATGTAATTATTTTGTATAGAAATCAAATATGTATAAATCTTCATGGAATGTATTTTACTATTGGGGTGAAAAATGGGTGAAATCTAATAATATTTTGTAAATGTATGTTGCAAAGGCATAAAATGTCATTTTGTATCAATATGTTGTACTAAAGAATAGATATGAGTCATCTTGAAATGATATGATATATATTTTTCATATTAATGAATGTATTAGTAATGATATCATATATTTATATATAAATATGTTTATATGAAATGTATTTTGACAAATAATTTTGAAACGGTCCGCGTCCCCGGATCCGGTTCACCCGTCGGGTCGAGGTCGGGGGCGCGACAAACTAAGCCAATACTTTGGCTGGTATCTAAAGGGCATGGCCAGGAAATACTAAACCGGAGTCTTCCACTTTGTAGACATAATCATGATTTCTGGATTTTTTCTTCATTAAAATTCAGGAAGTAGAAAATCACTCTTAAATGTGTGGGGGTGTGATACAATACGATCCCACAAACTGGGTATCAAACCCACACAACAAATACCAAAAATCACCAACAAGGGGAGTCGGTAGATGCCTGATTCCACATTCAATCTCCACTGTACAAAGCAAATAATCTCAGAGAATCTTAAAAGTTTTCAAAACCTATTGAGTGATCACAAAAATAATCCCAAAGACCACAAAAAACACATACCTAGCGTAGATTTTTAGTGATCGTGTCCTGTAACCTGTGGGAACTGAAGAGAAGTGGAGATTGGAGCGATCGAAGAGCAGAGTCGTAGAGAGCCTCGTTTGCACTGATGTTGAAAGAGATCAGTTCAACCAACCAAGGGTTAACTCGCTTCACATTCTGGAGTAAATCCAGTTCATCCCATGTTACCTGAAAGATCAATTTACACAGAACGTTTTAAAATATGAACTGACTATTTCCCTAATCTCATATTACAAAACCTTGAAGTCAAAGCATGAAAATCAAGATGCCAAAAGGAAAATATGAATTTTGGGGCCAAGGACCACCATTAGATATAGTGGCACATTGATCTAGAAAGTTGATATGCTTAGTAGCATATAGTAATACACAGACATGGCAAAAAAGCACTCTTGGATTACAAAACTAATCCACAACTATACATGATATGATCCACTTATCCTAGATTTAGCCATTTGGTTCTGAAAATCAATATATCCTTAGACCATCTCCAATCCACACCATTTTCCATGTCATTTTATTAAATTGGTGAAAAATTTAGTTCCAACCCATGCCATTTCTCACGCTATTTCAATTGTACTTGGTGTAATGAATATGCAATGTGCTGGTGTTGCACTGTTCATTTACCATTCTTTTTTTAAATTCTTCCTTTAATTTTTAAATTATAAAAAGAACCCAAATAATTTAACTTTTTATAATTTATGCTCATCTAATATTTTGAATAATAAAAGTTATTTTATTTGTGCCAAAGAAATTAAAAATATTACTTTTATCTCACATAATATTTTATGGTAAATTATATATGAACAAAAATAATGTAAATTATACAAAATCTTAATTATAACAAAAAATATTAATATTAAAAATACGAATATTGGATTAAAATCATACAATATATTGAAATTAAACATGAATATTAAGCTCAATAATATTTAGGCAAACATAATGCCAAATACACTTACACTAACATAATATGAAATAGCACTTAAACCTAAACACTTGAAAATATAACATAATACAAAACACATATAGCATAATAATATTAGATGACTAGGACTAGCAAATTAGTATTCTGGTAAATCAGATCCAGATCCTCCAATATCATCAAAATAGTTGCCAAAAGCATATGAAGACCCTTCTTGTTGATTTCTTTTTTGTATAATTTTTATTTGTTCATCTCAAAATACCAATGCATCGCTTTGGATCGATAGAATTTAAGTCTTTAATAATATTTATTTTCTTCCTTCCTTTCCTGAAAGCTAAATTTTGTCACGGATATTCATTTGTTCTTGCCCCGTCTAAAGTCAGTTTTAAACATCTCCAAAAGTCGCCGATTTCCTTCTTCAAAGGAGTTAATTATAGATGACATTTCTTCATCATTTTTCCTTTTCAATTTAGCTTTCTTTACCCCAATAGGTCGCTCGGATGAAGTACCACCAACATTATCATCATTTAAAGTAGGAGGAGATGACGATAATCCAGGAGATGTTGTTATTGGAGATTCCAGAGTGTGACTATCTGATTGTGACAAATCGACGTTCTCATGTTGGCTTTGTTTTCGAGCAGCTTGTCTTTATAAAGAGGGACGTTATCTTTAAACTTTTCAAAATTCTTAACTATATTCCAAACATGATCAAATTTAAAACCTCTTTTGTACTTAGGTTCTTGCATGAATAACACTTTTGCTCGATCTAATTGCAAATTAGTGTAAACATTACGTTAAATATTGCTCCTTCTAATAGTAATGTATTAAAAAAAAAAGAACATATATAATACTCACAATATCTTTCCCCTCAAGCACCACTTGATTCAAATTCTCACTTGTTTCGCATTAATCTCATTCGGGGCCTCATCACACACAGATCCATTCAAGAATGCACTGACGTATGTTACGATACTCAAATGTTGTTGTCGGTTCATCAGACTTTAGTTCCAGACCAGACCAAAATTCATTCGCGCATTGGGTATCTACCCATAATAATGGTCTTGAGAAATATCTAAATATACTTGACAAAGTAGCACATCTTCTCACTAATAGTGTATCCGTAAGATCGAGAAGTCATAAGTTTTTCTTTAAATCAATGGATGATTTTGGAGAATATAAATAGTTAGGAGCAAGAAGATACTACAATACAATTACCAAATAAAATTGAGGAGTGCTACTTATAACCAAAAAAGCTTATTAATCTTTACACCTTATCCAAGACATATAATTTTTAAAATTTGTACAACAAATTTAACTGCTTGGATGATTTTTATGAATTTCAAATGTAGCCATTGGATTAAAATTATGGAGATTTTGCAGACATAGGATTCTAAAATTTATGAAAATTTGCTAAAGTTGAGAATCTAAACAGTTTTTACATCTTGTCTACTTATATTTAGACTTCTAAAATTTGATTGAAATTTATGGAAATTTGTTAAAGTTGAGAATCTAAACAACTTTACATCTTGTCTACGACATTGAGATTCTAAAATTTGATTGAAGTTTATGGAAATTTGTTAAAGTTGAGAATCTAAACAATTTTTATATCTTGCTCACATTATGTAGATTCTAAAATTTGTACTAACAAAACTAAACTATCGATGAATTTTTATGACCACATGTAACCGTTTGGATTAATTCATGATCATCTATAAATAGCATGCTCCACTACAATGTAAACTTCATGCTCTTAATTGTTATCCCGATACAAATTTTCCTTTTTGTACCTCTCTAAAACCATCTTCTACAAATTTGCCTTTCTTTTTTCCTCGTCAAAACAAATTTCATATTGGAAGTACATCATATTTATCATCAACTTTTCCTGGATGACGATGATACCTAAAGTGATGAATAATATTGCACAAATGAATGCAACTGAAGAAATACTTTGTCATGCAATTAGTAGCGTAAACATGATTCTTGCCAACTATAAGGAATCAACAAACAAACGAAGTGATCCATGGTGGCCTTGCCTCGGTCATATAGTGATTAACCGCGATCGTGAAATTGCAGATCATAATTTGTTTGTAGATTATTTTGCCGAGAATCCACGCTATGTTGATAACATGTTTCGTCGGCGATATCGGATGTCACGAGATTTGTTCCTTCGTATTGTTAATGCGGTTAAAAATCATGACAATTACTTCCACCAACGAAGGGATGCACTTGGTAGATTGGGATTATCTACTATACAAAAAGTAATACCGTGGTCAATGTCATGCATGGGCTACCCTCGCATGCTACTCGACGCAGTATATTAAAATAGGTGAGTCAACAATAATTGAAAGTATGAAACAATTTTGTCGTGCTATTGTGGAGATATTTGCAGAGCAATATCTGAGAACACCTACTGCTAATGACATTGCCAGGCTACTTTATATTAGCAAACAACGTGGTTTTCCAAGAATGTCAAGGTGCCTTAGATTGTATACATTGAAGTGGAAAATTGTCCAACAAAGATGGGCGTGACAATATGTGTCGAGTGGAATCCAACTATTATTCTCGGCTTCCAGAGCAAATTATGATCTTTGGATATGGCATGCATATTTTGGTATGCCAAGCACTAACAACGACATCAATGTGTTGGAATCATCCAATCTTTTTTCTAATTTAGCTAAAGGTATTGCCCCTCCCGCTATGTATGTTATTAGTATACTCCAATAAAGGCTACTATTGTGCAAACACCATCGCCCACAAGGTAGAAAGAAAATATTTTTCCATGACACAGAAGCACGTAGAAAGACGAGAACGCTTTCTCGGTGTTCTCCAATCACGATTCACAATTGTGGTAGACTAAAGACATTTTGGGAAAAAATGTCTACATGATATAATGACTACATGCATTATGCATAATATGATAATAGAGGATGAACGTGGATCTTAATGCACCAATTGAAGAAGTGGTGGAAGCACCAAAGATCGTAAGTTGAAAGGATAGAAGATGAAACTGCGAGATTTAATCACTTTATTGCACGCCATGCACAAATCAGCACAAAGATGCTCACATTGCGCTTCGTAATGCATTAATTGATCATTTGTGGGAGGAATACACCAATTCAAATGGTTAAATTAAAGTCTCTTCTATTTTTACATATTTATTAATGTTTACTTATTTTTATTACTCTGTTCATGCAATATTATGTAATATGTTGTTTCAAAATTATGTTGTTAATGCAAATTTGAATTTTATAATATATTGTACTAGACTTTGAATAGGCTATTTTTACAACTTTTTAAAATAATAAAACATGATATTTGATCAATATGTAAAAAAAATTATATGTAGGGGCACTTGGTGAAATAGATAAAAAATTTAGGATTTAAAAAAATTAATATAAAAATGAGATAAAAAAGGAATATAAAAGGAATATTCTTTTTTGGTGTTAAAAATGGTGTAAAGGGTTGGAGAGAAAATGGTGTAAAATATGGTGTTTACACCATTTTGGTGCAAAAGTTACACCATTTTGGTGTTATGGGTTGAGATGTCTTAGAACATCCACCATTATGAAAAGCAACAAAGGATTTACCAGACTAACTTACTAACCATTACGAAAGGATCTATAATCCACAAAACTTAATCCTAAATAAAGAAGAAGATCAAGAACAAATAGCAAGTAATCCTCAACATACCCATCCTCACGAGGGGAAAAAAGACATGAGTTGAGAACCAAACAAAGACTTCAAGCTTATGGATAAATGGAGAACAAGGCACATTAGAAGTCACCAAGAGTTCAAATCATTATTCCAAATTAACCCCGTTAGGGGGTAAGGCACCTGAAGAAGCCACCATGGAGAATTAGGGTTAGAAATTAGGGTGAGAAGAATTTATATACAAGGGACAATTTCGGTATTAATTAAATTTATGAGGGGTAACTTAGTAATTATAGTATTAGGGCGGGTCTTACACATACTAAACCCGAACCCGAGTCGGGTTTGAAAATCCAAAGCCACCTATATTCGTTTAAGTCTTGCCCAAATCCATCCCATTAGGGGTGAGGTGGGGCAGGGACCTAGAAAACCCCATTCCATTGCCATCCTTAACGATGATGCTTTGCAAATTAATAAGACTCACAATCCAATAACTACCTAACTCAAAAACCGAGACAACTCTTTCAATAAGGGAAGAGAGAGGGGATGGTCCAATCGATAATGTGTCCAAATGTGTAGTAACTTTGTAACAAGCGATAGTCTTGGGTACTATAGGATCAAGAATATAGAAACCCCCAGACTCACGTCCTCTACCAATAATCTGTTTTTGTCGTGTGACCAGTAGAGCAAAAAAGTGAAATAGAAAAGAAACATCAATGATTATTAATTCTGGTCGCTGACATCAAATTAAAAGATAAATTTGGTAAACTGAAGACGGGTGATAAAGGAATAGATGGAGTGGGAAAAATTGTGCCTGACCTAAGAACTCATGACTGTGATCCATTTTCCAAAGTGACAGTGGAAGTTGAAGGTTGTGACTAATTGTCATGTGATCTATGGCTCTAGAATCAATAACCTGTTCGAAGGACGAAGAAGAGACAAGGCATTTATTCGAGTTACCTGACTTAACAATAGTAGTAATTGGAGTAGATAGAGACTTCAATGATTCCTGATACAAGTGAAACCTAACTTGTAAGACCCGAGAAAATTCCAATTTTCTGAAAAATGGCAAAATCGTAATTTCGGTAAAAATCCGAAATTTTTCTAGATCTCGGATGACGAAATGGATTTCACCGTTGGAATCGTCTCGCGAAATCTAGCTACCACGTCGAATTTCGTCGAATTCCAAGACAGTCACTCTTGTATACTGGGAGGCACCGAGTGGCTCCGTGCCATAAACGAAATTTGACGACAAAAGTCACATATAACATATACTCATGCATAATATGTTAAGCAGTGCAGAGATGATGTAAACTGACGGCCGAGAGTGTCATGTCACCTGCTTAGGGACATGATTAGCATTATTGAAATGTTTAATGATAATAGGACGAAATAGCCAATAGTGTCATCCTTTTCCTTTTGAAATACAAAGAGAAAACGTGAGGGAGAGAATAAAATTGACAATGGCTTGAGTTTTGAAACCTAGAGAGAGAGAGAGCTCCTTCTCTCTCTAAGATTCTGGGAGATCGGACCGTCGAAATTCTTCGGAGCAAGAAGAAAAGTGGTTCTACGCAGCGAAGCCTACGCGTGGGTACCGATTTTAAGGAGTTTCGACAAACTCCGTGAGGTAGGGGTTTTATCCTACTTGCTTTTACTCTTGATTTAAGTGCTTTGTGATGTTTCGGTTGGTTTGAGGTCTTGAAAGGCCGTTTGATCGATCCCAAATCTTAGAACCGAAGTGTGGAAATTTGTGGAACCAAATTGGGCAGTCCGTGACAGTCCACGGACTATTTGGAGCCTTTTTGGATAGTTCGTGACAGTGCACGGACTGTTTGGGCATCTTAGGTGTTGATTTATGCAATAAATCATGTTTTGATGTGTATGAGACCGGAAATGGTCATGGATTTCGGGTTCACAATGTGAAACCGATGTTGGGTGATTGGCTGTAAACAGTAACCCCGAGGGTTTCACTGTTCATGTGAATAGTATTCACAAAATATTTTTGTGAGAAAATGTGTATGGTTGAGTAATTCAATTTGAATTGCTCGTATTTATTAATTAGTCCATGTGAGCTAATTTTTGGTGTGTAATGGATTGAGAATTCACATAACATGCTTTGTGTGATTTAATTTATGTCAATATATGCATGATGATGTATTGGCATGTGTTGTATGAAAATGGTTGAAATGGCATAATGCATTTCATATGCACCGGGTAACCTAGAAATTAGGTGTGTGTGCATGACATGAAAAATTGAAAGAAAACGAACATGATTTGGAAAGGAATTTCACAGGATGATTTTCCGGAGGATAGTGTTGGGAGATGGTCCTACAATTACACGTCGGAGGAGCCCATGTATTGTTTTGGAAGGTTCTCCAACACATTCGTTTCGGAGGGTAGTCCCATATTTTTACCAACACTTCGGTAGTGTATTTTAAAAAACAACAAGTTTTGTTTTGAAACGATGTTTTTCTCATACATAGCTTAGGCAAGTGCAGGAGTTAGCGAGACTCGTGACATAGTATTTGCATTTGTATTATCTGGGGCAGTGATCACGAATTTGCTTGAATGTGTGTTTACATAGGATCATCAGATATGCACTTGTGCGAAAGAACCCATTTAAAAAGCGATTCCACTATCGCACAAATACCCCGTCGAGGAATATATTTATTTGAAAAGTGTGAGCGTACGAGGAGACTCGCCATCTTAGAGGCCGATTTCAAGAGTCGTTGTGGTTTGATGGTTTTATGATGTATGATATATTAAATTCTAGAATTTTAATATATGTTTGAAATAAGAGTAAATTATTAACTCTCGAGCTTATGGTATATAAGATGTATATTGATGAGTATTACAGATAGCCCGGGCAATGCTTTACCTACGTATACGCCTTATGATGTCGCTTGGGACAAGCATGTGACCGCGGCAGAGCTCCCTGCACAAAGGAGACTCGCCCTCGATTATGAGTGGTGTCGGGTAATCCGATCCATCATCATGGTTGATTCGTAGTCAACGACCCCGTTCGGGGCGCCACATAACTAATTCTTCAGTATGCACTGAATCGATCGATACGATTCCTCATTAATAGCTCATACGAAGAAACTAAAATCTCTGTTATTCCAATTTATCGTCTACTGGGCCTCTGATCACATGGCCAAGGTTACGAAATAATAACAAACAACCTCAAAATCTTGGCTCCTCTATCGCACGCCTTGACATTATTTCGTATTGCTGCTTTTCGACCATCAATGTCTCGACCAACAAGGGCACTACTTTATCCGGGCGTAAGGAGGAGGAGAGGAGATCTCATGAGGGAGTATCCTATTGAATGCTTGAAAAGATGAAATCTCAAGGCTGGACATAATCTGTGCCTTAATAGAATCGTACACAAAAGGGAGGACGGCTAGGAAACCCATCACTACCTTCTTTCTCGCTGAAAGCTTCACAACCTTAACATCTCGACCAAAGGGAAACAAGATATTTGGTTCCTCATTTATCTTTATAGTCCATGAAGAGTTCCATAAGAGACCATTGTTGCTCGGGATCAATAAAAGGCTCTACATACATCAAATATGCGAGAAATATTCCATTTTCTCTGAAAATACATAATTCCAAGCATTCCATTAGCTCTAACAAACTCATAGTGATTTAATAAGGGTGAGTACTTTATCGTCAATGGAAATACGAATTTGTAGGAAGAGACGAGCATCATCCTCTAGTCATCATTCTTTCAAATCATCTGTAAAACCCAAGTAAACTTGAATTTTTTTCGAAAAATGGTAAAACGGTAAATTGTCACTAAGGTACAGGTTGTAGACCTGAAATTTTATATACTCCCGATGATGAAACGAACTCATTGTCATTGATTCATTTCACGAAATCTAACTCAACCATTCTCAAGAATCTCCGGTATACTAGATTTTTCACAATTTTTGGAACAACGGGTGCTTGGTGAACCTAAAAACGAGATTTTTGAAAAATCTTGGAAATTGGGAAATAATTTAGATGAAGTTCATATAAAATAATTAATCCTAAACCAACTAAATAAATCGCTTTGGGGATGAACAGAATTACATGTCGTGGACATGTGGCGCTACATGAGCCACTACTTAAACTTAATTGAGACTTGGGACAAAAGATCCCATTTTCTTTTCCTGGAGAAAACGTGAGAGAGGGGGGGAAGAGAGCTTCCAAGCTTTATTTGGACGATCTATGGAGTTTCGTCGGTTGGAATTCGTCAAAACAAGAACTAAAGTTCATCGCCTAGACGAGGGCTACACGCACATACCAAAAATGAGGGATTTCACCGAAGATCCAAATGAGGAGATTTCGGGAAATCAAAATTTTCGGGCTAGGGAGGCTTCCTACCCTTGCTACTGCGCTTCAAGAGGTAGAACTTTTGTTTTATTTCCATCCTATGGGCTGATTTTAGGAGGAATGATGTGTAGGTGTCTTAAGGGCCTGTTTGGCTTATTTTTGGACTGTTTATAGCCCTTTTTATGCCTTATTGGTGGCTGGTTTGTGAGTGTTCATGTCATGCTCAACACATGGTTTTAAGGGCTGATTGGCCTACTTTAAACGACTTTAATGGCTGTTTTGCGACCCGTTTATGGTCTGTTTGGTTAATTGATTTGTGGTTGTGTATAGTATGTCCCAAAAATTGTTTAGGGACTGTTTGGATTAAGAAGAATAATCCAAACTGTTAAGGACCTGTTTAGCCGTTTTATGGTTAGTTCGCCATCAGGTGGACTGCTTTTAAGAGCATTTTATATGTCACACCGCCTTGAGAGTTAAAAGTCGCTGTCATTGATTTTGTAATAACATGATTTATTATTTGTTGTTTGATGAATGTTGATATATGTATGCTTATATATTGACATTGAACTGAATGGTTGTTTTGGATATTATATACATGTAATATAATTATCCATGATACATGGTAAAGATGTATGAGTTAAATTGTCCATATGGAATTCATTACATATGTGACATGGCATTGACATGCAATGATGCATCACATCAGATATGCGTGGAACATCGATTTACGTGTTAGTGCATGGTTAGAATCAACATTGTATTTGATGAATGATGGATGGGCTTGATACCGTTGGACGAAGTCCAGCAAAGTCTCACGGTTGCATGAAACGGAAAACTTGTGTCGGGTAATAGCAAGAAGGGCTAGACACTCCCTCGGGTGAAAGACTTGGTACTGCACACCCAACTAGCGCAAAGTCCGTAAGTGTAGGAAGGCATGCGGGAGCCCTACATTGAGACCTCAAAATTCCGCACTTGAAAAGACATGTGATTTTGTATATGAAATTATCATTCGAGGTTTAACTTCCAAAAAGATTTTGGTTTATAAACAAATGATTTTGTTTCGAAAATTATCATTGGATGTGATCCATCAATGACGGAGTTTATCACACATTGGCATCGCATTGTATGGTGGGAGTCGGTAAAGACTCGAGTATAGTGCATTAGTGAGTCTCATCTCATTTCATGGCATGACATGTAGAATTCCAACCTAGCATTGCATGTTTTTGTTGATGTGAATGTGAAAAGTGTCAAAGGTGAACATTGCATGTGCACTTAGGTGGGGAGTAGCCTGCAGCAAGGTGCTCTCTTGGGCATGGCTCAGTACTATCACGAGAAATAACATTTAAGTCTGGAACATTCCCTGCAGTGGGCGACTAAATTTTGTGAGTGACAAGTGAAACGTAACTATTATTATTTTGTAAAACTTTCCTAATTAATTCATTTTGACGTACTAATGTGTGTTAAAAGAGTTGAATTTGAACTCATATGTAGTAATATGTAAATGAATTATATTTGAATTAATAAGGAAACTTTCTTTGCATGGACGTCATGCTTAGGCCTTTGTCTACGCCTGAGCGAGGATTCGACTTTGCCTAGGTGAACTCGGGGGCCGACTTGTTTCATAGGTTCTGCCTCGCCTTGGCAAAGGTGTGCACCTTCACATAGGCGAAGGTGGGTTTTGCCTAGGCGAACCCAGGGCCTCTTACAGACACTGTTTTCTTGCAATGTTGTATATTGTGTAGGTTGGTTCTTGGGGTGGAACTCCCCGTGCGAAGGGAACTCTGTTTGATTTTTTGTAAAATTATGGATCCCGGTAAATAGGATACAAAGATATGGTATCGGAGTTCTGTGATATCGCGGGTTTTTCAGCGGGTTGATGGAGTGTCAACGGACCCCAGTTTTGGGGCATCGCATCATTAGTAGGAGAGTCCTTGCTCCAGAGATGGTAGTCGTATAGATACTCCTCAAGTAGAGGTGGGTTGTTTTACTCAAATCCGAGTAATTGGGACTAGTTAGTTTGTCCTCCGTGATTTTAGACACCATCAAAACCACTTTAGGCCCCGAAACAGGTTTCTTATCTTCTAAACTACTCATTATGAGGTCAAAGACAAGAGATTAGGATCAAATGACACTTACATAAACCAAAGTATAGAAATCCCTTAAAAAACCCTAGATCCCGCAACAAAAAAATCTCTAAAATCCCCAAAATAGTTGGAGTATGGCAGCATAAATCACCTCAATAGGTTCTTGGGAGGGAGATGCACCCCGTCGTGGCTACCAGAGGTTGACCGTAGGTGTCACGTGCCCCCACGCGCAGGGCGTGTGGAGCAAGGCAGGATGACTAGAATGGCGGGTGTGGCTAATAGGCGTGAATGCGTGTATATAAAATATTACGCCTATTGTGTGCAAGTGCACCCTTCGCCTCAAGTAAGAAAGTAAAAGTAAGAGTATCATCCCACAAGGATTAAGTTATTAAGAACATAAATTGTCATAGTCTTACCTTTATCTGGATGATGGATTTTATAGTAGAAATAAGAAACCAACTAAAATTCTAATCTATCATGCAAATATATGAAGTAAAAATGGGAAAAGCCTAGGGTTTAAATTTCATTTGATTAATTTTTATGCATTATGGACCAATTTATTCCCAATTAATATTCTAATCGCCTATTAATGGTAAGCCTCACTATTGCACACATGAATCTCTCTCGACCAACCCAGATTACACTCTCTTAGGACTTAGGTATTTTGCATCTACACTCAACCCAAAAGCCACCAGAGGAAGCGATAAGCTTAGAAAGATTTAATCTACCACACACAAGACCATGAATATCTCACAAACTATGGTGCGTGTGATGACCCGTACCTAATCGAGCTCTCACTTCTCAAATCTTGAATTGAACACGACAAATATCAATGGTAGCTAATCGTATTACACATTAAAGAATAGAATATAACAATTAATAGAATAATGTATCGAATATCAATTAATTAGAATATAAACCCATGTTCAAAATACATAACTTAAGAAATCAAACTACATCTAAAACCCAAAAAAAATAAAATCAAAAACATGAGGTGAAGAAATACAACCAAAGAAGAACCAGAAAACACAAAAGAAATTTCTTCTTCAATCTTCTTCCTCCAAGAGCCTTGCCCTAGGGTTAGGAACCCTAGATCTTATTTCATGCCCCCCTCCCTCCTCTAGATGAGAACCCTAGAGCTTATATAGTAGTTTGGGAAATGGGCCTAAAAAGATGGGTTGAGAATGGCAAACTTGCCAAAACTAGGTCGCGATGCCGCGGTATATCAATGCTTGTAGTCTAAGAATTCAATGGATGTTGGGGCATGTAACTCCAATGTCACGGCATTTCAATGTGATACTTCATTTTTCCTACTTCAATTCCACAGCATGTGAATAGTGATGTCGTGGCATGCACTATTCATCTGCACTTTGCTGTGAACTTCTTGAGTCGTAACTTTCTTGTCTGGACTCCAAATTGGGTGTTCTTAGACTCGTTGGAAAGATCTTAAACTCTAGAACACATTGATGGGTAGAGAAAATCTATTTGATGCCTCCATTAACACAGAAAAATCAAAAGATCATATGCTTGTTGCATGATGGTGGCTTCTTGGTCTTATTTGGTTCCATTTAAGCTTCTTTTTGTTCCTTTTTCTCCAAAGTTAACCTAATCACAAAATGATGCATTAGAAGGCATTAGAACACTTATTTATATCATAAAAATACTAAAAATAAGCAAAACATGAAGATAAAATGAGTACATACGATACTCATCAATGGCTCACGCGCTAGGTTTCCGACCACCGAACTTGATGGCGAAGCTCGTTGACGGTTGGCGCTCCTCCCCATGCCGATGGTGAGGTCCCACGTTCTCTCGAGATACATGCTTCAAACTTACCCCCTGCCTCTCGAACTTCTCTGGAGGCTGTTTTGGAATTTGTCCAAGAATTTCCTCAATTTTAAGCCCTAAGCTACGTACCATGCCCAGAAAACAATTTTCTTATGATTTTCATTGATCCATCAACGATGTATATATACAAAGGGTTAGGTTGTACAATTGGTAAGCCAATCTAACCTTCTAGTTTATTTATAACTCCTATAAGACAAGTTTCCTAACTAATTACACTATATATATAAAGATTGATACGTATTATACTTGATGTAATAAAGTAAAAACATATTGTACATATTTACGTAGGGTTTCACCATTCTTTGATTATGATGGCACTCAGTGGCCACTCTGGAGTTTGTTATGAGTGGTACCCTTAATATGTTATGATGAAATCTTGTACGAAAAATGATGCTATTGATGACCTAACTCATTAATCTAATTTCTTCACTCATTACAACATACTAATGGAGTTAAAACATATTGTACATATTTCTATGGTGTTTTCACCATTATTTGATTATGGTAGTACAATAGTACTCCCAGTTTATTATAGGAGTACCCCGAGTATGTTATGGTAGTACTTATCTGATGCTAACCAATGACCTAACTCATTCATACTACCTGCTTCACTCATTACAACCTAGTAATGGAATTAAAATTTATTTTATATATTACCAAGGGGTTTTCACCAATGATTGATTATGGTAGTATCGGGTAGTACTCTCTGTTCATTATGATAGTACCCCTAGTATGCTATGGTAGTACTTATGTGAAAATTGATGCTAACTAGTGACATCACCCATTCATACTAATTGCTTCACTCACTACAACCTAGCAATGAAATTAAAATTTATTTTATATATTACTAAAGAATTTTCACCAATGATTGATTATGGTAGTACCGGGTAGTACTCACAGTTTGTTATGATAGTATCGGGAAGTATTTTTAGTTCGTTATGGTAGTACCCTTAATATGTTTTTGATAGTACTTATGCAAGATTGATGCTGTCAGGTGGCCTATGTGCTTGGGTGAGTGGTTAGGCGTGTTCGTGGTTAGGTGAGATGTTCTTAGCGAGTTATATTATTCTAATATTTTGTATTAGAGTCATTTTACATGTTTGCTTCATGTTTTCCAAACCGTTTTCTTTTCTCAAAAATAAGAAAACTAAAAATAGGAAAAATACTTTCGGTTCCTTTTTTTTAAGAAAAATACAAAGAATTCAAAAAATACAAAATTAAAATAACAAACAAGTTCTCTAGTTGTTTAAAAAAAAAAAGAACAAGTTTTTTATATTTTAAAAAATTGTTCTCGAGAAACAAGAATCAAACATACCCTTAAACTTATTGGTTGCATAGGAAAGAAGCTGAGTTTTGGATAAAAATAGGTTTTTAAAAAATAATTACATATCTGAGTGGCTTCAAAATAATCGCACCAGTAATGTATCGTCACATGTCGCGTCTGTGGCAATGATGTCGATACATTTGGATATGGCATTGGAATTTTTTTTAAATTAATATCGTAGTTATTGAGTGGGGTATTAAATTAAATAAAAAATCAATGTGACAAACATACTAATTTGGGCATTAATTTATTTTTCAAACAATATTGGTATTTTTTTTAAAACAAAAATAGTATTAAAATCTCAAAATTTCATGACTTTTGTATTTAAATCTTGAATAAAATGTTTGTTTTTTTAAATATAACAACTTTTATAAAATTTGTTTTTATATCTTAAGAACTTCTACCATGTCTAACATAGCATAATAAAATGATATTCTTTTTGTGCTAAAACTATGAAAATTAGGATATAAAAATAAAAATCTTCGTGATATATTTAAAAATTAAATTTTTATTCATGATTTAAATATAAAAGTCACGGGAGTTGAAAGATTTTTAGTAATCATTTCCCTTTTATTTTATTTTAATTTTCCACCATCTGACGGCGTTTGTCCAACTACTTCATCTGGGACCCACAGGACACGTGTCCATTCAGAGCTGCGCCCTCAGGAGAGCAGGCGAGCTGGATCGGCGTGGGAGCTGGGCGGCGTCAGTCAGTCAACAACCTCGCAATTATACCACCAGCCGCCGCTCCAGCACGAGAGCATCCTCCTCCTCTCTTCTTCCTCCGTCATCTATTATACTTCTCTTAGCCGTCACTGTACATTAATCTTAATTTTACTCAATCTCCTCATCAGCAAAACCTAAATTTCATTTCTCAGAGATTAAGCATTAAACCGAAGCTTTCTTTAATGGCGAGCGGAAAGTGTTGTTAAAGTGTATTAAATATGTCCGTGGCGGAACTGAAAGAGCGTCACATGGCGGCCACCGAGACGGTGAACTCGCTCAGAGAACGCTTGAAGCAGAAGCGGCTTTTGCTTCTAGACACTGATGGTTTGGTTCTTGTGGTTTCCAATTTGTTTTTTGTTTGGTTTTATTTGGTCGGAGTTTGTAGATCTGATGGATTTCGCGGTTAATTTACAGTGGCGGGATACGCGAGGGCACAGGGGAAGAGTGCGGTGACCTTTGGACCGACGGATCTGGTGTGTTGCAGGACGTTGCAGGGGCATACGGGGAAGGTTAGGGTTTTATTTTTTGTTTCGGAATGCTACAATTGTGTTTTACTTGCTTTTGCAGTGGAATTTTATTGTTACTTCTGAGAAGCAAGAAATAGACGAACTCTACCTGTCTGGTTGTGTTAGAACTCTTAAATTTAGGACCATGAATTGCTAAGTGGCGTCTTTAGGGGTTTGAAAAAAGGAAGCTGTACTAAGTAAGAAACAGAATTAGAGCTGCTAGATTCCTTAGGATTTATTAAGATGCAGAGGTGTAAGCCTGAACGTGGAATTTCTTTCAAAGAATTCCTAGCTTCATGCTTGTCTGATGTGAAGATCTCGGTACTAGAATATGAGACTTCCTGGACATACATGCTTTCTGCTTATTTATCTTGCTAAGGCTTCTTGATTGTTTAGGAGTGCCACTTGCTTTTAGGTTCTGTTTGGTTCCTGAAAGTATTAATGAAAGGGGAAAAATGTTTTCCGTTATGTTTGGCTCTCATGGAAATAGGTGAGGAAAATAATTCTTAGGAAAAAAAAGGAGGGATAAGTGCATTCCCCGCACAATTTAATTTTCTTTCTGTATGCAACCAAACAAGAGAATTTTATATAATTTTCTTGTCTCTTCCTCTTTTTTCCTATATTTTTTCTTTCCATCTTATTTCCAACCAAACAAAGCATAAATATTTTCAACAGTAGGTGGATTAGTAGGAATGTTTGCAGTAAGTAATAGGTCTCCAGCCACTTTTTAATGGGTACTATAAATTATCATGTCTCACTATTCTATTTGTTCCTGAACTTTCTAAACAACTTCTACATGGTCTCTTACCCTTTTGGGACCTCTTGTATATTTTGTACTTTCAATCTTTTCTATAAAGAAATAAATCCATGCATGATAGTCAATGGATTTAATCAAGAATTTGCAGGTTTATTCATTGGACTGACCAGAAAAATCGAATTGTCAGTGCATCGCAGGATGGCCTTACTGATGGTCTGAATGCCCCAGAAAACCTGCGCTGGCAAAGCTGCCTTGAAGCTTAAGCAGGACTTGTGTGCTTTTTCTCTCCAAATGTCTGCCTGTGGTGGTTCAGACATGCATGCTCATCAACTGAATCCCTCAACACAAAGATACAATCACCATATCAAAACGTTGAGTGGGCATGGTATTATGTCCTTCTTGTCAGCATGTCCCATGACACTCACCTAATAACCAGTTCTAAGTGATCAGACATGTGCCTTTATGGGATATTTCTACGGGCCTGTGAACTTCTGTGTTTGAGGTGAATTCTCAGTCCTGACACACCGCTGATGTATTTATGCGGCAAGGAAATACTTTGCTGAAGCATAAGATCTGTACATTTAACTGCTGAATAATTTATTATCTTTATAAACGATGAAAAAAATTTAATTCTTGTTGTGGAATTCCTTATATGATCGTGCTATTGAACCTTAATCTTTATTTAAGGTTGCTATAAGGAGGCTACTTGCAATTATATTGCTATGCTATAATTTGATAGCTACTTAGATTGTTTGAGATTAACTCTTGAAAATGTAGAGTTCAAATTTATTTTTAGTGATACTACAATGACTTAACTTAATAATATGTAAGAGAGGATGCATAATCAAAACACTGAGGAGATAATCAAATCCTTGTTAAATTTGAAAATCATGATATGATATTTTGTAATTAGTATTTTCTAGCGAGATTTCAATCCATTATTCCTTTGAATTCTCACGCTGCATTACACTGTTTCCCTGTTCAATAATTTTGTTTTGTTATGTTTTTTTCCCCCCTTTTGTAAAGATTTTATTAGGCAAGTGGATCATATATGCCTTCAAGTAAACGTATATACCTACACTGAGTGGTACATGTGTGTGCTACCTACACTGAGGTGTACATGTGTGTGTGGTTATGCATTTATGTATATACATGTAGCTCTTGTAAGATCCATATATGTGTCTACAATAGAAAATGATGTCTGGATATGTTTCAAAGTATACCTATAAAAAAAAATATGTTCCCATCACATGCATTCATTATGGACATATATGACATAGCACATATAAGTGCTTTTGGACCAAGTCTATTCTAAAAATCTCTTAGAATTACTGCTTAATTGTCTCACAGTTTTCACTCTCTGTATTTGTATTTAATAAAAACATATATATAATGAGAAGCAAAACAAATGTTAACCATTTCCAAACAATTTCAGTATTATCTTTGTGCGTGGATTCATATGCAGAACTTAACTATTATGCATGTATATGGACATGTGCATGCTTCTCATCATTTCAACAATAATCTTTGCAAAAGACTATCACTATAGCCCCTTTAATTAAAGCTTATACATGGAATATCTGATAATGTTTGTTTGGACTCTTACTGCAAGTTATGATGGATCACATCATTATGTTAACACCTCTGAACACATCAAGGTTTGCTGTTTTCACATTTCCAGGTACCTTAAATGCTGGATTCTATTTTTCCATCTTAAGCTCCTAATTTAATTTTTGGCATTGTGTTGATTGTGATACTAAAATGTGTGTAGGAGAGGCAAGAGATAGGTAAGTCTTAATGTGAGCATGGAGCTGAACCCTTTCAGCTTAAAATGGTGTTCTGTTTGCCAGCTTTCTTACTATATTATGTTTTGCATTCTCGTGTCTCAATTAGCATCAAACTCTAGGAATGTTTGCATTCCTGGCTCAGGACAACCGCCCGCTTGTGGGATACTGTATGCAAGCTTCTAGAAAGCAGTGCGAACATTGCTATGGACATGAGGGATGTTAATTCTGTGAGGTTCTTTCCATGGGAATAGATTTGGAACTGGCCTGATGATGGGCAACTTGTACTGTTTGACATCAGGACAGGTCACCAGCTCCAAGTGTATCATCAACAATGGTGATAATGTCCCACATGACCTCCATTGCATTCTCTATATCAGGCAGACTTCTTTGCTCTTCATACTCAAATGGTCATAGCTATGTGTGGGATACTTTATTAGCAAAGGTATATTGTTCTTGAATCCTAATTATAGGGGTCTGTCCACCTTTATGCAAATATATCTTTGTACCACCTGTACATGCATATTATAGGTATACGCACACTCATGTTGATCAGGTTGTTAGGCCCTTGCCATCATTGTGTCCTCTCATTTTGAAAATAACTGTATTATTTTGTTTCCTTTGTTTTGAAATATTTTATACTTTTCTAGTATTTTACTTGTATGAGATGTGATTCTTACTGAATGCATCTTTTTCATATTATTTCACCATAGACATGGGCATTTTTCCTGATCAGGCTTGTGTGGGTTATCAGACATATTTTCATGCAAAGTCTTAACCAGATGGAAATATAGAATTTTCTGGATTTGCATATTTCTTTTGGTTGACCATCCTTTCAAGGAAAACCACATAACTATTTAAGAAAACTTTCTACAAGAAAGAGAGGCACCCTAGTGCCATCCTCCTTTCAATAGAGATAACACTGTATCTCTAAGGCAGCTGTACGCTGAAAGTGTTGCCTGAGAGAAGTAGATTTTCTCTTCCTCACCTGCCCCCCTACCCCCTCCCCTCTCTCTTCCGATCCTATGAAATTGTGGAAACCAAAACCGTTACTAGAAGCAGTGGCCCCATTTCTTTCAAATCTGAATGATCTTCAGTGCATTTATTGGTGGACTGCACCTGGTTGGCCCATCTTTTCTGTCTTGAGATTTATTTTTGATAGGTTGTCTTGAGATTTATGTGCATCATTTTCTGTACTTTAGTTTAAAAAATGTAATTTTATTATTTCTATCTATCATATCACGTATGCATGCCTATGAACTTGATGGAATCAAGCTTTCAGCATTATGGCTTTTTTCGCTTCATGCTGTTACCTTAACTAAGCCCAAGTCTAAGCGAATAGATTCTTTAAAGGACCCCAAAAAAAAAAAAACAAAACAAAACCATGCACACGCAGATCATGATGGCAGAAAGAGTAGTGGGTGGATTCCTTCAGCCATAGCAAAAGCTGCAGTATGTAAGAGAACTGCATGAAACAAAACTGCCAATTTGAGCTTTCTCTGTTCTTTATTCATGCCAAGTGAAGATCATGTCCTATTCTCTTTCTCCTAGATAGTGTGCTATGTGTTCATGCAATTTAGATAAGACATGATAGAGATAAAATCATACTAATTACTTGGTTCTTCATGACAGGTGGTTCTGAACCTTGGATCCTCTCCAAAACTCGCATGATAGTCGCACTATTGTTTGAATGGTCGGCGTGGAGTGCCTTATGTGGGCTATAGTTGGGACACAAACCTTAAGGTTAGTTTGACTTTAAGCTTTTCATTTATCTATACTGTCTTTACCAATCAAAAAATTATCTATACTATTCTCCACGAAACGCTACTTGTGGGTGTATATGAAATTGCCAAAAATTTATGGAAGAAAACGATGGTAAGGAACGGTTTAAAGGCATCCCGAACTTTGTCAACTCTCTCTCTCCTAGTGCTTGGAAGGAATAAACCATTACCCTTCAAACCTACTAGTGAATAGCTGAAAATAAGTGTGGAGTAAAAATAAATGATAGCAAATAAATGGTGCACATTTATGAGGGCACACCTGGTAGTACCATGTGGTACCTTGTGTCAAACACAGTATGTACACTCCTTGTTAAGAAATTTCCTGTATGTGTTTGTCATTATATTGTTGGATTAATATCAATTGCCAAGGATATATGTATGCAAATGAAGGAGAGGTTAAAAGTTAACTGCCATTTGAAAGTTTGGTGTCTTTAATCTGATGATTTAGCACCATATCTGGATATGGTCTTACTTGAATTAGAAGAAAACTTTTCTTGCTAGTTAGTTTTATTCAACTATTTGCAGTAAACTTAATTTTTAAACTGACTTTTATCCAAATTGATGTTTGGGCTTGAGATAGCATCACATGAGTAACAAAAGGGATCCATTTGCTTTTTATGGCATCACAGAGAGCAAGAGTATCACTATACTATAATAAGAAGGACACCTCCATTCCCTCCCTCCTCTTGAACCAATTGGAGAAACTAGCACAAACCCATTCATGTGGCCTTAAGTATAATGAGGCTTACTCATGGCCAAGGTGAAGAGACACAAGGATGGGGATCCAATGCCTCAAGCCCTAGAACTCTAAAAGAAGCTTCATCAAAATTCCATTAACCAAAAATCCTGTATACTTTGTAGCTTGTTTCTGTTTCATCTAATAAAAAAAACCCATTAACCAAAATGAAAGAACTAAGATACAAAGATACCAAATACTAATCCAACTTATCCATTTGAGACCAAAAATCATGTCCTCTGTTGTCAAATACACTTCATCTAAAAGTAATAATTTCTTTTGCTCCAAGAATTGTGTCCAAATTTTATTTTTTTTAATGAGTGAGAATTATGTCCAAAATTTGCCAATCCTATATAAAAACACACATGTGAATGTTGAGAAAATTATTGAGTTTGTTAGTTAGAATTTCCACAGAAGCATTTATAAACCCCATGAAAGCCAGCCTTTAGCACCCCTTTCTCCTCCTTGAATTAATACTACAAAAAGTGGCATTTATACATCTCTAAAAAGAGTCAAACTCATAGAACTTCCTTAAAAAAATCCTAACACTTCACTTGTCACAAAGACACCAATTTTCAAACGCCATAGAAAACATCTAACCTTGGGGCTTTATCCCACACAAACTTGAGTCCATTGAAAAAGACCTTAAAGTTAGAATCTTAAAGGCCTTGAATCATTAACCCCTGCCCCTCCTTCCTATTTGCTTGGTGACCCTTAGACAACAATGCATTGCTGATATGTATTTTTCTCCAAATAATTCCTCCTATGATGGCTATTTTCTGATTTACATGAGGAGTGTTAAAACCTTTCGGTAAGGAGAGATGGTGTTTCTGGGTTGAGGAGCCAGCTTCTCAAAGGGAGTCTAGATGTGCTCTATTAGGGGAGGCGCCTAGTCCTAATTGCCTTTCTAGTCAACTTACATCCAGTAGCTTTTGTAAGCTAAATTGCAGATTTGAAAAGAAGATTAGCTCCTCTAGGAAAAAATGAGCACAGTGGCATAGAAGGCTCAGAGGCAAAGAGAAATCCTTTTTTATTATCCTGCTTTCAGATAGAAATTCAAAAACTACAATGCTTAGTTAATTACAATAGCTTTCTTCTCATAGTCAAGGGAAGGAGAACCAGTGGGATCCAATACTTGTTTTGTGAAGTTACTTTTTCATTTATAGTTTCGTTGAGAGAGTTTGATTGCAGACTTGTTAAGAGTGTAGATTGTGTTCTTTCCAGGTTGTGTATTGATTGCAGGTTAGAGGTGTTCTCTGGTTTTTGGAGTTCCTGCTAGAGATTGTCCAACTTTCTTGGGGATTTATTGTTGTTAGGTTGTTGGTGTCTGATTTTCCCTTCTTTTTCTTGCCTTTGGCCTTGTTGGATGCTCTTGCAAACAAATACCCTCTTATTCTCACGCAGAAGAAAAGGTTGACGAATGGAACATATGTTGGATTTTTTAAAGCTTAAGGAGTTTGATGTATGAAAATCCCTTTCCTCTCTTATTGATGATGAAGGCTCTTAGTAGTTCTTTAGAAGAGATCAAGGAGGGAGGTTTTATGGTAGGCCAAGGTAGAAGGGAGGGGCAATGAGGGAGCATAGGTATCCCAAATTTTGTTTGCGTTATGACAATGACATACGCTCAATGATGGCTGTGAAGAGACAATGATGTGACATCCCTATGTGGTTTGAGAGTCACCAGGGGCCAAAGTTAATCTTGCAAAAAGTAATCTTGTTCCTATAGGAAGATCTATGATGGAGATGAGCTACTTGGTCTGATGCAAAACACTTAAAGCTCCTAATTTTTTATTTAGTTCTCCAGTTAGGTATCTTTAAGTTGTGAAGTGGTTTGAGAGATGGTGAAAGAGACTATTTTTCAAAGAGTAATTTGTTTTGAGAGAGAAATGAAATGAGGAGTAAAGTTTTTGAAGGATACTTGGAGGGGGAGAACTTGAAGATGCAATGGGCTGTGATATATGAAGGAGTTAGGGAGGCAGACACGAAACTATAAGCCAAGATAGTTTATAATGAGTGGGAGCTGGGAAGTGTTGAGATCTTGGTATATAAGATGCTGCAAAATATTCAATGAATGAAAGGTAGATTGGCATGGAAGGAATCAAGGAATTGTTCAAGGTCAAAACCTTTACTTTCTTCTGGGAGTTGGAAAGCAAGGAGTTTTGCAGTGAAGGTAGAGTGAACACTGTGCCAACAAAGTGGTGATTCTTTATTTGGGAACAACTTACTACAAAAAAAAAAAATTTTGTAAAAGAAACCAATCAAAATCCTTTGAATCCAGACCACAAAAAGGAGGTTAACTCAATATATAGATGTAATTTTTGTAAAACCATAAAAATCAGCGACCGTTCCTCCATTGTTGCTAAAATGAGAATGGTATGGCACTTGCTAGTTTAATTGTAGTGGCTTGCCTTTTACAACCATAAAAATTTCATTGGTTTAGGACCTTCCTACATGAACTACATGACGGTGTGATTGGGTAGATTGCTTCCAATGGCTGGTCTTTAAATGAGATTGATCTGCTGGCTGACCTAAAATCTTATGCTAACGTAGTCATGGTTTCCAAAAATAGGAGCATATCTGCTTGTTACATTGTATTGTACTCAAGCTTAAAGCAAACATTTGATCTCTGTCATCAATGATTTGGTTCAGTATACTACTGCTTGTTTTACTTGAAACATGTTCATAGGATGATTAGAAGTTATGGGTTTGCCTTCATTTATAGTTTTTGAAAACTGCTTTATTCAAGGGTATAACATGAAAACACAGAGAATATATTGGCCCCAGTTTTTCTTGTTCAAAAAACAAACATAATAGAAACACAATTTAAAGAACAAGAAGGGTTTGTAGAGAGAACATCAAATGGTGGCTTCTCAATGTTTCAAAAACTGTTTCAATGATAGTTTAAAAAACAAGAACCAAACAAGCCCTAGCCCTAGCCCTATGGTTAGCTTTAAGTATTGAGTACTGAATGCTTTGTGGAGCCCTGACTATATTGCAGAATATTAAGCTGAATGAATGGGCATGTCGCCCTTTTTAGTTCTTTCCTAGTAAATGGATTGCTCATACAACAAAATCAAGCTGTCTGCTTTTCTCTCTCGCTTGCAGATTTGGGCTTTTGGAGGACACAGGAGAAAGACGGTTGTTGTTAAAGGTGAAAATGGCGTGCAAGTACCTTCGGGGCCCAGCCAGCCAGGTCCATGTTTTCATATTGCATTAGGTGTGCTCTCCAAATCCATTTTTAGTCTGAGTCAGTCACTGTGGGCTGAGAGGAAACATACACTTACTTTGTAAACTTCTCATTTGAAAAAATTGAGAGTTGGATTATTAGAGAGAAGAAAGGGGAATATTGCTATGTCCTAACTGGAGGGTTTATTTGTTTGTTTGTTTATGCATCTACCAAACCGGAAAAAGAGCCCTGATTTCTTTTTCTTCCTTTCAACTTCTTCTAGGTTGCTTTTCTCCTTCTTGTCACGTCGAAAGAACAGGCTGTCTAATTAGGTCTACATGTGAAATAAAAATTAGTATTCCCTTAGCCTTACTAATTATTATTGTTCTCTGTTCAATATCTCATTTGAGCTGTGCCTCTTCAGCTTATACTTTCACATCACACGGATCACAATTTTTTTTCCTCACGCATTATGTCATTAATGCGCGAGCGAGACTTTCCCATTATTTGTAGTTAATATGATTTACACTGCATCGCATTTTTTTCTTTTGTTATTTTGCCTCTTGCAGAGCACAAGGGTAATTCAGCTGACAGTGGTTCAAACTCCTTCAATGAGCAAGTTACTTTCAATTGTTTTTTTTTTTTTTTTTTTAACACAATTATTTACTTTGATAATGTTATATGAAGACTTGAACTAATCCCTTCTTGTAACGATCCGGCACAACAATGTAAATATTGTCCACTTTGCGCTCACGACTTTCAAAGTCATTTATTAGCAAGAGCTGGCCCATACTTCTGTTAATTTTATCCTTATCCAATGTGAAATCATCCCTGGTCAATGGATCAACAACTTCTATGAAGCCAAATGGAATAGACCTCACATCGAGGGTAAATATCGATTTTGATATTATTTATAATGATCCGATCCAATCATATAAACATTATCCGTTTCAAGCTCAATGAATCCTCGACTTTAAAATGTTCTTACTAGATCGAAAGCTCAGATTTAGAGTTAAACTCCGATATCGTGCACATCTCCCAACTCATAAAATGGCACCTAAACGTAAAATTGGAAGCTCCAATCTGGATTAGATCGAGATGGCAACATTATCCGAAGTTTATGGGTGCCATATTTGGCACTTTAGAGAGAGAAGATTGTGGAGAAGAAATATGGTTGATGCCACTGCTGGGCCAACGCCTAACGACTACACTTAAAATTAAACTTATAAATGGCATCAGAAATAAAATGATAAACCAAAATCCGCCTTTGATTCTTCTAAAACCCGCTTTGACAATCTCGCCTCCTAATCAACATCCAAAGATTCAAGCAGCAGAAGTCACGGTCAGCAGTGCGCAACGCCGCCGGAGGAAATAAAAACAGGGCAGGCGAAGATGTTGGAAGAAGGAGAAGAGGACGGTATGACTTTTCTCCTCTTTAACAGATTTTTAAATCAAAAATATCATTAATTTATTGTTAATTTCTGATTTTTAAATCAAAATTGTTAATTACATTTTAAATCAAATTGTTTAATGATAATTTTATCACAAAAACATCATCAATTTACACTGTAAAATTCCGATTTTTAAACCAAATTATTAATTATTTTTTGCATTCACAATTCTTTACCTATATTTTATAAATCGCTATTTTTAAATTGATTATAATTTTTTAATCATTTATTCTATAAATTGATAAATTGATTTTAACTTTAAATTGATAACGATACTTTAATCGATAAACGTCATTATTTAAACTAATATAAATTTTCAGAATTTATGATTTTGGTTTGGATACTATAAATACATTTTTTAAATTATTATAATTTGAATTTACTTAAATTGGATTAAAAATATTTAATTATTAAAATGGCACTCATTTCACTTACCATCGAAAGAAAAATTGCTAATTAAACACTGTTTCAAAAATAATGGAAGGTGATCGGAGACTTATTTTTGCAGAATCTCTGTATTGAGTTGCTCTTATGAGTGATAAGAATTCTTCCTGGCGATGACTTTCTATACCATCAAATTCTTTAACCAATGGGCCTCATTGGCACTTGTTCAATTGTTAGAACTAGGGATTAAAAAATCAGAAATGTCAACCGATATATTGGATATCAGTCGACATTGAAGCAATATCTGCAACCGATAGTCGGTTCGAGATTTTGTGTTATGTTTGCACATCAGATATATCAGTTTGGAGGAGATATCATATTAATTGATTTTCTATTAATTTTTAATAAAAATTTGCAAAATCGATAGTTCTCGCCGAGAATATGAGATTCATCAAAGAAAAAGATTTGATAGGCCTTTGATAGGAAGAAAATAGAAGAGAGGAAAGAAAAAGAGAGAATAGAGAGAAAGCAATAAGAAAAATGAAAGATGAGAGGAATATGGGAAAGAAGTGGCGCCTGGAGAGAAGTGGCAGTCCGGCTTGGAGAGAGGAAGCTGCAAAAAGAATTGTGAACTAGGCTAATGGGAAATGAATGGTGGAGCTTATGAGAGAAGCAGTCCGCTTGGAGAGAAGAGACAGTTCCGCTTGGAGAGAGGAAGCTACAAAAAAAATTGTGAACTTTAGGTAAAAAATAAATGACTGGTGGAGCTTGGAGAGAAGCGGCAGTCCACTGGAGAGAAGCGACAGTCCAATTTGAGAGGAAGCTGCAAAAACTGTAAACCTAGGTTAAAACAGAAATGAATGGTGAAGTTGAGAGAAGCGTCAATCTGTTGAGAGAAGGACCGTCCAACTTGAGAGAGTGCTGCAAAAAAAAAAAAAACTGTAACCTTAGGTTGAGAGAAATTAATGGTGGAGATTTGTTTATGAGAAATTGGCTGATGGTTTAGATCAAATATTTTAAAAGGAAGATGATGGACCGAGAAGAAAAGAGGTAAAAGGGTCCAAATAATCTTAAAACACTAGGTTAATTATTTTTTATAATTTCAAATTATCAATTTTGTATCGTAGGGCCACAAAATTTACAATGTTTATAAGTAACAAAGATAATTAAGCTCTCCGCAAATTTTCTTTCCATTATAGCCTCTCTATCTTAACATCCAGGCTCCTATGTTGATTTTCTTAGTACACAAAAAAATGTAATTTTCCTTAATTTATAAAAAAAAAACCACCTAAAATATGATAATATGAAAAACTATTATTAAAGTCATTAATACTAAAACTTTTTATTTTATGTGGTATTGATAGTAATAGTTTTTAGTTAGAATAAAAAATTCAAACCTCTTTATTTAGTAAAAAACATGAATTTAAGTAGGACCTAAAATAAACAGAGGTAAATATTAACTGAAATTTCATTTAAATACTATCGCAAAGTAATCTCTATATAAATTATTACGCATTATCATCTTTAACAGTTGCTTTTTTTTTTTTGTCATTTTTATATTTTTAAAGATTTTCTAAATTTTATTTTATCGATTTTTATATAGAAATATTCATCGATATATCTGTAAAATCTAAGTACCAATATATCCTTCGTATTTTGATCCTTGGTTAGAACCAAGGCAATCATAGGCCACGTGAAAGAGACATGCATAATTGCAAATTCAATGTCATGCAAGTAATCGAAAGTCTGGCACAATATTACTAGATTCCAGAAAGGAAAAATTTGACTTCATTTTTAAATGTTGAAGCAAAATAATTTTTCTCATAATGATAATAATGACAATAGATAAAAGATAATTTCAGATTATTGCATCTATATGCAAATATGAAAAATAAATTTAATTAATGTATAAAATAATTCACTAATTTTAAACTATCATAGCTTCTTCTCTTTTTTTTTTCTTTCTTTCCTATCATCTTCCTCTCAAGACATCTTTTAATAATTTTAATCAAAACTGACAAAAGTAATCAGAAAAATAAGGCTTCTGTACGAAAAACAAGGCAGAAACAAAGCTTTCTATTTGTAAACCGTAATTAAATTCTGCCTACATCTACACTTCTGAGCTCATTTGACGAACTTGTTTTGGTTCATTCCATTTTCTAGAAACTATATTCTTCTATCGAGGTAGAATCATTTATCAATTTAAGCTGGCAGAATTGAATTCAGCAGTAAAATTTAAGGTTGGACTCAAAATTTTTGAGTATCAGATTTTTATTTTTTATTTTTCCTTCATTTCCGCTCCGCCTGACTCAGATTTATGGCCATATCCTTAAAGCAATCTCCATCGTTCTGATCTGATGAAAGAAGGATTTATCAAATAAGATCTATGTCCATCTTTTTTTGTATATGTCCAAATCTCTCTCACAATTTCAACCACACTTTATATAGCAGCTAGTGGGTTCAGGGTGCCAGAGAACCGCAAGCACCTTTTGGAACAGCCATTTTCAATTCTGGAAGACCAGCCTGCAGAAAAGATTTAGAAGGAAGCAAAAATAAAGAAAATAAATTAATATATGATACATACACCCAAATCAAATGGTGGGCGCTGAGCAAAAAGGCCTAATCTATTAACAGTCCACTGTCTGACATTTAGAATGAGCCTACAAGCACTCATGTGGACTAAATGATTCACATAAAAAAATAACAATACACTTCCTCTTAACGCTCTGATGGGATCAATTTGATCAAATCGATTATGGTATAAAAATCCAGCAAACTCAAATTCAGTGGTGTGATCTAGAAATTTAGTTTAGAGGAGCATATATTGACAGACTTCGAACGATAGCCTATTGATACAGATTTTATTGATTCAAGGTATAATTAAGGATGAATCAACCACCAGTTACAAGTAAGAATTTTTTTGCAAAATATTTGAGGGGGTATAGGGCCCTGGGCTAAGGCAAGGTCCACATTGTGTCAATGAATACGAAACTGTTGAAAGAGCTAAAAACTATAGGTTCAAAAGAGGTAATGGTAAAACCGATATCTGCAAAGCCAAGAGACAGTTAAAACCAGAAGGGAATGAGAATTCAAGGTTGATATGTCTGGAACTCTAGCCTAAAATCTATGTATGGGTTGATGAAGACAAGGGGATATTATAGCAGCTTCCCACTTCCCCATGAGACTGAGCTATTTTCTTAGCTGTTAAAGAGCAAAAGTTTTAAAGCTCATGGCTAAATGTCCCCGATTTTGTAAATGGTTAGCCTCAGAAAGTTATCGTGAATTGTGCAAATGCCATTAATAGACTATATCCATTTTGTAGAGTAATTATGGTAATTGGTTCAATATGTGTGACATAAGTCTAAGATCCCTAGAGACACAATACAATTCATCAGGAGGGTTGGCACTGAGGTTTGGATTTTGGAGAATCCTCAGTGTTTGTCCATGCAGGTTCCTCAGCTACCAATTGGTTAAGATGGATCAATCAACTTTGGCAATAGAATTTGCATTTATAGAGAACTTGTAAACATGGATGGATGGTCACATGGGGAATGTAAAACTCTCTTTTGTTGATTTTTAAGTACAACATGAAATTTTGTTGATTGGTGTGGGGTTGCACTAAATAAATTTGATTCGTACATCCTTTTTCTTGCCCAATATATGCCAGTACATTGCGCCCTTTCACTCAGTACTTCTTCATCGTATGTTTAATTTTAATCACTTTAAAGAAAAATCAAAAGTCCTTGGGCAGAATCCAATTTATGGAACCCTATACCACCTCCAGCCAAACCCATCATTTCTCCAACTAATGGCACACACAACAATAATCTGTCCTTGATGCACAGGCAAAGAGAAAAAGAACCATTTGGAATGATCAGAAAATAAATATGTTACTGTTCGAGTTGATGCATGTGCTACTTTGAAGCAGGATATGACATAGATATTGATAGTTTCCCCATTGTCTCAAGCTAACAAACAATAAGCCCATGATTTAGGATCCCAAAATAACCTATCAACGGCAGAAGTTCTTCACCACACATCTGATATTACTGCTGCCAGCTAACGAGGTTTTCAATCAAGACTACACAAGCTACCATTTGCAAAGTAAACAGGTTTCTTATATATATATATATATATATATATATATATATATATAAGTAAGCTATCATGTGTAAAATGAACTCCTTCATGATCTAGGACCCAGATTATTACAAACTCGCTACTAAACTCCCAAGGAATATTCTTCTTTTCAACATTGCAACAAAAACTTCCTAACCCCACATAAATATTTGTATATGAACTTAGATGTACTAAAAATGTTCAAATCTGCTAGTGATAACATAACATTTGCTTATGAACTTATGCACAATTCCTCCCTCAACTCCTCCCCCCAAATCTCCTTTCTTTTTGCAAAATTTTTCTTTTCCTTTTTTTTTTTTTTTTTTTGATGAGTAAGATTTTTTCTCTTTTCTTGCTTTATGTTTTGTTGTTAAGCATCAAAAAATTGATTCATGAGAAGTTTTTTTCACAAGATCTTCATGAAATGATAACTGAACAAGATAACTTAAGGACCCCATACACTTTAAATTCTGAGATTATGGCTTACTATGTAGACGAGCTTCCACCACACAGATTATTTGTGAAGCCTATAAATCTTAAACTTACTGGACTTTGAACCAGCCTGGAGCTTCATCGCGAGAAGCTGGGACAGATCCGGCTTGCCAAGCCACAGAGTCTTTCTGGTTGTTTGTTGATAGCATCTTCCATACATTCCCAACCCTAAATTAACAGTAATTTTCGTTATTTAAGTCGCAGATACCAGTACCGAGCCAAGATCACTAGCAATAAATGGTCTTAAAATAGGTAAGGAACGAGAAACCGAAAGAACGCATAAAGGTTCTTTTTCTGCACATGAAAAGAATCCAGTCAAATTGCAGAGATAAACTGTCAATAAGTAAATCCATCGATCTAAATAAAATAATCCTAACATGAAAAATAATAAATAAGTCATAAAAGAGAAAGAATTTTTACAAAGAAGAAAACATACACCGAAGATCAGTAGAGCCTGATCTATCTGAATCCATTGAAGGGCTTAATCAATCTGATATAAGAGGAGATCCGGACCTTAGACATGGATAATAGCATAGATGATTCTGACGATCATCAGGAGATAAAAATCGCAGATATAAAGGCTCCGGACTTCAGCTTGGATCTGTTTGGATAGAAGGAAAATGTGGACGGAAGCAAAAAGATATATACGGTGTTGCGCGCCAAAATGACATTTTTAATATATTTTAGTTTACTGTCCCCATGTAATAAAAAACAATGACGAAATAAAAAAGAGAAAAAGAAAAAACTCTGGGAAAACGATATTATGAGTCCCTAGCATAAAAGGCCATGCTTTGAAAGACGTTATGAATCAGGATGCCAGTTATGATTAATTTTGTACTCCTGGACGAACTAACTGACCTGACTGGTGACGTGACAAATTTACACTGGTCCGTGGTTCGCATAATCTGCATAAATTATGTAATTTTTGTCCTACGCTTCTATATACACCTGATCAAGAGACTGCTATTGTTTTTTTACTTAATTTAATATAATTTTTCAGCCATTGACTAAGTACTTAATAAAGATTAAGATAAGTTTGCTTTGTTTTTTAACATTATGTAGAAATAAAGAGGATTGAATCGTGACTACATTTTGAAGTTCCCATTCAAATTTCATTCTTAGGCTGTAAAATGTTTAATTTTAATTTTAATCTGCTTTAATGCGTCAGCTTATTTTCTCAACCGATAATGTCTGTGCATTGTTATCAGAAAAACCCGAAAAATTAGAAATTTTCAAAATTCAAGAAAACGTTAATAAAATAATAAATCACATAAAGGCTCGCAGGCTCTCGTAAAATCTCTCAGATCTGGACGTACTTAAAACTAACTGAGTCGTTAGATCTGCCTCGCAAATTCCAGCGAATCTATATAAAAGTTTCGTTATTACCATGAGACAAGCGGAAATTTTTCCGATTTTCTCGCTGAGGTTTCACAAAGACTATGACAGATTTTTACGTAAAATCTCGAAAGCAGATATTGCCGTTTATAAGTCTTATTTAAAATAAAGCCGAACTAAAAGCAAATAAATCAGTTTTAAACTAGCCCGAACGAAGAATACGAATCATGATCCAAAATAACATTATATTTAAAAATAATTTATTTTATTTTATAATTTTAATATAATTATTATTATTATTTGATAATATATTAGTTAATAAATTTTTGTTTAAATTTTTACATTAATTATTTTTCAGAAAAACTATAAATATTTTGTCCCCAGTTTAGTCCGGGTGAGACCCACTAATTTGGGGGGGTTAAAAACCAAGACAAAAATAATTACATTCACTACCTCATTCCCGCTTGGGCCAATACGACAAAGATCTACCAAACGTCGCACTTCACTAATTTTGTCCAAAATTAAATTAATCCTCATCCGCTTACCAAACACAAATGTTTGGAATGGAGACATATCTTATCGAATCCCAATCCAAATCCTATTTAAATTAAATAATTATTAATAAAAAAAAAAAACTTAAATATTTGATAAGGAGTTCATAAGATGGCAAAAGTAAATTTATCTTCCTAAAATACTTTTCATTTATTCACCCATGTTCCCTAACCTAATACCAACATCTCTTTTCCTCTCAATCGGCTTGATATCTCAAAACCCATATGCCAAACATCCCTTCCCTTTCTTCAACCCTACACCTCTTTCTATTTCTTCCAACCCGTTCAGATCTCTTCCTTTCTCTCAAGCTCGGTCTCATTTCTTCAAGATCGATATGTCATTTGACTCAAAGTCCTAACCTGAAAATCCCCATAAACTCATCCGTCGAAGGAGAAGCTTCCTCCTCCAAAACACGACCGGTTGTGCAAAAGAGAAATTGTTGGTCGATCGAGTTGTTCGACCAAAATTATCATTCAAACCATAGAATCTAGGTTTCTTACTTCATCAGCAGGTTTCTTTCTTTTTCTCTTTCTCTTTCTCTTTGTCTCTTTCTCGTTGTCTCTTTCTTTTCTATCTACTTGGTTGTTGAGAAAAATTTATCTAGTCATACATGATTTTTGTATATAAAGGTTATGGAGGTTGTCTGCTCTTTTATAAATTGTTGATACCTTATTTTGTATGGCAATCTATGAAATCGGTGTCCATAATCCATGATGCTCCTTGGACAAATTTTCCCAAAAAAATGTTATAACTATTTCAATGTCTTACCTGAAAATTGTCATTCCATAGAGGCTTCCAAATCACTAGGGAGTTTTTCAACCATTGTTGTCTTTATGATGTCAACTGTTATCACAAAATTTACAAATTCAAAACTTATTTCAAGAACCCAAACTCACCTATATGGTTTAGTAGATCGACATTAAACTTAACCAACATTCTGTATTATTGATAAAGTGAAAGTAAGGAAAGTGTCAACGAAATAAAAAATGTAATTGAGAATGTTGTTCAAGAGTGAATTATTGATACTAATTTATTACTGGTTATTCCAATTATTTATTGTTGTGTGAATTTTTAAATTAGTTGTTACAGAAAATTGTTGTAAATAAACTTGTAATTCTGATGATTATTGGAATGATGGATGTTTGTTTTAATTGAAATGTATTAATAAAATTTGTTATCCAACATTCCTATTATAGGCATTTAGAGGATCATATGGCAATTCAAGGAAGAAGCATTTGTATAAGCGCCCGCTCTGCATAAATTACACACCAAGCATAAAACTGTCTCGAAATAACCTTAGGGTTATTCAACACAAATGAAGAGTTTGATAGATATATTAAGTATTTCAATAAAAGGACAATACTACCTAGGCGAAATATTAATCCCGAATTTATGAGCAACTTTGGGTTGGAGGCGATATTCGATAGGATGTGTAAGACCCGAGAAATTCCAATTTCTGGGAAAATGGTAAAATCGTAATTTGGGTTAAAAATCCGTAATTTATTCTCTAGACTTCTGATGACAACCGGATTGCACCGCTTAATCGTCTCGCGAAATCTGGGGTTTAAGATGAAAATTTGTCGAATTCGCATACCGAATTTACACCATCGCGAAACTATTTCGGCATTTAAAATAAAGATATACGATGACCCATACGCCATGCGGCATGAGTAAAATGATGAAATTGACTACCGGCATGTAACAATGTCAAAACGGAAAAGAGGGACATAATAACATTTTGAAATCATAATTAAAAGACAAATTTTCACGCTTGTTCTGTTGCAAAGCACAAACGGCAGTTGTGCTACTGGGGAAGAACGTAAACTAGAATTTTTATTTTTTGCAGAGAGAGCACTCTAGATTATCTGGGCGCATCCGAATCAGCTTCCAAATGACAAGAAGGCCTGCTCGCCTACGGAGAGGGTCGGCAGGATCACCAAGCAGCTTTACAACCTCAATGGTGGTCTCCCTGTCGGCTTCTTGTTCTTTATTTAAGTGTTTTTAATGTTTCAAGGGCTCGAGGCCTTGAAACGCTTGATCGATCTCAAAACTTAGGACCGTTTGAATCTATTAAAACCATTTAAAGGACTCGAGGGTTGTTTTTGCCACCAGCATCTTTGTATTAACCATGTATTATTCGATGAGGTCAGAAACGTCAAGCAATGCGGCTCACAAAGTGAACCGATGAATTGTGATTTTTCGAATAGTAACCGAGGGTTTCACTATTCCTCCAAACAAAGGTTCTCAAAATATATTTTTGTGAATAATGCCGGTCGAGTAATTCAAATCGATTACCGCCGATCATTAAATTTCCACGTGGAGCTAACTTGATGATGAAATGAATTACATAAATACGATTATTGTGTGATCGAATTTGCGCAACAGGCGCACGCTTATATTTACGACATGGGATCAGAACAATCACATCACGCACCCCATATGCACCGAAAGACCCCGCATTACAGACGGAGCCGCATGAAAGTAGCCTAGAGAAATTGCCTCAAAGTGGCTTGTCTAAAATGTTAATGCTATATCGGAGGGTAGTCTCAAAACTAAAATCACCGTCTGAGACGGCCCAATTGATATATACATCGGAGGGTAGTCCGCCAACACACAATCATCTGATACGGTCCACCTGGAGCAGGTGGTATGTCCCAGGGTCCAACAACAAATAAATATAATAATTTCATGGCGCTTTTGCAAAGGAAATCGGGCGAGCTCAGCGAGGACTCTGCATGAGTTGATAAGTTAGACATTCTCAGGTCCACATTAATTCTTCATACTTCGTGGTACCCTTTCTTCCGTGGGTCCCTAATTCATAGATATCTCATTCTCACCTGAGTTCCTTTTTCCTGATTTGAACCTGACCTAGGGTCATTCGTCCAACTCAAGATCTCCTGCACTAACTTTTGAAATTCCTGCTATGGCCCATCTCTACAACTTTCGATTTTCATACTTTCAATAATTACTAATTTATCCTTATTTCATATTGTTTGCCATCCACCTATTCTTCTTACGCCATATATATCCTAGAATCGATAAAGTGTTTCCACTTCGCTATGATATATAACTCTCCTGCTCTCTAGTTTTTTTCCAAAATTCCTATTTGTTTTGACAGATACTCACATGTCCTGAAACCAGGTATCTTTCTTCTGGTGTTGCCATTATCTGGCAGGGATCGCGTATTTGCTTCGAATGAGTGTTTATTTCACCCGCACCCTGTTGGAGAGAACCCACTTGCAGACATTCCACCATCGAGCATTAAACATTTCACCGCCTGAGCGGATATTTGCCGCGCATGCGAAATACATATGGAGCAATGGCCCTTAGACCGGAGTACGCGGAAATGGCTGCTGTTTGACGATTTTACACGATTAGAATTTACCCTTGATATATGCGCCAGATAAGAAAGAAATTATTAACCTGAACTATCGGAGATACATTGCAGAATAATGACACACAGAAAGACGATAGTCACTACCGCTTACCCATGCGATGATATGATCGACCGCTGCACGCTATACAAAGATTGACGCGCAGAATCATACAAAGGAGAGACTCCGCCTCTCAAACGTCGGCCATCCACATTCACGATCAGGGCTGACGATAAAGAATAATCTGACCCCTGCTGCCACATGGGACGGGCTAGACTTCTGTCAGCTTCTTTTGGTTAAACCCAATGTATACACAACCACGCGGTGTTTACTCCAAAGCTCATCACTTGGCGCAAGTGAGTTTTCATCGATTGTATACTAAGAGGAAAAGACATTCGGCTTACTCCGTAAAATATGTGAAATACTAAGTGTCTCATGCAAAGGCCTGCTAGTGGATGACATGAAAACTTGGTCTAACATTCCAAGGTTTGTACCCTCTAAGGCCATTGAGCACTTATACAAAGTATTTCAGCCCAATATTCATAGCTGGGTCTTTTATTAAATGTCGTGCACTTATCACATCATCACATCTCACCAACACGAGAAGACACAAAAGAGTTGTCTTATCTTAAAGCATTTTTGGTATTGGACTCTATTTTTTAGATCAGTGGGAGGCACCCAAGAACACTAACTGCTATATGGACTCTCCTGGGCCAACATCATCGACCTTGACAATCCGCTGGTACCGGACGTCCGCACCTTCGGGGAGGCTGCTCCATCCTCTTTTCTTGCCTCTGAAAATTCAGGGCAAGTTTAGGACAAGGAATCTACAACATGGTTTCCTTCCAAGAATATGGTGGACCAGACCTCTCAATCTCTTAACCATATCTCACAGTCAATTAGGCTGGCAGGCCCCCTTTGACCCACCGTACTGCCTTGATAGAGTCTAGCTGCACCTCGCAGCCTTCTCGCACCATTCTCCTGCTAGCTGTGCCGTAGCGAGGCCCACAACTCAGCACCTTCTGTCGAGCACTCTCCCTGCATGCATCGGGCAGTCTCAACCCATGTGCCGTTTTCATCTCTCATAACCCCTCCTCCAATTCCTACCATCCTAGCTATCCTTGAGAGGCATCCGTCAGTATTGGATCACTAGAAGCCACCCTTGGTGGGAGGCTTCCATCCTATATTGATTCCATGTCTTCTCTTGCCCTCCATCTAAGAGGTGATGGTTCGAGGTAGCTTTCAGCACCTCATGACAGTAGTTCCTGGCAACAACAATCTTCTTCTCCCAACTCTCCTCCTTGGCGTTGAAAACTTCATCGTTGCGCCACTTCCAGACCCACCAGATATGTATTGCAAAGAGTTCGTTCCATGGAAGGTCACCCATGCGAGTTTTCCTATTAAGGTTCCAGGAAATCCAATTTTTAAATTGAAGATTGGTTGATTTTTTCCTTATAGTCCTCGGTAGTTAGTCTGTCCCACTGAAGCCAACCTCAAATAAAATCTGAATATATGATCAAGGTCCTCTATTTGCAACAATGGCAGGACGAGTTGGATGTGAATCCCCTTTTGGTTCTTTCCTTGTTGGTGAGGATTTTGCCATGATAAACCAGCCATAAAAACGTCCGGTTCTTCTGAGGGATCTTCAACTTCCATATTTTCCTCCAAAGGTCATCAATATGCTGGGACTATAAAGGCACGGTCAGGTTATATGCTAAACTTGTGGAAAACTTCCCAGGGGTCCCTCTTCCACAGCTCATTCTACCCAGGTCATCAGATCTCATAAGGTGATAAGCCTGTTTCGATATGGCAGGGAGCACTGAATTTATCCCATAACCAGCCCTCTCTCGGGTGCAAATATTATCCATGGAATAGTACGATCAGCCAATCTGGTTCCTTGAGGCTAGGTTTATGTGGGTTCATCGATCCATTATCCCTCCAGACAGTGTGTCAGCCCAGTTAGATCCTGGTCCTCTTACCTTGGTGGATGATGTTGGCAGCCGTTACAAGAACTCTCTGCCATTCGAAGAGTTTTCTGGGTGAGTTTAGAGGTCTGTCTCAGCTTTGATTATTCGTGCCCAGCGCTTTCTTCTGAAACTAGTTCCACCCAAGCCTTGCCATGAGTGCAAGTGAGATTCATGTTCCGTGTTTCATGATTCCCCAGCCTCCTGATGCTGCAACCGTGTCCCACTTGACTAGGTGGACATTTCTCTTGTCCCAGTGGTTGCCCCAAATGAAGCTTCGCGATTTTCTGGTCATCGTTGTTAATGCACTAATGGGCAAAAGTGTTGTCTGCATAGTGTATGGGGATCGAGTTGAGGACAGCTGCCAATGTCGTCCTTCCAAGAAGTCAGCAGCTAGGATTTCCACTCCATCTAGCTTGGCCCGATTCTTCCATCATATGTTGAAAAAAGCCTTCCTGCACACGACCTGTTATGCGGAGGGGGTACCTTATATACGGTCCAGGTTGCTGGTGATTGACCTTGGCGTTTGAGATCTTCAGTGCCATAGCTTCTCCGACTCCTTTGGAAAACATAATGCTAGATTTGTGTAAGCCAACCTCTGTCCTTAATGTTTGAAAAGATAGGCACTCAAGGATGGTTTCATTTGAGCCTCAGCTTCTACATGAAGGAGGTCATCTACAAAAATAAATGAGAATTTGAAACACACATGGGGACAGAACTGAGTACAACCATCACTCCTTCTGCCACCGCTATTGATTATATGTCCGTCTTTCCATGCAGAGAACAAAGGTAAGGGGAGATGAGTCCCCTTATCTGATACCTCTAGTAGATCCGAACCATTCCATATTTTTTCCCATTCCACAATATTACCTCGGGAAGTTTGGATAACCCATAATGTTCCTCGTCCAGGGTCTTCGAGGCCTGCTTTGATCAAGATGTCCTGATGAAATCCCAATGGATCCCAAGTCATAGCCTTCAAGATCCACCTTTATAGCGCGTGTTCTCCCAGTCTTATCGTTGCGCATCGAATGGAGACTTGGCTGGTGTGATCACATGACAACAAATACCGATTTGTCGGCCATGAACGAAGCAACTCTAGTAAGGGCCCACTAGGCTTTTCATTATTTCCTTCCAACCATTTGTGAGTTGTCTTCATACACCCAACTGATATTGCAGACCTGATTGGTGGAACTGGAGACAGTTTCCGGGTGCCCACCTTCGGGAATCAGAAACCAAGAGAGTACTCAAGGCCACCAGGAGGACGTCAGGTGGAAGAAACTCCGCATGTTGGCAGATGGAGTCTCTGACTGTGCCCTATGCATTCGATAGAATCCAACATGAAGACCATCGTGTCCACATGGGTTGATCGGAATGGGGGTCATCCCTAAACGACGTTTTTATCTCCTTCTCACTGGTCTTTGTACATTGAACACATGGTCCTCTGGAGGCAAGGGAAACCATTGAGGATCTAGGTTTTGTCTTTGTTCCATCCTGCTGGGTAAAATAAAGAAAATACCTTGTAAGAAGACCTTCCAAGGTTGTGGGACTGAGATCCAAGGTCATTTTTTAAGGCATCTATTCTAACTTTCCGGTTTCTAGAAATCGTCAGTGCATGGTTCAGTATTTCTGCATCCCTGATTTAATCCATTCTTCCTAGATCTGTGATGGGACAGAGCTCAACCTTGACTATATTATGCTTAATCATATGATGACCTGTTGCGAGGGGCAACTGAGGCATTCTCAATGGACTTTCACTGAAAGTTTTCAGAGAGAGTTTAGGCTGTAGACCAATAACAAAAATAGAAATGATAAGGTTTTTGTGTTTATTAACTCTATATTGAACTGAGTCAACTATGAGTAGAATGAAGTTTAGGGAATCAGAGGATGGTGAATGGAGGCGACGGGAGATGAAGTGGAGGAATAACTCAATATGAGGATGAAAAAGACTAACGACATGGAGTGGGAGTGATCTCAGCCTTCTAGTAACTTGAACATTCCTCCATTGGCTGCACTGATGCACCAAACTAGAGCTGGCCATATTCTCAGTGCCGGCGCCACCAGCTTGTGGATGAATCACCTTGTATGAGGTTAGGCACAGATCGGGCCGCTAGCTTCTCGCATAGAGGAGCTGTTTATAGAGGACTCACGCTTTCTCTTCAATCAAGGCTCGTATTGATTCGTATGAGACGCGCTGATTCAGCGGTTTTCAACCACAACAAAGATCAATCACTTGATGAGGTGGTTTATGTATTCTCGGAATTTGTTTTCCCTCCACCACCTCCACCATCTGGATACCGTTATACAGACTATGTTTTTAATTTACTTTTTGGACTTATGATGCAAGAATTTATATGTTATTAGACCTTTATGAACAATGAATGATATGTCATACTCTGGCTCATTTATTAGATCATCTTGTGCCGTGAATGGATGTAATACATTTTATGGCGATGTCTTTTTCTACGCTTCATTTCCAAATTAACATAACTCTGTGAAACAATGAGGGTGGAAGAGCTGGAAAATATTGTTATGTTTCCAATGATCGTCATACTTAGATGAATTTGACATGAGTCTATCAAAATTACACCAATCATTAACAATCAATGCACCCCACAAATAGCTTTGCAGTCTGTATCAAAATTAGTTTTATATGGTTCTAAGTAGTATAAATCAATTTCCGTGAAATTGACTCTATTTGGAAACGAAAGTATCAATGGAAGCTATTCTATATATGTTATGTAATAAGAAATGAGATCATTAATATATTATGTATTTTTAAATGAGCAAATGTTTGAACAATGAAAAATTTATAAATAGCAATAACTATAAAAAGTTGTCTGTTACAATATAGCATAATATAAACAAAAATGTCCAAATTGACTCCAAAATAATTGTTTGATACAAAAACAAGAACACAAATGACTTCAATCACTCTGACCTAAAATAACTTGGTGGGAACTTTTCCCCACTATTTGTTAGAGGCATCCAAGACAAGATTTAATTGTTAGCTGAAGTCTATACAATGGCATTTTATCCTGTCAAGAAAATCTACAATAAAATGATTTAGTATCCATCTGGATATTTAATATAAATATTGTATTTGAAAATTATTGACTTCCTCTTATTGATTAATACTCCCATCAATTGCTTTTAACTAATGTGGAACCATTCCAATATTCCATAAACTTTATTACAAATCTTCCAACAACAAACTCAAACAAAATTGAATGAAATTGGTTAAAACATTAAACTAGGTGAACAAAGCAGAATGACCTATCAAACAATAAGTTTTGGGATTTAATGATATTTACCATTTTTCAACAAAAAACATCCTGATAGACATGTGTGAATGCTCCAATGTCCAAGTTCTCACTTAATAAATACGTGAAATGCTTCTTGCATGGCCAAATATAGCCTAATTGAGTTGCTCACATGGTCATTTACCCCTTTGTTAAGAAAATTAGTGATAAAACCTCTACTTCTTTGAGCGGCAAGATTTACAACATGCAAGTGTCAATGCTTATTCTACATGGGTGTAGGAATGTTAAAAACAAAATAACAAAATGTTTAGTTATCCAATATAAAAAAATAGTTAGGAGTTTGTACAATGGCAAGTTGATGTTACCAGCGTCACAACTTGACAAATCATGACCAAACATGGTTGCATCAAGGAACGATTTACATCGCCAAACGTATTATGATGGTTTCATACTCACCGAACACCCTTAGTCAAGATCATCTACAGATTACCAACTTAGACAAAACTCAAGGAGAATATAAACACAGTAATGATGAAAACATAACACCAAACATGGTCAAATATTGTGCTTCTAGGTATAGATTGTTTTGTATATTGAATATGCGAGTTTACTATTGCTATAACCTTCATGCGAAAATAAAGGTATAATATATTGATGTCTAATGAATGTACAACAAAACCCACAGTACTAACAAAAAGTATGCATACCATATTTATTGTCCAACATTCTCCATCAAGTGAAGACAACTTCTTCCTAGTGATAAACATCTCATGCATCTCATGATCTCACTTGAAAAACAAATAACAAGTTAATCGTTTGGTAAAAAAATGAGTATAATGACAAATAACGAAGATAAAAGTGGAATTTATCTAAACTATACATACTCCTCATCTATCCCATTTTCAAAAACATAATTTGCCACCAATCATTATTTATGGTCGCTTTTAAACGTGCTTTTGCACTGTCAACAAAGGGTAATTTCGCATTGTAGATGGCTTCAACCTACCCTTCCCCACTTTATATGTCATAGGTATCTACTTTTCCGCTTCTTTCCATTCCATCAACACATCCATCCTAGGTTCTTCATCCGTCTCGCATTGGTATCATCAACACCATTGAAGTGATAGAAGATATGTCTTGAACATCTCCATCATATTGTATTGGTAGCTTATCACCTTCCTTTGTTGGAGAGAAAGGTATATTTCCACCATCCCACCAGAATGCAATGGTGGGTAGGTGTTGAAACCACATGGAAGAAACTATATGAGGATGGATGAGATGCACC